>OX439012.1:26233934-26603934 GCA_949316495.1 Amphiduros pacificus
CAGGGCACTAACACAGTTGTTCAGGGCACTAACACAGTTGTTCTGGGCACTAACACAGTTGTTCTGGGCACAGTAAAGAATTTATATCACTATGTAAATCTTGGAATATTGCAGCTAGAAAGATATTTGAGATTCCAATGCAAATCCATTGTAGATTCTTGCCTCATATTTGCCAAAATGATCGCATTGAACATGTACTGAAATGCAGGTTTATGAAGTTTTTATCGGGCAATTTGAGCTCCAAGAATTCTATTGTGAAATACAGTGCCTGTTTGTGCTTTAAGAAAGTATCATCCTATTCAGGTGCTAATATTTCGAAAATTGTTCACCAATATAACCTACTTTATGTAGTTTTAGATTCTCCTCAGTATCTTGCTTATGAATTAAAGAATAAATAAAAGGATTCGCTCAGGTCAGAGATTGAGAGAGAAGAATGGAAAATCCACATGATTTTAGAGTTGATATGACTTAAATGAGAACTTAAATGAGAACTCTGTCAGCAAGGAAGAAAACATCCTCATGCTGAGTGACATATGAACATCTTAATTTATGTATTGTTTTTATCTAGTCAATCCTCACTTTTTACAACCATGATTTTATCAATGTATTGTAATATTGTACCTTGATCTTAATTGATGTTTGAGTACAGATAAATGATATAATAATTGTATGACATCATCTGATCACTTATACGCATGCGTGGCACAATAAGGTCACATGATGATTATGCGCGACATTTCCTGGAACTAGTGCGTGAACAAACTTACTTATTTTGGTCATTTAAACATTTTAAATAAAGTAAAATTTGTTTATAGTCTTGTTTGTTCATACCTGGGCAGAGCCTTTTGCGATATTGGGTGACTGTTGTGTCAGTTCTTATTTGACTGAGGTAGCCTTCATTCAGCTTATAACACAGACCTCCTGCAGTGTAATCCACAGCCATGCACAGGCTATCCCTCTGGCACTCTTGTTGACACTGCAATAGTAATAATAATAATAATAATAATAATAATAATAATAATAATAATAATAATAATAATAATAATAATAATAATAATAATAATAATAATAATAATAATAATAATAATAATAATAATATTTGTATATCGCCCTTTCAGACACAGCATCTGTTCATGGCGCACAATATATATATTTAGTAGCAAGACAAGACATTTTTGTTGATAAACTGCCTTTTGCAACGATTTATATCAAACATATATATACATATTTAAAGATATAGGTGACATGAACATGTAGAGATATAGACGTCTATATATTTAATAGATAAAGATATAAAGAGATCTTATTGACATGTTCAGGGATTTGAACAAAAATTATATTGAAACACTGACCTGTGCCACGGAGGTGGCTCCCCCTACCAGCTGGCCATTACCAGAAGCTATGTTCGCCACCATCTCAAACGACTCAATGCAAACTGAAATGATTGGTAAACATTCCTTATTACAAAGTGCTCAATACTTGGGACTTAGGGACATCAATGCAAACTGAAATGATTGGTAAACATTCCTTATTACAAAGTGCTCAATACTTGGGACTTAGGGACATCAATGCAAACTGAAATGATTGGTAAACATTCCTTATTACAAAGTGCTTAATACTTGTGACTCAGGGACATCGTTGCAAATGCTACTTCATATACAAAACTCAGTACAACACACTTGGTAGGCATATATAATAAATGTAATTGAGACATGGATAACAGAGAATTCTTGATTATTTTGATCCTCAGCTGAAAGACATCGTCTATGTTAAATTAAATATCACTGTCTGAAATGGAATCAAGATTTTAGAAAGATATAAATAAGTTAACTATTGGTTGTTATTACATTGATTGTAGTGGTACAATTACCCCTGAAGTATTAATTGCGCTTGTCTTAGGCACCACATTTTGTAGATAACCTTTTGTGACTGATAAGTTACCTTTTGTGACTGATAAGTTACCTTTTGTGACTGATAAGTTACCTTTTATGATTGATAAGTTGATATTTGTGACTGATAAGTTTCCTTTTGTGATTGATAAGTTACCTTTTGTGATTGATTAGTTTATATTCGTGATAAATTACTTTTTGTGATTGTTTACATACTTTGGAATTAATGGGTTACCTTTTGTGAGACCATTTATCATTATATTTACAATAAGTAATGTGTATTTATTTTATTCCAATACTTCTATTTAAACGCATAAATATTATCAGCACATGGGGCTCTATACAATTCAATGTATTTCATTCCTTGAGGTAAGCAGAAAGGTTCTGGGTATTTGACGTATTGGAGATAATATTGAGATTTTACCCTCTCATAACAAATAACATTTCCTGTTGTTATTCACGCCGCCTTTGAATACATCCCATTAATGTTTAGTTAATATGATGCTATCACATTTAGTTTGTTCCTTTCATCATATGTTGCAAATAAATAAATATTCTTATTCTTTCTCCTTCTTTTGACAAGGAATTCATGGATAATAACATGATTAGGACAAACTATTCTGTAAAATAATCGAAATCATTAAAAATGTTATCAAAGTCAAATTTGTTAGTGTTAATTTTTAGGACAACTATTGGTTACTTACATACAATGCATATTTCAGTGTATTATATCAAAATAAACCATATTTCTGTGAGGAAGAGGGTGATACTGAACACATTTCATTTATTGAAACATCAAAATCTTATGGGAACATTTCTTTCAGTTGGTGAAACAGAATGTTTTATTTATTTGTTTGGGGTTTTACATCATTTTCAACATTATTTCAGTCATTTCGTGATGAGACCTACTTGTAGCAGATATAGTACTGCCTCACTGAATTGTCATGTTGCAGGTCCTTGACATGACAACCCGCCCGGTCACAGATTTACAAGGACAACGGGTTAACCCTTTAGGCACGGGCCTGAGCTCATATATTAATTGTATCATGAGTTCAATCTAGGCATGGCCAGGGTTCGAACCCACGACCTTTGGTTCATCACAGAGGAACTGGTACTAATAAGCTGGCGCTCTAACCAACTGCGCCACGGCACGTGGCCTTAAACAGAATGTTAGAAACAAATGTATCCAATGTGAAAGATATACATTATTGTCAGACTTTCTGATTAGAAATACTGTACTTATGGGTTCAACTTTTATGTTTATATTATATAAATCAACAAAATGAAAAGACATAACAGCTTATACATTTATGTATATCTAATCAAACCCAAACAAATACTGTATAATGAGAGGTATGCTTGCTTAAAGGAGATGCGTACCAATGACTCTGTAAGATGGATCGATATTTATGATGAATGAAGAAGTTGATGATGTTAATATGATGAATAAACAAATGTAATCAAATGTAGACAAATGTAATTATGTTGAATAAACAAAGTGCAACCACAGCAATGTATTTCTGAAAACAGACGATAATTATAATTATAAATAAACCGACACAATAATATGTCTATTGCAAGATACCCTCAAAGTCAAAATCCATTCCTTTTATGAAACCATAAAACTTATGATATAAATGTCCATATATTCTGAATGGTCAATAATGATCTTAACATAAACATACATCTCAACATATATTTGTACCCCTATCTATGTTACTCACTTGGAATAGGTTTAACTCTTCTATACTGTGTCACCCCGGTTCTGGTTGTAGCTACCTCGGAGTAGCCATTGGAGTGACTGAAGCAGCCTTTATTTTCTAAGTTAAAGTCCACGGCCAGACAGGAAGCGTTGGCACAGCATATATCTAAGCACCCCTGGATGGTAGTTACTCCCACTGCGTGTAGGCCACCGTCTGTGTGAGTGCTCTCATACGGCACAAATACATCTGTGCAATTGACTGCTGCCATAGAAAAACCACGCTTTGAGTCAGATATGTATATCCACAGGAACCGGAAGTGGCAAAGCTTGTAAACGGGTCAAGGATGGCCCATAATGCAGATTTCTACTATAATATTTCCTATTGGTTTTTAAGATCCAGATCAATAGAGTAAATGCTAGTCGCCATTTTGGTGATAGGTTTTACTGAAGTGGCACAGTTCCTGTTGTACACTTCCGGTAAGTAGTTTTCAGTGAAGACAAAATGGCGACTAGCAATCAGCCAATATAGTAAGCTTGAACAGTTCAGTGGCAGTAATAACCAGATAAATCTCAAAGAAAAAAGCAAGTGATAGCATACTATTTTTGATTATATCCCTGAATTGAAATTAACGCTCAATCTATGTGCCTTAATTTCTCTGAGTAGCAAGAGAAAAACAGAAAAATAATAATTATGATAATCCTACATGTAGCAAGCAAAGAATCGTATTCAGAAACAGAAGACTTAGCTAGAGAAGACAAGACGTGAATGTGTATGGAACCATAATGATCAGAAGTATATAGTGTGGCTTTGGTCACTAAATTAAAGCTTTTTAAGATTGCAAAAAGGCAAAGAACTCATAATATGACAATAGCAAGGTGTAGGTGTCAAAGGAACCTATCTTCAAAACAGACCTGCTAATGTATGGAAAAGCAAAGCAGATCTTAATAAGATATTTAGATTTTTGAAACACAAAAAGTATAATCATCCCATTTTCCGACATAAAGGTCTTTTTTGTTTAAAGTAAAGGGATAGATATGTACAAGATGTCAGTAATTCATACTTGTAAAGAAATAATCTATTTTCCCAAATAGAGACATCTAGTGCTATGGTCAAATCGCCTGGCAATTACGATTTGCTAGATCAGAAGCAGACATAAGCAAGTAGGAAACAAGATTACCAAAATGTACCAAATTCTTCAAAAATCCTTTTGTTAGTACAACTTTTCTTTTAATCATCCGGTGTAAAATGGAAGATGTAAATTCACTTTAATAATGATTGATTAAATAGATTAGATAATCAGCAATGTAAAGTGTATTGATATGAAGTCCTCTTAACTTACCAGGGGCTGCCCTGACCCTCCTGTACTGAGTCACCCCACTAATGCCCACAGCATTCTCGGAATAGCCATTAGTGTGGGTAAAGCAGTCTTGGTTTGGTGAGTTAAAGTCCACAGCGAGGCAGGACTCATTGGCACAGCACAGGGCCAGGCATTCCTCTATGGTAGATATACCCACCGCCACGCTCCCGCCAGCGGAGTAGGTGTTCTCATAGGGAACAAAGTCGTCTGTGCAATTTGCTGCGGGATTGATAGGACTTATATATTATGAATGTCATATGTCTATATCACCAAAGTTTTCTACTACAGCAAAGACGTCTGTACAAGAAGCTCTCTAAATATGAATGGAGAGTGGAGTAATGTGAGAACATAGATTAAGCAATTGTCCACAAACATATAGACAATGCATAAAAATATATACATGAAGAAGATGAGACTTAAGCTTTAGCTAAAAGTGAAAATGTCCAACCATCGCCTTGCTTTATAGTAATACTTAAGGTACTCTCATAAATGTTGATGTAAAAAAGCACATAGGTAACATACCATCACTCACAGCTATTGAAAGATAAGTGGAAACTCTCTGTACAACAATTCCCGCCTCAGGGATCACATAATAGTAATGTAAGGGTAGATTGTCAGGGAAAGATGCCTGCCACCGGGACACAATACTCTATAAACGTGATAACTATAACCTTCTGCTACATATCAACGAACGGTTGAAACAATATACCGGAAACAAGTAAAGCAAAAGCTTACATTTATATATCTCTGATTCCAGACAATGTCTGTTCATTGCAGTTGATAGTAACTGGCCAGGATTCGAACCGGGAATCCCTGGATCTCAAGGCGAATATTCCACCAAGTGAGCCATATCGGCCAGATAAATCAATTATAGATGCCTTTCACGTTAGTGACCAAATACAGCATGCGACCAAAGAAACAAAATGGAAACCAAAATCAAAGAAATAACACAGTGAGGTCATGCCACAACAATACATAGATGATTCAGGGAGTATATATCACCTGGCTCTATCTGGAGCTCTATTTGGGGTTTCCTGAACTGTACTACCCCAGTGAGCCTGAGAGCTGGGATGCCCACGTCATCTGGCCCATGTAGTGTACACCTCTTTCTCGGGAAACCCTCCCTCAGGTCCCAGTCAAAAGCCCCACATAGGGCCTCACTGCAGCAGGCACGCTTACATCCGGGGATATCAATGACGTCATCAACGGTGCTGCCACCTAGCGAGTGCTTGCCATAGAACAGTTTGAACTGATCTTCACACTTTATTGGAACTGTTGGATATAGTCACTATCATTTTCAAGTTATATTTAGTGTAAAACCAATGTACTTATAAATTCCACACTCTTTAAAAATGTCTTAACAAAAGAGCTTATCAAATGGAATCCATACATTAAAAGTACTATGCATTGGGGGTTTAACCTTAATACTGAATCAATTATGAACAACCAGAGTCTGCTACATTCCAATATCATCTTGTTCATAGTTCAAAATAATTACAATAATTTGTAATATGTACCTTAATGACCACAAATCAAGCATTTCATCACACCGTCATTTCCAAAAAACATCCAACTTTATGATCCCAAGACAATATTTATGAAATGCAAATCTGATATCACCTTCAGCTGTGGTGCCTGTAATGATCGGACTGGTGTCGCCATCTATTGAGGTGGTGATTCCAGTGGATGATTTTGGACCGTCATCAGAGGCCTGGGTAGTGGACAGAATATTGGCAGTTGCTACTGTTTCCATTTCTACAGAGGTCAGTTTATAGGTGTGTTTTACGCTTGCCTCAGATGATAGTTGTCTTTCTCTGGTAGTATGCACCACTGAACCAGGGTTTGTTACAGTCAACAACTCAGTTGCTCTTTGCAGATCGTTTGCAGTAGAAGTATTCTCTAAACCAACACTTTCCGTCACACTATTTTCTAAACCCGAGCTTCCGGTTACAATATACTCTGAACTCTCACTTCCTGTTGTAGTACTCTCTAAACCTTCAGTGTACAACTGCTCTGGTCTCCCAGTGGTGAAGCTCAATGTGGATAGATCTTGAGTCGCATGAGATGTAGATGATGCTGTGATGGTGCTTTGAGTAATCTGTTCATAAATATCTTCAGAGAAATATTTCACCTCATCTGTGCTCCCTTGTGTCCTACTTTGTGTTTCAACCTTAGTGGTCATTTCGTCAGACACTTGTGTGGTACTCTCTGCTTGGGTTGGAGTACTTAGTTTGTTACTGTCAGAGGCTTGAGTGGAGAGAGATTTTACTCTGTTATCGCTGATTGTAGTGAAATCCCTACTGATATCCCCTGAAGTCTGTGAGGTTATTTCCACTTCTAACTTAATACTCGCCGTACTCACAGCAGGCTTTGAGTTCATTGCAGTAAAATCAGAAGCTTTAGTGCTATTCTCTGGTGTAGCATTGCTTGTGATACTTTCAGGTATCATGGTGGCGCCCTCTGGTGTAACATTGCTTGTGATACTTTCAGGCATCATGGTGGTGACCTCTGGTGTAACATTGCTTGTGATACTTTCAGGCATCATGGTGGTGCTCTCTGGTAAAACATTGCTTGTGGTACTTTCAGGCATCATGGTGGTGCTCTCTGGTGAAACATTGCTTGTGATACTTTCAGGTATCATGGTGGCGCCCTCTGGTGTAACATTGCTTGTGATACGTTCAGGTATCATGGTGGTGCCCTCTGGTGTAACATTGCTTGTGATACTTTCAGGTATCATGGTGGTGACCTCTGGTGTAACATTGGTTGTGATACTTTCAGGTATCATGGTGGTGCCCTCTGGTGTAACATTGGTTGTGACATTTTCAGGTATCATGGTAGTGCCCTCTGGTGTGACATTGCTTGTGATACTTTCAGGTATCATGGCGGTTGTGATACTTTCAGGCATCATGGTGGTGACCTCAGGGGTCATATTTGTTATTCTCATACTTTCAGTTTCCGATGCAAAACCATTTGTGAAACCTTCAGTTATCAGATCTGCATTTTGTGTTGGTTTCCATTCGGTTTTATCAAATGTAGAGGCTGTACTCAAAAGGGGTTCAGATATCTGTTTTTGGTACTGAAATGTTCCTATATTAAATCTAACCCAGTAGATATAGTTGGGCCCATGCAAATAGCAAGATTTTCTTTTAAAATTAAAATCAAAGGCTTTACAAAAGTTGTTCTGACAACAAAGGCGTCTACACGAAGAGATGTTTTTGATATAATTGATCGGCGTACCACCTAGCGAATGTTGTTGATAATATATATCATATCGGACGTGGCTTGGACAATCAACTAAATGCAAGATAATAGAAAGTTTGGAGGAATAATTAGCATGATAGATCACACACTTCCATCCCATTTATACTTATCCCGTTTAGAGTAAGTATAAGTTTTGTAAACAGGTTTTAGTTTTAACATCAATGTTTTGACATTAAATCTGTTTACAATAGTTTAATGTTGGGATGAGAATGTATTTTCCAAGAAGTAGATTATATATAACAAGAGCTCAAATATTGTAATATCAGTATTCAAAATACAATAAAACGATTGTGAAGTATTTGGTTAGGTACTTACAACCTTGATAGTAATGTTTTACATATCAGAACACAAATCCGTATTCACCTGAACTTTTTTGTATAATATTAGTTGTATTTCATTAAAAAAATATTAGATTATTGAAGTTTCATAAAAAAATATTAAATTATTGAAGTTTGTGGAAAATAAAAAGGGATCAATGGAAACTGCAATTAAAGTACTGCAGTCAATCACAATGATTATTTCAGTGAGCTTGCTTGCGTTCCGGATTTAGACATTGGTATGACTTTTCTGAGGGAAGATTATATGATAATGGTGGTATATTTTCTCACCTCCAGTGCCAGTTGGTCTGGTCGTTGTCACAGCAGGTGGCGACACTGTTGTTTGACATCTAGTAAAACAAAATAGATCAATTTAATTTGATTTGACTTGTGATATTGTGATATTGCCCATTCCTAAAACTAATTTTAGGAAATTACTCCAAATCACTTCTTTGGTTAACGATAACGATAAGGATAACGATACTGTCCGACAGGTGGCACTGCATATACTAACCTGACTCTTCTGTACTGGTCCACGTCCTGCACACCGGAAGTGATCGCATTTCTGATGACATCCGGGGAGTTGTGGATGAAGCATTCCTTCAGCAGAATGTTGAAATCCACCGCGGTGCATGCTGGGTCCGCAAGGCAAGCGCCGGTGCACGTGGTCTGCCAACAAATAGTGACCAATATTAGCACTGTCACACTGATATGCTCAGAATCATATTGAAGCACCTTTATGGCCTAATGTATCTTAATAGTTTGGTGTTTGATCTGAATCGGTTAAAACTGTGAAGAAATATTAATGAAAAATAATCTTTATCATGAGACACTTTCTCACTGATATGTTATATCGAACCATATTGAAACATCTTTATGGACTAAATGTCTAAATATTTTGGCATTTGGTTACTCTGCATGGAGAGATAGAGTCATATGCTACCTCTGCCACAATTGGAAAGAAATGCGGAAAACATTTTTCCTCACATTAGCATACAATTACCAGATAGGTCTGCAATTGGTTGGATCATAGACATAGCCATACACAATGACATAACTGTACACGTGTACGTGTCTATTTAGAATGGATCATTTATAATTGGGAAGGTGGTATATTGGAAATATCTGCTTGGAAAAGTATACAATTGATATATCAGTTTTTTGTTTTTTTCATCACTTTCAACATTATTTCAGTCATTTCATAATAAGAAAAAAATCAGGATTTTTCTTTTTGCTCCATCCCCTGATTGTTTTTGTCTGACTATTTTGGTATATATGTCACTAACAATACATATCTAAACTGGTCAATTGTTGTGTTCACTATCCAGTCATCACAATGAAACTTATTGGCCATGTAACACTTGTGCAAAATATCTGATTCTGTGCTTATTGGCTGCCAAAAAGAAGTTTGCACTGGGTGTGGTTTCCTTAAATTGTTGATCCTGGTCTATATATGCAGAGCCAGGTATAAACCATTGGTCTGCTGAGAAGAGTAGTATTTGGTCTGAATTAGTTAAATATGTGAAGAAATTGTTATGAAATATAATCTTTTTCATAAAACGCTTTCTCACTGATAGAACATTATTGGAACACTTGTATGAACTTAACTTTATAAACAAGTTGATGATTTGAATTGGTTAAAACTAATTCCAACATTTGTGCTTGTAGCACAAATATGATATACAGAATTAATAGAGATTTACATATTTTCTGTGAATTATCTCAAATTAACCTAAAACACATTAAGTTAAGGTTATGTTTTGCAACTCAAATGGAATCAACATTCTTCCTATATTTTGTATGACTGGAGCAATTTGGATTTTTCCTTTACAGTTTATATTTATGCCCATTTCCCTTTTTTAATGTATTCAAATCTTACAGAATCTGTGATTGCCGTTCCTTGAGATACCCCGCCCAGGGTCAAGGTGTTGGGGAACATGTCAAACGTATCCACGCAGATGGTGCCACACTCTCGTCTTCGAAACTGGGTCACTCCGACCCGATTAATGGCGACGTTCTGAATGAAGCTGGAGTCATGCGTGAAGCATTCTTTGATGTCCAAACTGAAGTCCACTGCCTGTGCGGAAGAAAAAAAACTTTCTTCATATTTGAATATAATAAGCTACAATGTCAAAATATGAACATAATTAACTGATATGATATCATAGCATTAGATACATACGAAGTATATCTTTGATGTCAAAAAATGAGCTCACCTTTTATGGGGTGTATTATATGATGCCATAGCAAACAATTAGTTGAAATGATTGCATATTGGACAATGTTAAACATTGTAATTACTTGTGCAAAGAATGTCCTTATACGATGCATATGTTCAGGACAAAATGCATATTTTGCAGATTTCATATCTATATGTATATCTTGCATAATGTCATAATGATATGCATACCTTGCATGATGTCATAATGACATGCATACCTTGCATGATGTCATAATGATATGCATACATTGAATTATGTCATTATGATATCTTGCATGATGTCATAATGAGATGCACACATTGAATGAAGTCATAATGATATGTTTTCCTTGCATGATGTCATAATGATATCTTGCATGGTGTCATAATGATATGCATACCTTGCATGATGTCATAATGACATGCATACCTTGCATGATGTCATAATGATATGCATACATTGAATTATGTCATTATGATATCTTGCATGATGTCATAATGAGATGCACACATTGAATGAAGTCATAATGATATGTTTTCCTTGCATGATGTTATAATGATATGCATACCTTGCATGATGTTATAATGATATGCATACCTTGCATGATGTCATTATGATATCTTGCATGATGTCATAATGATATGCATACCTTGCATGATGTTATAATGATATGCATACCTTGCATGATGTCATAATGATATCTTGCATGATGTTATAATGATATGCATACCTTGCATGATGTTATAATGATATGCATACCTTGTATGATGTCATTATTATATCTTGCATGATGTCATAATAATATTGATATCTTGCATGATGTTATAATGAAATGCATACCTTGCATGATGTCGTTATCAGGCACTGCAGTTGACAGGCAAATGCGTCTGTGATGCCGGACTGTAAAACCCCACCGTAACTCATAGTGTTAGGTTGCACCTCAAAAGAATCAATGCAGCCTGAAATATATACAAATCACAGTTATCCTTTTTTGAATTTAAAATGTTTTGCCAAAATAACTGTAATAATAAAATTAACATGCAAAGGGACATAATGTGAAGTTCTCTTATATAGATTGCATCAAACTATAAATCTCTCTGATACACTTCAACAATATTGTATAACTTCAATACCTTTTCATTGTAACAGAAGCTTTTTAAAATAAAATTGTGAAGTAAAGCCTCTTTGCTGCCAATGAAACTAGAATACAATGTTTAATGTATTGAATAAACATCATATATTACCGGTTGCGCCACAAGGGATTTTCCGGTATTGGTCCACGCCCGTCGATAGTGTTTTGTTTGCCAGTTGAGACGGGTAGTTGATGTCATGAAAGAAACACATTTTAAAGACAGTGTCCCAGTCAAATGCCCAGCAGGTGGCGTCCGTCCTGCACGCTTCCTCACACGTCTGTAACTGTGAGTACTGCTCTTGTTGTACTCCTCTGTAGGAGAGTGTGTCCACAAACAAGATGAACCTCGCTGTGGTACACAGGCCTGAAATCATTAGTCAGATCGGTTAGTGTGTAATGTAATTTAGAAAAAGATAACTGCTTCAAATTGACTATGAACACTGACAAAGTGCTTAATCCATATTTCCATGCACAAAGGGAATAAGTGTGCAGGAAACCAAGCAAAATTGTCCCATTTTCAAATTCTATTTCCCCTTTTGCTTTCCAAACAGAAGTCATCCTAGCACAAATAAATTTGATAAAGGAGTTTCTGGATTTTATCCTGATAGACATGTTGATATTTAGTCCCGAAAAATATATTTCGGGACCATTAGTCTTACACACATAGTTAGAGCAGCCGTACTGCGATGATGTACTGCAATGGCGTACTGCGATGGCGTACTGTGATGGCGTACTACGATGGTGTTCTGTGATGGTGTACTGCGATGGTGTACTGCGATGGTGTACTGTGAAGTTGCATTGCGATGGCGTACTATGATGGCGTACTGCAATGGTGTACTGTGATGGCGTACTGTGATGGCGTACTGTGATGGCGTACTGTGATGGCGTACTGTGATGGCGTACTGTGATGGCGTACTGTGATGGTGTACTATGATGGCGTACTGTGATGGCGTACTGCGATGGCGTACTATGATGGCATACTATGATGGCGTACTGTAATGTCGTACTACGATGGTGTACTGCGATGGCGTACTGCTATGGCGACAAAACTTTGTGAACGTTTTTTCAGAGCATTGTGTAGGTAGGATATGCCAGCATTGTATCCATGCTTCTAGACCAATCAAAATCAAGTATAATAGTTGGTGCAGTCAAAAAATGGAGCGACTGACAAAACTGAACAGGCCGTTGAGTGGCAAGGTGACACAAGTGGAGTGGCCAACCCACAAATCAAATCCAATTGTTTAGGATCTAATGTTGGCAGTGCAGTGGGATATAGTGAGATAGGGATGGTAGGGGCCTGATAGATTTACAAAATATTTCACACGAGATGACTTGATAGATTTACAAAATATTTCATACAAGATGACTTGATAGATTTACAAAATATTTCATACAAGATGACTTGATAGATTTACAAAATGCCTTACCACCAATTGGCCTGAATGTGACAATGGTGGACCCAGGTGTCGTTGGGGAAAACGCCGTGGTCGATGGGGTGGACACACCAGTGATGGGGGTCACACAACTAGAATCTGAAAAAAATAAGAAAAAGTCCCCAATGACGCTCTACAGAGAGAAAGAATACTGCAAAATCCGTGATGGGGGTCACACGAATATGGTTTTTAAAAATAAAATCACCAAATGATGCTGTACAGAGGAAGATCTTTGCTAACCCATAATATGAGTCAAAGTACCATCTTATGGTGATTAATGGTAAAAAAAAGAAAAATACTCATTTTTCTCATTAACATATTCATTGGACCATTGATCTTGTTTTGATTTGAAGAAAAATGTGTTTAAGTATAATATAATAACTATTTCATTCATTTAAATATCTTTAGGTACATATTTGAAAAAAAAGATTTATAAGTTTCTTTGAGTTTGCAATTTTCCAAATTTCTTTTTTATACTACGCCGTCTCGCTATTTTTTAGATTCAGATCTAAACAACAACATTTGAATCGTCATCAGACTATATGAGTCCACCTTTGCGCCTGACTATTGAGAAAGATAATATCTAACAATAGAAGCTCCACACGAATAATAAAGAGCATTAATATATTGAAAATCTTCAAAATTGGCAAATACAGGACATGCAAACAATTGAAAATATATGATTTAAATAATCTCGTGATGATCAACTTTACTGAGGAAATCTTTCTGGATTATTTTGAGAGCACTTACCTAGGCAGTTTCCCCAGAGTCTATCTCTGTCAAAGTTGCTGGTGGTTGCACACCAGAGCTGGGTGTGACCTCCTGTGGTACACGATGTGTACCGGACACCTCGCCAGATGAACGGAAACACGCAGTCCGCCCCGTCCGCATTGCCACCCGTGGTCCCCACTGCTCACAAGTAATATATATATATATATATATATATATATATAAATATATACATATATATATATATATATATATATATATATATATATATATATATATTTATATGACAAATATATATATATATGACAAATATATATATATATGACAAAATATATATATATGACAAAATATATATATATGACAAAAAATATATATATGACAAAATATATTTATATGACAATATATATATATGTTTATATATTTATATATATTTCATGATGACAAATTGTGTAGTAGTAGCTATATTTAGAATATTCTATCCTTTAAATTTGTTAATTCAAGGTTAAAACTAATTATGTTATGTTAAGGTTAAAATTAGTTATGTCCACGTTAAAACTAGTTATGTCATGAAACTCTCCATGCCAAGGTTAAGACTAGTTATGTAAAGATATTAGTTCAGAATATATTTTCATATGTGAACACAATATATGTAATTTTCCCAAACATCCATATTTTACTGTGCATTTTTAAAATGAGAACCTTTCTTATTTATATCTATCCCCTATTACAACCCAACAATATATATATATATATACATATATATATATATATATATATATATATATATATATATATATATATATATATATATATATATATATATATATATATATATATATATATATATATATATATATATATTTATATATATATATATATATATATATATATATACATATATATATACATATATATATATACATATATATATATATATATACATATATATATATACATATATATATATATATATATATATATATATATATATATATATATATATATATATATATATATATATATATATATATATATATATATATATATATATATATATATATATATATATACATATATATATACATATATATCTGTGTGTGTCTATTGTTATTGTTACAAGCAAACTTTCTTTTCAAACAAAATAATAATTGAATATTGATATATAAGTTAGTAAACACCTCAATGTTAGTAGAGAGATTTGTTTAAGCCTAAGAATGCAAATCCAGGAATTTGTTAATCCATGTATAATAAGATTGCAGAATATCACATGTACATATATTGATAAGAACAAGTCCATAGTTACATAGGGTTCTATCCAAACGATAGATATCTGTTTGGTGATGGTATTCCAATCCTACCTTGGAAAGGGGTAAAACCACTGAAAGGTTTAATATTTTCTCGAAAAGGAATATCGTTATATTTTGGCTATATCAGGTCAGATAGAAGCCTGTCACCGGGACTCGATGCCCTTCTCTTTTCGAGGAATGACTATGGAGCTTTCTTTTGCATTATCACATAGACATGATAGCACGAACCACGGCCTTTATTAACCATTCATGGAGCACTGGCTGGAATGGAAAACGACTCAGTTGCAGATATCAACCTTTCTCAGCCATGCAACATGACCAAAGAACTTATCACAATCGGGATTCAAACCCAGACTCTTAGCATGACAGGCGGAAGTCTTACCACTAAGCTCCGTCCTATATGTATATGATAGTTATTGCCATCTTTATAAAGTATATCTGAGTTTTTATAGAATAAGAATTCTTTCTAGATGTTGTCCACTACATTGAGATAAGCAAGGAAATATTCAGCACTGAGATTAAGCATAGCATTAAAATCTGGAACAAAATGGGAGAAAGCTACAAGGGAAAGCCAGGCTATGGGATGCAATTCTTAAGGTGTACATCCGTACCTATACAGAGAGGACCTCTGGTGGTGTAAACGGTAGTTGGCTTTGTCAAGGGCACAGTTAAGGTAGTGAAAATACGTGTTGTGTATTGCGAAGTGGGAGTGGTGAAAACTGGCGGAGAAGTTGTAGATGACGCCACTGGTCCTATCCTGGTGGTGTATCTGGTGTAGTAAGTGCTGGGTAATGTGGTAGGTGGCCTTGTGGTGTAAGTAGTTCCACAACTACTCCCTGAAACCAACCAAATCATGCATTATCTGGCCAAATATACCCTGCTTTTTACTCTACATTTAGATTTGGAAGCTTTCTCACAGAGATATACCTCAATGCTGAAATACCGTGACGTTTATTTTTAATAAGAGAAACAAACGGGTCTACCCTGTGAATTTGTATCATGAGTGCAATCGCGGCATGGTCCGGGATCGAACCTACAACCTTTGGATCACCACAGAACTGGTGCTAATAAGCTGGCGCTCTAACCAACTGCGCCACGGCCCGTGGCCTGATGTATATATGTCATGAGATGATGATAATAAGTTATCAATGATTTGCAAGTTATCAATGATTTGCAATACATTTATCCCAGGCTGTGTCTGCTCACCGGAGGAGACAGGATGACATGATAGTATTATCAGTTCCGACAGCTATATGCACTGAAAGGTCCCAATCAAGTAACTATACCATAGGCCTTAGTTAGATTGTGAGACCTCAGTTCTGCCTTGTAGGGCCTTAATCAATTAAATTTTCTCAAAATATTCAATATCTCACTATTCACTGATCTTAGATCTCTGTTATATATTTGTTCAGTGATAATATATATAAATCATGTGATTGATTATTTAGGGTTTTCAATTGAACATATCCTGTCAAAGTAATGATCTTATTATTATCAATACAATAATCAGGTGAAAATGAAAATACCTTAACTTATCATGCAATTGAAGTAACTACCACATGCATGTACAGCCGACGACAACAGAGTTGCGGGCGACAACAGAGCTGGGGGCGACAACATTAAGCAGTTCCATTTTCAAAGCACTTTTTATCAAATTGTTTTCAGTTTGTTGTCAGATATGTAAATGTGTCATGACCGTCAAATGGCATGAACAAATTTGGTAATCACTTGATAAACAGAAACGCAGCTGTGTTGTCGTCTGCATCTGTGTTGTCGTCGGCTGTATGTGTATGACAAACACCATTCTATGAATATCATAAAAAAACACCACCTGAAAATACTAATGTATTGGAGCATATTTAAATCTGCATTAATAATTACATGCAGCCCAGTTATATAAAAAGTCTTTAGCCATTTCTTGTTCTTGATCATAACTACCACTTAGCCTCCATTAACATCTTGTCAATACCAAAACGGTGCCTTAGATTAAGCGACAAAGACTGCTTTAACTGCGTAAAAGGTAAAATTGCCTAAATATTTGATTGCCCAGCTTGGTAAACTTTGAATACTTCTTGACCAAATACCCATTTCCCAAGATTGTTATTGTTCTTTATACAGTATTAGTGGGAACTCCAGTTGGAAACAGTTGGAACCAGTTGGAACCCTCTAGCTGCAGTTGGAACCAGTTGAACCCTCTAGCTGCAGTTGGAACCAGTTGAACCCTCTAGGTGCAGTTGGGACCCTCTAGCTGCAGTTGGAACCCTCTAGCTGCCGTTGGAACCCTCTAGCTGCAGTTGGAACCCTCTAGCTGCCGTTGGAACCCTCTAGCTGCCGTTGGAACCCTCTAGCTGCAGTTGGAACCCTCTAGCTGCAGTTGGAACCCTCTAGCTGCAGTTGGAATCCTCTAGCTGCAGTTGGAATCCTCTAGCTGCAGTTGGAATCCTCTAGCTGCAGTTGGAACCAGTTGAATCTTCTAGCTCCAGCTGGAACCCTCTAACTCCAGTTGGAGCCCCCTAATTTTAGTTGGAGCCCCCTAATTTCAGTTGGAACCCCCCAAATCCAGTATGAGCCCTAGCCCAGTTGCAAACCTTTCCTATCAAATATGAGGCACATATTAGCAGTAATACCCAGCCCTTTGTTAGGTCCCTTTGAGCTTGGGATATCCCTGTGGATGTCTTGATCATATATATCCCTCACCTCTATTGCTTGTGTCTGAGATATGTGGCTGTAATATGAAAAAATGTAGATATCTATCTTCTCCAATAGCTTTTCATTTTTTCATTTTCTTACAGAGGGAGAAAGGCCATGAGTTTCTCGTTTAATTGTCCCTATATCTTTTTTTATTCTGAATAGGCAAAACCAAACATTAATGATCAGAAAAGTGCATGGCAAGTGAAAGAGATGGGTAATGATTACTCATATTGGTGCGAGATGTCTTTCATTGATGAACCAGCCCAGTTCATTAATCACATGGATGTCACTCCAAAACAAAATTGTGTGTGCTTAAATAGTTTGTGAATCTTTTCTGTAAATTGCTTCATAAATGACAATTTAAATCCTTGTCAGGTGCTAACTTGGGCAGATGATAATTTTGACCAACCAAAATACATGTTACATATTAAATTTAAGCCCCAACTTGTTATCTCGGTTCTCATTGGCTAATGATTTAATGTTATTCAAAATGACAGTCTCATTGACAACTTAGGCCTATAACTATTTGATTTTTGAGAAAAAAAATGAAGAAAAGTCTTATTGACAAACCGAAAACAGTTTTGAAATCAATGAGACAATACAGAGATAACAGACAACTTTCTGAAAAAATGACATCGAGATAAATAAAACTTAAGTGTCTTTGATGTGAGGCAGTCACACCAAGCCAAGGTGACGAGTTGTTGATGTCACTTCAGTCAGACACTTTCACACCATTGTCTTCCAAAATCACTGGAATCTAGGACCAATTTTGTGATCAAGAGGTTTTTCTGTAATTGTTTCCCAGCTCAAACTTTGAAGAGGGTTTCTTTGTAACCTTTGGTTCATCTGAAATTGTTGCTCGGTGTTTTCAAGTGTCATGTCTTCCTGACAGCAACATGTGAAAGTGCCAAATAACGATCATTTATTATATTAAATATTGTGAATAGCACTACGAGATTAATTTTTTTTAGAATTCTCATAGACTTTTAATATGAATAAAAAAATGTTTGTTAGTTTCATGGATTATGGTCAAAATAAATGGGAAATCATTGAGAGCTTCACAGTACTGTCAATATTTGACTCATCGAGAAGTGTGGTGACACCTAGCGGCTGACAGCATGTGACGTATCAGAATTCTCCCTATCTGCTCTCCCGTATCCGCTGCATTTTCAGAGCGCTACGATCGAATTTCACCTCGATTGTTGCACTGGGTACTTCCGGTCCAATTATACACCAGTCAAAACAAACACACGTTATTCCTCTGTCATTTCAATCTGCTAGATAAGCGTGTACAGGTCTTCAACGGTCATCTTATGTTCACTAACTGATTAATCATGTTCCAATGTAAATAAACTGAACTGCAATTTCAAAAATATGTGCTGCATGTGTCCCGAGTGCAGACATTCACTACGTGAGGTCCGTGGGCTTGAGTGATCTGTCAGACGCCAAACATGTGCCCCGGAAGTATAGCGTGCAACAAATCGGCCCACAATGCATTGCGAATCAACCGAGCTGACATCTGGTGTTCAATAAACCGGGAGAGCAGATAGCGAGAATTGGACGGCAATACTGACGGTTATGCAGAACCTATGCTGACATAGTCGGCATAGCTAAAAAACTGTCAGTAGAACAAAAGATTTACCTAACAAGACCTCTTCCTCTATATATGTATCTATCAATGAAAACAAAAGGGTACTTACCCCTGCAATAGCCCCACAATCTGTCCCTGTCATAACTGGAGGTTGTTGCGCACCACATGCTATTAGCAGCTTGCCCCCTGATACACTCGGTGTAAGACGTACCCAGGTACACGAAGGGAAACACACAGGGGGCGCCACCAGCCGTACCGCCAGATGTCGTGACTAAAAACAAATCATTCGATTTTAATTTCATACAGTTTGACTTTCTGATGTTCCTGTGAGCTGTAGAGCTCTGGTGACGATATCCAATCAGATCCTCTGAATATTTCTGCAAAGTTTTTCAATTAAGTTTTAGTTCAAGAGATGAGGTATTTATGATGTTATTCATGTTATAAACCATTCATTACAAAAATTCTTCTCAAAGAGGTTATTCTAAGTAGATATGTTGGATGAGACTTAAATTTCGACGATATTTGTCAAAGATATTTGATGAAATGTAAAATCTTGTTATTTTCTGAAACGGAAATACCCAACTTTTAGAGGAAAGTCTTTGGTTGGAATGAGCATGATAGATTACAAGGTTGAATATGGTAGAGGCGTGAATCGACACCTATTGTCCCGGCCTATTGTGCTACCGGCTATGGTAGCCAAGCCTTAAAGGTATTAAGCATCATTTTCACAATATGGTATATTGAAAGCTTGACCACATATGAACATCATGCAAAATTGAAATTATGATAGATTTAAAAGATAAGTTGCTATAAGCCATAAAAGTTGCACTCCCATGAAAGATTTGTCTCAGCCATAAGCTGCACGTGACGGGTAAAGGCGGGTAGCGTGAACTTTGTTTGACCTCAATTGAGGCTCAAAGTGGGGTAGCACTGTTTGACGTCGTTCTGGCACAATCTAAAGGACAATACATTTCATGACGTCATAAGCATATTGCCATATTTCTATGACGTCATTTTACCTTTCAGTGCCTCTATGATCACACTCCACATAAAAATGGCACCAAGAAAGAAGTGTGCTTTCAAAAGGGGGCTATGAATTAGGTTACAGACATTTACTTGAGTGCATCAACCAAAACAATATTTAGATATGAAAGGCAAATATCTTAATCATTAATTTATGAATCTTATACATATTGTTCAAAATCACTGCTTAATCCCTTTAAAAGCGCCAAATCACGTCAGTGAAAAGCCGGGCGAGAAGTACCTCAACATCGCTCATAGGCCTGGCATATAATAGCTGCTTCAAAGTTTGATAAAAAAACCTATTTATCTATGTTTAAGGTATCAGATAAATAATAAAGTCTATTATCGATATTTTTAGATATTAGATGTAGATAAAGTACATTGTGTATTCTGTTATTATATGTTTAAGGGTATTACATGATTCAATGCAATTCATGATTAAATTCTCCACAAGAAAGCTCTATGAACATTTAAAACATTGAGATAAAACTGGTATTTAATTTTCAAACGATGTTTTATTTGTAAATGATTTAATATTCTCTATAAAAGGCGTCTCAATCAGACCTGGTGAAAGTCGTGAATATTCATAAAATCCAGCTGTGCGTTGATTGGCCGAAGATTAGGAACTGCACATTCTATTTTCTGTCAGTTATCAAATTCAAAGCCAGGTGTTTTCCAAATGTCTAATGAGAATACACATTGGACAATATGTACCGAAGAAATATTGACTGATCGATTATGTTAAAAAGACTAGAGATTAAGCTAATTGGAAGAGAATATTCAGAAAAGCTTTTATTCGACTAGGCCTTATCACAAGCTTCAAGAGAATTTGTGTCATTACAAGTAATTAGCATGACACTTGCAGAGGCTGGGAGAAAGTAACTTGTGACCATGAAACCAGGATATGATATATATTATAAATATAAAACTGATATATAAAGTTTGTGTCCAAAACTAATGCACCATCTACTGGATAAAGCGATCTATATGAGTACTATTGCTACAATAGAAGCGCCAGATGGCACTGCTATAGCTAGAGAAACGTCACTAAGCTAAGCTAATGGCGAAGAAAAACATTTACCTATACATGGAGTCGTTCCCTGAGTGGATGGAAATCTGGTGGTGCTGAACGTGGGTGTGGTGAAAGTTTGTCTTTTTGTGGGCGTGGTTACAGTGGGTGTGGTACGTGTGGGCGTGGTTACAGTTGGTGTGGTGAGTGTGGGCGTGGTGAAAGATGTAGGAGTGGAAGTGGGCGTGGTCAAAGTAGAAGTTTTGAAAGTGGTGGGCGTGGTTCGAATGGTGGTGGGCGTGGTCCGTATGGTGGTGGGCGTGGTGGTGGGCGTGGTTCGTATGGTGGTGGGCGTGGTACGTTTGGTTGTTGTTGGTGTTGTCTTAACAGTTGTGTCACAAGATGAACCTTAAAGGGAAAGCTATCAGTCAATTTTGGACAAAACAGACCTGGAAAGGCTTTGCAAGTTTGACAAACACTTATATTGATTACAAGAATGTGCTGAAGTACACTGCAATGGTAAAATCTAATCTGATTTTGAGGATGGATAAAGGAAATACGAAGATACAATGCAGAGCATAACTCCCTCTCGGCCATTTAATTAAATTGGGTTTTAACAAAACTCTTAAAAACAAATGTTGATCACTTTTCACTTCAACTATTTCTATTGTAAATTAAAAGCGTCAGCACAAGGTAAAACATGGCCACATTGGGCGATAAGTGAATAATACTTATAAGGCCACCAATCAGTGAACTCTGAAGGTCACCAATCAGTGAACTCTGAAGTGACCAATCAATGAACTCTGAAAGCCACCAATCAGTGAACTCTGAAAGCCACCAATCAGTGAACTCTGAAAGCCACCAATCAGTGAACTCTGAAAGCCATCAATCAGTGAACTCCGAAGGCCACCAATTTGTGAACTCTGACGGCCACCAATCAGTGAACACTAAAGGCCACAAATCAGTGAACTCGGAAGGTCACCAATTAGTGAACTCTTAAGGTCACCAATAAGTGAACTCTTAAACCGCCATAAATCAGTGAACTCTGAAAGCCATCAATCAGTGAACTCTGAAGGTCACAAATTAGTGAACTCTGAAGGTCACAAATTAGTGAACTCTGAAGGTCACCAATCAGTGAACTCTGAAGTTCACCAATCATTGAACTTTGAAGGCCACCAATCAATGAACTCTGAAGGCCACCAATTAGTGAAATCTGAAAGCCATCAATCAGTGAACTCCGAAGGCCACCAATTTGTGAACTCTGACGGCCACCAATCAGTGAACTCTAAAGGCCACCAATCGGTGAACTCTGAAGGTCACCAATTAGTGAACTCTTAAGATCACCAATAAGTGAACTCTAAAACCGTCATCTCATTAAAGATGTTGGAGCAATAACAAACAATTTTAAAGGATAGATGGACAAATGCCACAGGCAAAATGCATCACCCTAGGCCATTTGAAATGGCCGAGGGTTCAAAAAGAGATAAACTACTCCTCACATTCAGAATTCCTTAAACTGTAATGTATGTCCCTGTTCAAAAACAATCATCTCCGAAATTTCCTAGAATTTCCTCTTTAAAGTTATGCTTCATAGTTTCCTGTTAAATTTTCAATATTATGGAAATATTGACGGTTGGAAGTTACAGCAATAGATTTTTTTACATAATAATCTCAGAATAAAATAAGACCTGCACAGTTTCCCCACAGTCCATCCATGTCAAAGTTTGAAGTAGTTGAACACCAGGGGACGCCCTGATTGTTGGCTGTGATACACTCCTCGTAGATGGTGTTCTTATATTTGAATGGAAAAACACATATGGCGCCACCGCCAGTGCCACCTGTTGTATAAACTGTGCAACACATTCAAACGATTTGTTACCATGCAAATATATTTCATATTTGGTTGAAAGTTTAATCCAAGAAATCAGAAATCATTAAGAATATGAATATTGCGGAGCATTATGTTGGTATAACACGTATGTGGCTCGTGCAGTAGCCAACTTAAACACGTTTTGTCCAATGAATGTAAGGATGATTTTTCAATTCATTAAGACAAGTGAGCGATAGTCATTGGTGGGTAATCGACAAACTCTATCATTGGCGGTTTAAGATTTGACATGAACCCACAATTTATTTCATAGTCACTCAATTAACCTTTTTAAAAACTCCTTTTCTATTGTTCCTTTTTCTCTACCTATCATTGTGGACCCACCAGAGTATCCCTACTTTCATGTACACTAAAGATCACATGTTAGATATATAGTTTGAAACATTTCACATAATTACATTTCACACTACCGTGTTGTTACTTTGAGAAAAAAATCTCCTGAATCCTCATTTAAATTAGATTTGTTTGAGTCAGTCAATGAACGTTGAGTGTTTATTTTTAATATTTTATATATAAAATATTTAAGAAACTTACTTTCACAAGGGGGCGACACTGGTGATGTTGAAGCGATTGTTGTATCACACTCTGTTCCTGCATTGAGAAATATTATACATTTAATAGTGGTGATGCCTTATGGCAAAATAACAATAAGATGTGTCACAAACAATTGGTGGAGATAAGAGATTCAGGTTTATATATTCTGTTTATGCGGCATAATTTCACGTTTTTTTCACTCTTTTCATTTAATCATTTTCCTCACAGCCTTCACTGGATTCGCTCCTGTACGCTAGAATTAAAAGATCACATCAAAATTGAAAGCCCCTTGTAAAATTAGATTAATGTTGCTTTTTGGCTATGCAGAGCATAGCTTCTGCAACAAGGGGGGATTTTATTGCCATTCCATCTGTCCGTCAACTTTGATCTTCTCCTCTGAAACTATTGGTCGGAATTTTGAGCTATTAGTAGGTAAGGTGTATTTTTCATAAACCAATTCTATCTGTATTCCATCAGGCTCAGATTTCCCCATATCTTTTTATGACTTTTTGATAAAATCTTAAAGCTATCACTGAGCTGTCAAGGAAATGTAACATACATTCTGATTGACTGAAATCATCATCTGTCCAGGTCTGCTTATGGAAAGGATTCAAGTATTCATTTATGAAGCAAGTTGCTGGCTTTTCCATAATGTGTTCAAAAACATTACAAAAAAGCAATGATCAGCATAGTTCAGGGGCTATTATCCTGTGTTTATACACTTTGCATGGGTACTGACTGATTCATTGTGGGGAGTTACCTGTAAGTTTGAATAAACATCGTTTCAGTCATATTATGGCGGGACCAACTTGAAAAAGATAGATCAATGTGTAATGTGTGTTCAATCTCTGGCCCTGGTGGGTTTCAAACTCGCAACCTATGTTTGATTATAAAGCCACATTTACCAGTCATGCCAAAAACCAATGTATTGCATGAACACAAAAGCTAATGTGTAATATCATGTAGGGTTAATATAATAAACAGGAGAGCAGAGAGGATTCTTTACATTCACGAGAAATATACAATCATCATAACATACACAAATAAATAACTTCAAATACTATTCTCATTAGAGGCCTTGCCAAATATTAAAAGTTGTTTTGCAAGGTTGAACAGTTCTGGACGATTATCATTTAGACTTGAAAGTTGCTTTGTTTGAAATTGAACCATTCATTCACTTCGTTAAAGCAAATAACTGCATCTAAAGGAAGATGAGCTCCAGAAAAGAAGAATTGAGGTAACTACATCATGCAGAGTAAAAATTATCAAGGATGGAACTGAGAGATTTAAATATGTCATTATCCCTTGGCTTCTAGTCCTGATGATAAGATTGTCTGCAGCTTTGAGGTGGTGCTGTACTAATGGTCGTCCTTTCTTTTATCTTGAACAGATTCTGTAAATAGCCTCTCGACTCTGAACTTGGAGTTAGTTTTGTTTTAAAGGTGGATGAGTTAATATCCATCAGATATCACTCACAAAAAAAACAACTGCATAATGAGAACCAAACCATTTTATTTAGAACCTGATCAAATTTGTGCCCAAGAATGGCACTTTGATGGTTCATATTTGATGTTTAAGCCTGGCAATTGTTAAAGACGTCTTCAACGAAATGATATGTTTAGTGTATTTCCTATAAATTTAAGACCTAGGATGTATTTTAAAGAGTAGATAAAAGTATTCCAAAATAAAAGAATTTCAAGATATGTTGCTTCAATTGAAAACTATATATCTCTCTAAATTTGATTTTCCAAAAACATTTAGCATTTGGAGAATATATTCCCATGATATTGGTCATTTTCAATTTAATTTTTTTTCTGGAGATTGTGGATTTATTTTTGTAAATAATTAATAATACTAATTTCCAATACTATGCATCCAACACACCTATGTAACTTATTTCATAGCATATTGGTGAGTAGTATTTCCAATGGAGAGAAAATATATGGCAAGAATTTTATTGAAAAGTATAAAGGGCTTTCTCAATGTTTAATTAGTTGCACTGTTGCATTGCAAATGACTTAAATGAATACACGGAATTGACGATATTATATTTTATACCACAATTCTTCATATATCGTGAACATTTGGCTCAATTCGGCACATGACCATTTGTTCATTAAAGTGCAAATCCGTTGCAACTAATCACAGACGAGTCAGAGAAATATAGAGTGAAACTTAAATTTCGCATTAGAGACTAGTCAGCATGAGAAATGAAGAGCAATACCTAAATTTCTCATTAGGGACAAGTTAGGGTAAGAAATGAAGAGCAATACCTAAATTTCACATTGAAGACAAGTCGGAATAAGAAATGTAGACCAATACCTAATCTCTCATTGAAGACTAGTCAGAGTTAGAAATGTAGAGCAAAACCTAAATTCCTCATTGAAGAGTTGTCGGAATAAGAAATGTAGACCAATACCTAATTTCTCATTGAAGACTAGTTAGAATAAGAAATGTAGAGCAATACCTTAATTTCTCATTAGAGACTAGTCAGAATGAGAGATCTTGAGCAATGTCTAAATTTTAATAGCAAAATTAGGTGTTTTAAAAATATTGTCATAAAATAGCCAATATGTCAACAATAGTCATAAAGTACAAATTAATCAGAATCTCCTGCCTTTGTGAATTTATATGAAACATCACAAATAATTGGATTCCAAGAGAGATTACTTCATCATAGTGCTAAGAGTTGTCACCTGATATATTTAAGATAAATCGAAGGTAACACTCACAGCACATGAATGTAAGTAAATGAAGGGGACGGTACACACATGGCTCCATTAGCATTTCCACCTGCACCTGCACTGGTAGTTAGTGAGGTGGTTGTTTCTGGTGGGGGTAGAAGTAGTCAGTGTTGTAGTTTCAATTGTTGTTGTAGTGTCACATAGAATCCCTGTCAAAATATGCAATATTTATGAAAATTACCAAATGATAATGAATCTATGTCTCAGCCCACCAGCTGCAAGATCGATCTTAGCTGTAAAGCAAAATATTAAATGCTCCAATCAGCATACAAACAAAGAATCTCTTTCTTATCTTCCATCATATTAATACTTTCAAACTAATCTATTTGATCAAAATTGGGCTAACATGAAGCCAATGGTCAAAATGACCAGATAAAGAGTACCAAGCTAAAGTTGAGAAATGGGCATGCCTTACAGACATTCCTGTATGCATATGTGGCAGTCCCTCGGAAACCAGAAAAAAAACTCTAATTGATTCTAAGCACACACTTGACACAATGTCAAGAAGAAAGCAGCATGAAGGAATATTCAGAGATGATTACTCATTTGTCGCAAAGGAGACAGAGGCTAGATCATATGTTGGAGAAGGATATCTTTTAGCAGCATTTCTTCCAAGCCTGACAGAATGACCTACCGGCACACACTCCCCATAGTCCATCGGTATCATAACTGGAAGTGGTGGCACACCAAGGATCTTGGGAATTAAGGTTGATGCATTCATAACGTGCCACCCCTTGGTAGGTGAATGGAAAGACACACATGGCTCCATTAGCATTTCCACCAGTAGTGAATGTGGCACATGGTGTTGTACCTGCACTGGTAGTTAGTGAGGTGGTTGTTTCTGGTGGGGTAGTGGTATCACAGACTGTGCCTAGAAATTAAAACTTTATTATTGGCTTTCAAATATCACAATCACAGTAATTTGATGACAATGAATAGCTTACACTTGATAGCCTGCCAAAGAATGAATTCCAAATCAAATTCAAAATGTTAAGACTGAAATGGAAATGTTTTAAAATGAGACTTGAGTGTGTGTGACACACTTTTTGACTGTCATGTGCTAAATGGTTGGTAGCATACTTGTCAACCTGACCTACCCTGACAGTTGCCCCATAAGCCATCTACATCATAGTTGCCGGTAGTTGCACACCAAAGCTCTCCATTGTGGTCCAGTGTTGTACACTGATAGTATGCAACACCTTTGTAAGTGAAAGGGAATGTGCACATTGCACCTTTGGCATTGCCACCACTTGTGAATGTTGCACATGGAGTTGTGCCACCAGTTGTAGTCAGTGTTGTAGTTTCAATTGTTGTTGTAGTGTCACATAGAGTCCCTGTCAAAATATGCAATGTGACTATTACCAAATCATAATAAATCTATGTCTCAGCCCACCAGCTGCAAGATCGATCTTGGCTGTAAAGCAAAATATTAATGCTCCAATCAGCATACAGACAAAGCATCTCTTTCTTTTCTTCCCTCATGTCAGTACTTTCAAGCTAATCTATTTGATCATCAAAATTTGGCAAACATGAAGCCAATGGTCAAAATGACCAGATAAAGAGTACCAAGCTAAAGTTGAGAAATGGGCATGCCTTACGGACATTCCTGTATGCATTTGTGGCAGTCCCTCGGAAACCAGAAAAAAAACTCTAATTGATTCTAAGCACACACTTGACACAATGTCAAGAAGAAAGCAGCATGAAGGAATATTCAGAGATGATTACTCATTTGTCGCAAAGGAGACAGAGGCTAGATCACATGTTGGAGAAGGATATCTTTTAGCAGCATTTATTCCAAGCCTGACAGAATGACCTACCGGCACACACTCCCCATAGTCCATCGGTATCATAACTGGAAGTGGTGGCACACCAAGGATCTTGGGA
This sequence comes from Amphiduros pacificus, assembly GCA_949316495.1. Classification (NCBI taxonomy): domain Eukaryota; kingdom Metazoa; phylum Annelida; class Polychaeta; order Phyllodocida; family Hesionidae; genus Amphiduros; species Amphiduros pacificus. The sequence goes on from OX439012.1 coordinate 26,262,628, forward strand.
ATTAAGGTTGATGCATTCATAACGTGCCACCCCTTGGTAGGTGAATGGAAAGACACACATGGCTCCATTAGCATTTCCACCAGTAGTGAATGTGGCACATGGTGTTGTACCTGCACTGGTAGTTAGTGAGGTGGTTGTTTCTGGTGGGGTAGTGGTATCACAGACTGTGCCTAGAAATTAAAACTTTATTATTGGCTTTCAAATATCACAATCACAGTAATTTGATGACAATGAATAGCTTACACTTGATAGCCTGCCAAAGAATGAATTCCAAATCAAATTCAAAATGTTAAGACTGAAATGGAAATGTTTTAAAATGAGACTTGAGTGTGTGTGACACACTTTTTGACTGTCATGTGCTAAATGGTTGGTAGCATACTTGTCAACCTGACCTACCCTGACAGTTGCCCCATAAGCCATCTACATCATAGTTGCCGGTAGTTGCACACCAAAGCTCTCCATTGTGGTCCAGTGTTGTACACTGATAGTATGCAATACCTTTGTAAGTGAAAGGGAATGTGCACATTGCACCTTTGGCATTGCCACCACTTGTGAATGTTGCACATGGAGTTGTGCCACCAGTTGTAGTCAGTGTTGTAGTTTCAATTGTTGTTGTAGTGTCACATAGAGTCCCTGTCAAAATATGCAATGTGACTATTACCAAATCATAATAAATCTATGTCTCAGCCCACCAGCTGCAAGATCGATCTTGGCTGTAAAGCAAAATATTAATGCTCCAATCAGCATACAGACACAGCATCTCTTTCTTTTCTTCCCTCATGTCAGTACTTTCAAGCTAATCTATTTGATCATCAAAATTTGGCAAACATGAAGCCAATGGTCAAAATGACCAGATAAAGAGTACCAAGCTAAAGTTGAGAAATGGGCATGCCTTACGGACATTCCTGTATGCATATGTGGCAGTCCCTCGGAAACCAGAAAAAAAACTCTAATTGATTCTAAGCACACACTTGACACAATGTCAAGAAGAAAGCAGCATGAAGGAATATTCAGAGATGATTACTCATTTGTCGCAAAGGAGACAGAGGCTAGATCATATGTTGGAGAAGGATATCTTTTAGCAGCATTTCTTCCAAGCCTGACAGAATGACCTACCGGCACACACTCCCCATAGTCCATCGGTATCATAACTGGAAGTGGTGGCACACCAAGGATCTTGGGAATTAAGGTTGATGCATTCATAACGTGCCACCCCTTGGTAGGTGAATGGAAAGACACACATGGCTCCATTAGCATTTCCACCAGTAGTGAATGTGGCACATGGTGTTGTACCTGCACTGGTAGTTAGTGAGGTGGTTGTTTCTGGTGGGGTAGTGGTATCACAGACTGTGCCTAGAAATTAAAACTTTATTATTGGCTTTCAAATATCACAATCACAGTAATTTGATGACAATGAATAGCTTACACTTGATAGCCTGCCAAAGAATGAATTCCAAATCAAATTCAAAATGTTAAGACTGAAATGGAAATGTTTTAAAATGAGACTTGAGTGTGTGTGACACACTCTTTGACTGTCATGTGCTAAATGGTTGGTAGCATACTTGTCAACCTGACCTACCCTGACAGTTGCCCCATAAGCCATCTACATCATAGTTGCCGGTAGTTGCACACCAAAGCTCTCCATTGTGGTCCAGTGTTGTACACTGATAGTATGCAACACCTTTGTAAGTGAAAGGGAATGTGCACATTGCACCTTTGGCATTGCCACCACTTGTGAATGTTGCACATGGAGTTGTGCCACCAGTTGTAGTCAGTGTTGTAGTTTCAATTGTTGTTGTAGTGTCACATAGAGTCCCTGTCAAAATATGCAATGTGACTATTACCAAATCATAATAAATCTATGTCTCAGCCCACCAGCTGCAAGATCGATCTTGGCTGTAAAGCAAAATATTAATGCTCCAATCAGCATACAGACACAGCATCTCTTTCTTTTCTTCCCTCATGTCAGTACTTTCAAGCTAATCTATTTGATCATCAAAATTTGGCAAACATGAAGCCAATGGTCAAAATGACCAGATAAAGAGTACCAAGCTAAAGTTGAGAAATGGGCATGCCTTACGGACATTCCTGTATGCATATGTGGCAGTCCCTCGGAAACCAGAAAAAAAACTCTAATTGATTCTAAGCACACACTTGACACAATGTCAAGAAGAGAGCAGCAAGAAGGAATATTCAGAGATGATTACTCATTTGTCGCAAAGGAGACAGAGGCTAGATCATATGTTGGAGAAGGATATCTTTTAGCAGCATTTCTTCCAAGCCTGACAGAATGACCTACCGGCACACACTCCCCATAGTCCATCGGTATCATAACTGGAAGTGGTGGCACACCAAGGATCTTGGGAATTAAGGTTGATGCATTCATAACGTGCCACCCCTTGGTAGGTGAATGGAAAGACACACATGGCTCCATTAGCATTTCCACCAGTAGTGAATGTGGCACATGGTGTTGTACCTGCACTGGTAGTTAGTGAGGTGGTTGTTTCTGGTGGGGTAGTGGTATCACAGACTGTGCCTAGAAATTAAAACTTTATTATTGGCTTTCAAATATCACAATCACAGTAATTTGATGACAATGAATAGCTTACACTTGATAGCCTGCCAAAGAATGAATTCCAAATCAAATTCAAAATGTTAAGACTGAAATGGAAATGTTTTAAAATGAGACTTGAGTGTGTGTGACACACTCTTTGACTGTCATGTGCTAAATGGTTGGTAGCATACTTGTCAACCTGACCTACCCTGACAGTTGCCCCATAAGCCATCTACATCATAGTTGCCGGTAGTTGCACACCAAAGCTCTCCATTGTGGTCCAGTGTTGTACACTGATAGTATGCAACACCTTTGTAAGTGAAAGGGAATGTGCACATTGCACCTTTGGCATTGCCACCACTTGTGAATGTTGCACATGGAGTTGTGCCACCAGTTGTAGTCAGTGTTGTAGTTTCAATTGTTGTTGTAGTGTCACATAGAGTCCCTGTCAAAATATGCAATGTGACTATTACCAAATCATAATAAATCTATGTCTCAGCCCACCAGCTGCAAGATCGATCTTGGCTGTAAAGCAAAATATTAATGCTCCAATCAGCATACAGACAAAGCATCTCTTTCTTTTCTTCCCTCATGTCAGTACTTTCAAGCTAATCTATTTGATCATCAAAATTTGGCAAACATGAAGCCAATGGTCAAAATGACCAGATAAAGAGTACCAAGCTAAAGTTGAGAAATGGGAATGCCTTACGGACATTCCTGTATGCATATGTGGCAGTCCCTCGGAAACCAGAAAAAAAACTCTAATTGATTCTAAGCACACACTTGACACAATGTCAAGAAGAAAGCAGCATGAAGGAATATTCAGAGATGATTACTCATTTGTCGCAAAGGAGACAGAGGCTAGATCATATGTTGGAGAAGGATATCTTTTAGCAGCATTTCTTCCAAGCCTGACAGAATGACCTACCGGCACACACTCCCCATAGTCCATCGGTATCATAACTGGAAGTGGTGGCACACCAAGGATCTTGGGAATTAAGGTTGATGCATTCATAACGTGCCACCCCTTGGTAGGTGAATGGAAAGACACACATGGCTCCATTAGCATTTCCACCAGTAGTGAATGTGGCACATGGTGTTGTACCTGCACTGGTAGTTAGTGAGGTGGTTGTTTCTGGTGGGGTAGTGGTATCACAGACTGTGCCTAGAAATTAAAACTTTATTATTGGCTTTCAAATATCACAATCACAGTAATTTGATGACAATGAATAGCTTACACTTGATAGCCTGCCAAAGAATGAATTCCAAATCAAATTCAAAATGTTAAGACTGAAATGGAAATGTTTTAAAATGAGACTTGAGTGTGTGTGACACACTTTTTGACTGTCATGTGCTAAATGGTTGGTAGCATACTTGTCAACCTGACCTACCCTGACAGTTGCCCCATAAGCCATCTACATCATAGTTGCCGGTAGTTGCACACCAAAGCTCTCCATTGTGGTCCAGTGTTGTACACTGATAGTATGCAACACCTTTGTAAGTGAAAGGGAATGTGCACATTGCACCTTTGGCATTGCCACCACTTGTGAATGTTGCACATGGAGTTGTGCCACCAGTTGTAGTCAGTGTTGTAGTTTCAATTGTTGTTGTAGTGTCACATAGAGTCCCTGTCAAAATATGCAATGTGACTATTACCAAATCATAATAAATCTATGTCTCAGCCCACCAGCTGCAAGATCGATCTTGGCTGTAAAGCAAAATATTAATGCTCCAATCAGCATACAGACACAGCATCTCTTTCTTTTCTTCCCTCATGTCAGTACTTTCAAGCTAATCTATTTGATCATCAAAATTTGGCAAACATGAAGCCAATGGTCAAAATGACCAGATAAAGAGTACCAAGCTAAAGTTGAGAAATGGGCATGCCTTACGGACATTCCTGTATGCATATGTGGCAGTCCCTCGGAAACCAGAAAAAAAACTCTAATTGATTCTAAGCACACACTTGACACAATGTCAAGAAGAGAGCAGCAAGAAGGAATATTCAGAGATGATTACTCATTTGTCGCAAAGGAGACAGAGGCTAGATCATATGTTGGAGAAGGATATCTTTTAGCAGCATTTCTTCCAAGCCTGACAGAATGACCTACCGGCACACACTCCCCATAGTCCATCGGTATCATAACTGGAAGTGGTGGCACACCAAGGATCTTGGGAATTAAGGTTGATGCATTCATAACGTGCCACCCCTTGGTAGGTGAATGGAAAGACACACATGGCTCCATTAGCATTTCCACCAGTAGTGAATGTGGCACATGGTGTTGTACCTGCACTGGTAGTTAGTGAGGTGGTTGTTTCTGGTGGGGTAGTGGTATCACAGACTGTGCCTAGAAATTAAAACTTTATTATTGGCTTTCAAATATCACAATCACAGTAATTTGATGACAATGAATAGCTTACACTTGATAGCCTGCCAAAGAATGAATTCCAAATCAAATTCAAAATGTTAAGACTGAAATGGAAATGTTTTAAAATGAGACTTGAGTGTGTGTGACACACTCTTTGACTGTCATGTGCTAAATGGTTGGTAGCATACTTGTCAACCTGACCTACCCTGACAGTTGCCCCATAAGCCATCTACATCATAGTTGCCGGTAGTTGCACACCAAAGCTCTCCATTGTGGTCCAGTGTTGTACACTGATAGTATGCAACACCTTTGTAAGTGAAAGGGAATGTGCACATTGCACCTTTGGCATTGCCACCACTTGTGAATGTTGCACATGGAGTTGTGCCACCAGTTGTAGTCAGTGTTGTAGTTTCAATTGTTGTTGTAGTGTCACATAGAGTCCCTGTCAAAATATGCAATGTGACTATTACCAAATCATAATAAATCTATGTCTCAGCCCACCAGCTGCAAGATCGATCTTGGCTGTAAAGCAAAATATTAATGCTCCAATCAGCATACAGACAAAGCATCTCTTTCTTTTCTTCCCTCATGTCAGTACTTTCAAGCTAATCTATTTGATCATCAAAATTTGGCAAACATGAAGCCAATGGTCAAAATGACCAGATAAAGAGTACCAAGCTAAAGTTGAGAAATGGGCATGCCTTACGGACATTCCTGTATGCATATGTGGCAGTCCCTCGGAAACCAGAAAAAAAACTCTAATTGATTCTAAGCACACACTTGACACAATGTCAAGAAGAAAGCAGCATGAAGGAATATTCAGAGATGATTACTCATTTGTCGCAAAGGAGACAGAGGCTAGATCATATGTTGGAGAAGGATATCTTTTAGCAGCATTTCTTCCAAGCCTGACAGAATGACCTACCGGCACACACTCCCCATAGTCCATCGGTATCATAACTGGAAGTGGTGGCACACCAAGGATCTTGGGAATTAAGGTTGATGCATTCATAACGTGCCACCCCTTGGTAGGTGAATGGAAAGACACACATGGCTCCATTAGCATTTCCACCAGTAGTGAATGTGGCACATGGTGTTGTACCTGCACTGGTAGTTAGTGAGGTGGTTGTTTCTGGTGGGGTAGTGGTATCACAGACTGTGCCTAGAAATTAAAACTTTATTATTGGCTTTCAAATATCACAATCACAGTAATTTGATGACAATGAATAGCTTACACTTGATAGCCTGCCAAAGAATGAATTCCAAATCAAATTCAAAATGTTAAGACTGAAATGGAAATGTTTTAAAATGAGACTTGAGTGTGTGTGACACACTTTTTGACTGTCATGTGCTAAATGGTTGGTAGCATACTTGTCAACCTGACCTACCCTGACAGTTGCCCCATAAGCCATCTACATCATAGTTGCCGGTAGTTGCACACCAAAGCTCTCCATTGTGGTCCAGTGTTGTACACTGATAGTATGCAACACCTTTGTAAGTGAAAGGGAATGTGCACATTGCACCTTTGGCATTGCCACCACTTGTGAATGTTGCACATGGAGTTGTGCCACCAGTTGTAGTCAGTGTTGTAGTTTCAATTGTTGTTGTAGTGTCACATAGAGTCCCTGTCAAAATATGCAATGTGACTATTACCAAATCATAATAAATCTATGTCTCAGCCCACCAGCTGCAAGATCGATCTTGGCTGTAAAGCAAAATATTAATGCTCCAATCAGCATACAGACACAGCATCTCTTTCTTTTCTTCCCTCATGTCAGTACTTTCAAGCTAATCTATTTGATCATCAAAATTTGGCAAACATGAAGCCAATGGTCAAAATGACCAGATAAAGAGTACCAAGCTAAAGTTGAGAAATGGGCATGCCTTACGGACATTCCTGTATGCATATGTGGCAGTCCCTCGGAAACCAGAAAAAAAACTCTAATTGATTCTAAGCACACACTTGACACAATGTCAAGAAGAAAGCAGCATGAAGGAATATTCAGAGATGATTACTCATTTGTCGCAAAGGAGACAGAGGCTAGATCATATGTTGGAGAAGGATATCTTTTAGCAGCATTTCTTCCAAGCCTGACAGAATGACCTACCGGCACACACTCCCCATAGTCCATCGGTATCATAACTGGAAGTGGTGGCACACCAAGGATCTTGGGAATTAAGGTTGATGCATTCATAACGTGCCACCCCTTGGTAGGTGAATGGAAAGACACACATGGCTCCATTAGCATTTCCACCAGTAGTGAATGTGGCACATGGTGTTGTACCTGCACTGGTAGTTAGTGAGGTGGTTGTTTCTGGTGGGGTAGTGGTATCACAGACTGTGCCTAGAAATTAAAACTTTATTATTGGCTTTCAAATATCACAATCACAGTAATTTGATGACAATGAATAGCTTACACTTGATAGCCTGCCAAAGAATGAATTCCAAATCAAATTCAAAATGTTAAGACTGAAATGGAAATGTTTTAAAATGAGACTTGAGTGTGTGTGACACACTCTTTGACTGTCATGTGCTAAATGGTTGGTAGCATACTTGTCAACCTGACCTACCCTGACAGTTGCCCCATAAGCCATCTACATCATAGTTGCCGGTAGTTGCACACCAAAGCTCTCCATTGTGGTCCAGTGTTGTACACTGATAGTATGCAACACCTTTGTAAGTGAAAGGGAATGTGCACATTGCACCTTTGGCATTGCCACCACTTGTGAATGTTGCACATGGAGTTGTGCCACCAGTTGTAGTCAGTGTTGTAGTTTCAATTGTTGTTGTAGTGTCACATAGAGTCCCTGTCAAAATATGCAATGTGACTATTACCAAATCATAATAAATCTATGTCTCAGCCCACCAGCTGCAAGATCGATCTTGGCTGTAAAGCAAAATATTAATGCTCCAATCAGCATACAGACAAAGCATCTCTTTCTTTTCTTCCCTCATGTCAGTACTTTCAAGCTAATCTATTTGATCATCAAAATTTGGCAAACATGAAGCCAATGGTCAAAATGACCAGATAAAGAGTACCAAGCTAAAGTTGAGAAATGGGCATGCCTTACGGACATTCCTGTATGCATATGTGGCAGTCCCTCGGAAACCAGAAAAAAAACTCTAATTGATTCTAAGCACACACTTGACACAATGTCAAGAAGAAAGCAGCATGAAGGAATATTCAGAGATGATTACTCATTTGTCGCAAAGGAGACAGAGGCTAGATCATATGTTGGAGAAGGATATCTTTTAGCAGCATTTCTTCCAAGCCTGACAGAATGACCTACCGGCACACACTCCCCATAGTCCATCGGCATCATAACTGGAAGTGGTGGCACACCAAGGATCTTGGGAATTAAGGTTGATGCATTCATAACGTGCCACCCCTTGGTAGGTGAATGGAAAGACACACATGGCTCCATTAGCATTTCCACCAGTAGTGAATGTGGCACATGGTGTTGTACCTGCACTGGTAGTTAGTGAGGTGGTTGTTTCTGGTGGGGTAGTGGTATCACAGACTGTGCCTAGAAATTAAAACTTTATTATTGGCTTTCAAATATCACAATCACAGTAATTTGATGACAATGAATAGCTTACACTTGATAGCCTGCCAAAGAATGAATTCCAAATCAAATTCAAAATGTTAAGACTGAAATGGAAATGTTTTAAAATGAGACTTGAGTGTGTGTGACACACTCTTTGACTGTCATGTGCTAAATGGTTGGTAGCATACTTGTCAACCTGACCTACCCTGACAGTTGCCCCATAAGCCATCTACATCATAGTTGCCGGTAGTTGCACACCAAAGCTCTCCATTGTGGTCCAGTGTTGTACACTGATAGTATGCAACACCTTTGTAAGTGAAAGGGAATGTGCACATTGCACCTTTGGCATTGCCACCACTTGTGAATGTTGCACATGGAGTTGTGCCACCAGTTGTAGTCAGTGTTGTAGTTTCAATTGTTGTTGTAGTGTCACATAGAGTCCCTGTCAAAATATGCAATGTGACTATTACCAAATCATAATAAATCTATGTCTCAGCCCACCAGCTGCAAGATCGATCTTGGCTGTAAAGCAAAATATTAATGCTCCAATCAGCATACAGACAAAGCATCTCTTTCTTTTCTTCCCTCATGTCAGTACTTTCAAGCTAATCTATTTGATCATCAAAATTTGGCAAACATGAAGCCAATGGTCAAAATGACCAGATAAAGAGTACCAAGCTAAAGTTGAGAAATGGGCATGCCTTACAGACATTCCTGTATGCATATGTGGCAGTCCCTCGGAAACCAGAAAAAAAACTCTAATTGATTCTAAGCACACACTTGACACAATGTCAAGAAGAAAGCAGCATGAAGGAATATTCAGAGATGATTACTCATTTGTCGCAAAGGAGACAGAGGCTAGATCATATGTTGGAGAAGGATATCTTTTAGCAGCATTTCTTCCAAGCCTGACAGAATGACCTACCGGCACACACTCCCCATAGTCCATCGGTATCATAACTGGAAGTGGTGGCACACCAAGGATCTTGGGAATTAAGGTTGATGCATTCATAACGTGCCACCCCTTGGTAGGTGAATGGAAAGACACACATGGCTCCATTAGCATTTCCACCAGTAGTGAATGTGGCACATGGTGTTGTACCTGCACTGGTAGTTAGTGAGGTGGTTGTTTCTGGTGGGGTAGTGGTATCACAGACTGTGCCTAGAAATTAAAACTTTATTATTGGCTTTCAAATATCACAATCACAGTAATTTGATGACAATGAATAGCTTACACTTGATAGCCTGCCAAAGAATGAATTCCAAATCAAATTCAAAATGTTAAGACTGAAATGGAAATGTTTTAAAATGAGACTTGAGTGTGTGTGACACACTCTTTGACTGTCATGTGCTAAATGGTTGGTAGCATACTTGTCAACCTGACCTACCCTGACAGTTGCCCCATAAGCCATCTACATCATAGTTGCCGGTAGTTGCACACCAAAGCTCTCCATTGTGGTCCAGTGTTGTACACTGATAGTATGCAACACCTTTGTAAGTGAAAGGGAATGTGCACATTGCACCTTTGGCATTGCCACCACTTGTGAATGTTGCACATGGAGTTGTGCCACCAGTTGTAGTCAGTGTTGTAGTTTCAATTGTTGTTGTAGTGTCACATAGAGTCCCTGTCAAAATATGCAATGTGACTATTACCAAATCATAATAAATCTATGTCTCAGCCCACCAGCTGCAAGATCGATCTTGGCTGTAAAGCAAAATATTAATGCTCCAATCAGCATACAGACAAAGCATCTCTTTCTTTTCTTCCCTCATGTCAGTACTTTCAAGCTAATCTATTTGATCATCAAAATTTGGCAAACATGAAGCCAATGGTCAAAATGACCAGATAAAGAGTACCAAGCTAAAGTTGAGAAATGGGCATGCCTTACGGACATTCCTGTATGCATATGTGGCAGTCCCTCGGAAACCAGAAAAAAAACTCTAATTGATTCTAAGCACACACTTGACACAATGTCAAGAAGAGAGCAGCATGAAGGAATATTCAGAGATGATTACTCATTTGTCGCAAAGGAGACAGAGGCTAGATCATATGTTGGAGAAGGATATCTTTTAGCAGCATTTCTTCCAAGCCTGACAGAATGACCTACCGGCACACACTCCCCATAGTCCATCGGTATCATAACTGGAAGTGGTGGCACACCAAGGATCTTGGGAATTAAGGTTGATGCATTCATAACGTGCCACCCCTTGGTAGGTGAATGGAAAGACACACATGGCTCCATTAGCATTTCCACCAGTAGTGAATGTGGCACATGGTGTTGTACCTGCACTGGTAGTTAGTGAGGTGGTTGTTTCTGGTGGGGTAGTGGTATCACAGACTGTGCCTAGAAATTAAAACTTTATTATTGGCTTTCAAATATCACAATCACAGTAATTTGATGACAATGAATAGCTTACACTTGATAGCCTGCCAAAGAATGAATTCCAAATCAAATTCAAAATGTTAAGACTGAAATGGAAATGTTTTAAAATGAGACTTGAGTGTGTGTGACACACTCTTTGACTGTCATGTGCTAAATGGTTGGTAGCATACTTGTCAACCTGACCTACCCTGACAGTTGCCCCATAAGCCATCTACATCATAGTTGCCGGTAGTTGCACACCAAAGCTCTCCATTGTGGTCCAGTGTTGTACACTGATAGTATGCAACACCTTTGTAAGTGAAAGGGAATGTGCACATTGCACCTTTGGCATTGCCACCACTTGTGAATGTTGCACATGGAGTTGTGCCACCAGTTGTAGTCAGTGTTGTAGTTTCAATTGTTGTTGTAGTGTCACATAGAGTCCCTGTCAAAATATGCAATGTGACTATTACCAAATCATAATAAATCTATGTCTCAGCCCACCAGCTGCAAGATCGATCTTGGCTGTAAAGCAAAATATTAATGCTCCAATCAGCATACAGACAAAGCATCTCTTTCTTTTCTTCCCTCATGTCAGTACTTTCAAGCTAATCTATTTGATCATCAAAATTTGGCAAACATGAAGCCAATGGTCAAAATGACCAGATAAAGAGTACCAAGCTAAAGTTGAGAAATGGGCATGCCTTACGGACATTCCTGTATGCATATGTGGCAGTCCCTTGGAAACCAGAAAAAAAACTCTAATTGATTCTAAGCACACACTTGACACAATGTCAAGAAGAAAGCAGCATGAAGGAATATTCAGAGATGATTACTCATTTGTCGCAAAGGAGACAGAGGCTAGATCATATGTTGGAGAAGGATATCTTTTAGCAGCATTTCTTCCAAGCCTGACAGAATGACCTACCGGCACACACTCCCCATAGTCCATCGGTATCATAACTGGAAGTGGTGGCACACCAAGGATCTTGGGAATTAAGGTTGATGCATTCATAACGTGCCACCCCTTGGTAGGTGAATGGAAAGACACACATGGCTCCATTAGCATTTCCACCAGTAGTGAATGTGGCACATGGTGTTGTACCTGCACTGGTAGTTAGTGAGGTGGTTGTTTCTGGTGGGGTAGTGGTATCACAGACTGTGCCTAGAAATTAAAACTTTATTATTGGCTTTCAAATATCACAATCACAGTAATTTGATGACAATGAATAGCTTACACTTGATAGCCTGCCAAAGAATGAATTCCAAATCAAATTCAAAATGTTAAGACTGAAATGGAAATGTTTTAAAATGAGACTTGAGTGTGTGTGACACACTTTTTGACTGTCATGTGCTAAATGGTTGGTAGCATACTTGTCAACCTGACCTACCCTGACAGTTGCCCCATAAGCCATCTACATCATAGTTGCCGGTAGTTGCACACCAAAGCTCTCCATTGTGGTCCAGTGTTGTACACTGATAGTATGCAACACCTTTGTAAGTGAAAGGGAATGTGCACATTGCACCTTTGGCATTGCCACCACTTGTGAATGTTGCACATGGAGTTGTGCCACCAGTTGTAGTCAGTGTTGTAGTTTCAATTGTTGTTGTAGTGTCACATAGAGTCCCTGTCAAAATATGCAATGTGACTATTACCAAATCATAATAAATCTATGTCTCAGCCCACCAGCTGCAAGATCGATCTTGGCTGTAAAGCAAAATATTAATGCTCCAATCAGCATACAGACACAGCATCTCTTTCTTTTCTTCCCTCATGTCAGTACTTTCAAGCTAATCTATTTGATCATCAAAATTTGGCAAACATGAAGCCAATGGTCAAAATGACCAGATAAAGAGTACCAAGCTAAAGTTGAGAAATGGGCATGCCTTACGGACATTCCTGTATGCATATGTGGCAGTCCCTCGGAAACCAGAAAAAAAACTCTAATTGATTCTAAGCACACACTTGACACAATGTCAAGAAGAAAGCAGCATGAAGGAATATTCAGAGATGATTACTCATTTGTCGCAAAGGAGACAGAGGCTAGATCATATGTTGGAGAAGGATATCTTTTAGCAGCATTTCTTCCAAGCCTGACAGAATGACCTACCGGCACACACTCCCCATAGTCCATCGGTATCATAACTGGAAGTGGTGGCACACCAAGGATCTTGGGAATTAAGGTTGATGCATTCATAACGTGCCACCCCTTGGTAGGTGAATGGAAAGACACACATGGCTCCATTAGCATTTCCACCAGTAGTGAATGTGGCACATGGTGTTGTACCTGCACTGGTAGTTAGTGAGGTGGTTGTTTCTGGTGCATCTCTTTCTTTTCTTCCCTCATGTCAGTACTTTCAAGCTAATCTATTTGATCATCAAAATTTGGCAAACATGAAGCCAATGGTCAAAATGACCAGATAAAGAGTACCAAGCTAAAGTTGAGAAATGGGCATGCCTTACGGACATTCCTGTATGCATATGTGGCAGTCCCTCGGAAACCAGAAAAAAAACTCTAATTGATTCTAAGCACACACTTGACACAATGTCAAGAAGAGAGCAGCATGAAGGAATATTCAGAGATGATTACTCATTTGTCGCAAAGGAGACAGAGGCTAGATCATATGTTGGAGAAGGATATCTTTTAGCAGCATTTCTTCCAAGCCTGACAGAATGACCTACCGGCACACACTCCCCATAGTCCATCGGTATCATAACTGGAAGTGGTGGCACACCAAGGATCTTGGGAATTAAGGTTGATGCATTCATAACGTGCCACCCCTTGGTAGGTGAATGGAAAGACACACATGGCTCCATTAGCATTTCCACCAGTAGTGAATGTGGCACATGGTGTTGTACCTGCACTGGTAGTTAGTGAGGTGGTTGTTTCTGGTGGGGTAGTGGTATCACAGACTGTGCCTAGAAATTAAAACTTTATTATTGGCTTTCAAATATCACAATCACAGTAATTTGATGACAATGAATAGCTTACACTTGATAGCCTGCCAAAGAATGAATTCCAAATCAAATTCAAAATGTTAAGACTGAAATGGAAATGTTTTAAAATGAGACTTGAGTGTGTGTGACACACTCTTTGACTGTCATGTGCTAAATGGTTGGTAGCATACTTGTCAACCTGACCTACCCTGACAGTTGCCCCATAAGCCATCTACATCATAGTTGCCGGTAGTTGCACACCAAAGCTCTCCATTGTGGTCCAGTGTTGTACACTGATAGTATGCAACACCTTTGTAAGTGAAAGGGAATGTGCACATTGCACCTTTGGCATTGCCACCACTTGTGAATGTTGCACATGGAGTTGTGCCACCAGTTGTAGTCAGTGTTGTAGTTTCAATTGTTGTTGTAGTGTCACATAGAGTCCCTGTCAAAATATGCAATGTGACTATTACCAAATCATAATAAATCTATGTCTCAGCCCACCAGCTGCAAGATCGATCTTGGCTGTAAAGCAAAATATTAATGCTCCAATCAGCATACAGACAAAGCATCTCTTTCTTTTCTTCCCTCATGTCAGTACTTTCAAGCTAATCTATTTGATCATCAAAATTTGGCAAACATGAAGCCAATGGTCAAAATGACCAGATAAAGAGTACCAAGCTAAAGTTGAGAAATGGGCATGCCTTACGGACATTCCTGTATGCATATGTGGCAGTCCCTTGGAAACCAGAAAAAAAACTCTAATTGATTCTAAGCACACACTTGACACAATGTCAAGAAGAAAGCAGCATGAAGGAATATTCAGAGATGATTACTCATTTGTCGCAAAGGAGACAGAGGCTAGATCATATGTTGGAGAAGGATATCTTTTAGCAGCATTTCTTCCAAGCCTGACAGAATGACCTACCGGCACACACTCCCCATAGTCCATCGGTATCATAACTGGAAGTGGTGGCACACCAAGGATCTTGGGAATTAAGGTTGATGCATTCATAACGTGCCACCCCTTGGTAGGTGAATGGAAAGACACACATGGCTCCATTAGCATTTCCACCAGTAGTGAATGTGGCACATGGTGTTGTACCTGCACTGGTAGTTAGTGAGGTGGTTGTTTCTGGTGGGGTAGTGGTATCACAGACTGTGCCTAGAAATTAAAACTTTATTATTGGCTTTCAAATATCACAATCACAGTAATTTGATGACAATGAATAGCTTACACTTGATAGCCTGCCAAAGAATGAATTCCAAATCAAATTCAAAATGTTAAGACTGAAATGGAAATGTTTTAAAATGAGACTTGAGTGTGTGTGACACACTTTTTGACTGTCATGTGCTAAATGGTTGGTAGCATACTTGTCAACCTGACCTACCCTGACAGTTGCCCCATAAGCCATCTACATCATAGTTGCCGGTAGTTGCACACCAAAGCTCTCCATTGTGGTCCAGTGTTGTACACTGATAGTATGCAACACCTTTGTAAGTGAAAGGGAATGTGCACATTGCACCTTTGGCATTGCCACCACTTGTGAATGTTGCACATGGAGTTGTGCCACCAGTTGTAGTCAGTGTTGTAGTTTCAATTGTTGTTGTAGTGTCACATAGAGTCCCTGTCAAAATATGCAATGTGACTATTACCAAATCATAATAAATCTATGTCTCAGCCCACCAGCTGCAAGATCGATCTTGGCTGTAAAGCAAAATATTAATGCTCCAATCAGCATACAGACACAGCATCTCTTTCTTTTCTTCCCTCATGTCAGTACTTTCAAGCTAATCTATTTGATCATCAAAATTTGGCAAACATGAAGCCAATGGTCAAAATGACCAGATAAAGAGTACCAAGCTAAAGTTGAGAAATGGGCATGCCTTACGGACATTCCTGTATGCATATGTGGCAGTCCCTCGGAAACCAGAAAAAAAACTCTAATTGATTCTAAGCACACACTTGACACAATGTCAAGAAGAAAGCAGCATGAAGGAATATTCAGAGATGATTACTCATTTGTCGCAAAGGAGACAGAGGCTAGATCATATGTTGGAGAAGGATATCTTTTAGCAGCATTTCTTCCAAGCCTGACAGAATGACCTACCGGCACACACTCCCCATAGTCCATCGGTATCATAACTGGAAGTGGTGGCACACCAAGGATCTTGGGAATTAAGGTTGATGCATTCATAACGTGCCACCCCTTGGTAGGTGAATGGAAAGACACACATGGCTCCATTAGCATTTCCACCAGTAGTGAATGTGGCACATGGTGTTGTACCTGCACTGGTAGTTAGTGAGGTGGTTGTTTCTGGTGGGGTAGTGGTATCACAGACTGTGCCTAGAAATTAAAACTTTATTATTGGCTTTCAAATATCACAATCACAGTAATTTGATGACAATGAATAGCTTACACTTGATAGCCTGCCAAAGAATGAATTCCAAATCAAATTCAAAATGTTAAGACTGAAATGGAAATGTTTTAAAATGAGACTTGAGTGTGTGTGACACACTCTTTGACTGTCATGTGCTAAATGGTTGGTAGCATACTTGTCAACCTGACCTACCCTGACAGTTGCCCCATAAGCCATCTACATCATAGTTGCCGGTAGTTGCACACCAAAGCTCTCCATTGTGGTCCAGTGTTGTACACTGATAGTATGCAACACCTTTGTAAGTGAAAGGGAATGTGCACATTGCACCTTTGGCATTGCCACCACTTGTGAATGTTGCACATGGAGTTGTGCCACCAGTTGTAGTCAGTGTTGTAGTTTCAATTGTTGTTGTAGTGTCACATAGAGTCCCTGTCAAAATATGCAATGTGACTATTACCAAATCATAATAAATCTATGTCTCAGCCCACCAGCTGCAAGATCGATCTTGGCTGTAAAGCAAAATATTAATGCTCCAATCAGCATACAGACAAAGCATCTCTTTCTTTTCTTCCCTCATGTCAGTACTTTCAAGCTAATCTATTTGATCATCAAAATTTGGCAAACATGAAGCCAATGGTCAAAATGACCAGATAAAGAGTACCAAGCTAAAGTTGAGAAATGGGCATGCCTTACGGACATTCCTGTATGCATATGTGGCAGTCCCTCGGAAACCAGAAAAAAAACTCTAATTGATTCTAAGCACACACTTGACACAATGTCAAGAAGAAAGCAGCATGAAGGAATATTCAGAGATGATTACTCATTTGTCGCAAAGGAGACAGAGGCTAGATCATATGTTGGAGAAGGATATCTTTTAGCAGCATTTCTTCCAAGCCTGACAGAATGACCTACCGGCACACACTCCCCATAGTCCATCGGTATCATAACTGGAAGTGGTGGCACACCAAGGATCTTGGGAATTAAGGTTGATGCATTCATAACGTGCCACCCCTTGGTAGGTGAATGGAAAGACACACATGGCTCCATTAGCATTTCCACCAGTAGTGAATGTGGCACATGGTGTTGTACCTGCACTGGTAGTTAGTGAGGTGGTTGTTTCTGGTGGGGTAGTGGTATCACAGACTGTGCCTAGAAATTAAAACTTTATTATTGGCTTTCAAATATCACAATCACAGTAATTTGATGACAATGAATAGCTTACACTTGATAGCCTGCCAAAGAATGAATTCCAAATCAAATTCAAAATGTTAAGACTGAAATGGAAATGTTTTAAAATGAGACTTGAGTGTGTGTGACACACTCTTTGACTGTCATGTGCTAAATGGTTGGTAGCATACTTGTCAACCTGACCTACCCTGACAGTTGCCCCATAAGCCATCTACATCATAGTTGCCGGTAGTTGCACACCAAAGCTCTCCATTGTGGTCCAGTGTTGTACACTGATAGTATGCAACACCTTTGTAAGTGAAAGGGAATGTGCACATTGCACCTTTGGCATTGCCACCACTTGTGAATGTTGCACATGGAGTTGTGCCACCAGTTGTAGTCAGTGTTGTAGTTTCAATTGTTGTTGTAGTGTCACATAGAGTCCCTGTCAAAATATGCAATGTGACTATTACCAAATCATAATAAATCTATGTCTCAGCCCACCAGCTGCAAGATCGATCTTGGCTGTAAAGCAAAATATTAATGCTCCAATCAGCATACAGACAAAGCATCTCTTTCTTTTCTTCCCTCATGTCAGTACTTTCAAGCTAATCTATTTGATCATCAAAATTTGGCAAACATGAAGCCAATGGTCAAAATGACCAGATAAAGAGTACCAAGCTAAAGTTGAGAAATGGGCATGCCTTACAGACATTCCTGTATGCATATGTGGCAGTCCCTCGGAAACCAGAAAAAAAACTCTAATTGATTCTAAGCACACACTTGACACAATGTCAAGAAGAAAGCAGCATGAAGGAATATTCAGAGATGATTACTCATTTGTCGCAAAGGAGACAGAGGCTAGATCATATGTTGGAGAAGGATATCTTTTAGCAGCATTTCTTCCAAGCCTGACAGAATGACCTACCGGCACACACTCCCCATAGTCCATCGGTATCATAACTGGAAGTGGTGGCACACCAAGGATCTTGGGAATTAAGGTTGATGCATTCATAACGTGCCACCCCTTGGTAGGTGAATGGAAAGACACACATGGCTCCATTAGCATTTCCACCAGTAGTGAATGTGGCACATGGTGTTGTACCTGCACTGGTAGTTAGTGAGGTGGTTGTTTCTGGTGGGGTAGTGGTATCACAGACTGTGCCTAGAAATTAAAACTTTATTATTGGCTTTCAAATATCACAATCACAGTAATTTGATGACAATGAATAGCTTACACTTGATAGCCTGCCAAAGAATGAATTCCAAATCAAATTCAAAATGTTAAGACTGAAATGGAAATGTTTTAAAATGAGACTTGAGTGTGTGTGACACACTCTTTGACTGTCATGTGCTAAATGGTTGGTAGCATACTTGTCAACCTGACCTACCCTGACAGTTGCCCCATAAGCCATCTACATCATAGTTGCCGGTAGTTGCACACCAAAGCTCTCCATTGTGGTCCAGTGTTGTACACTGATAGTATGCAACACCTTTGTAAGTGAAAGGGAATGTGCACATTGCACCTTTGGCATTGCCACCACTTGTGAATGTTGCACATGGAGTTGTGCCACCAGTTGTAGTCAGTGTTGTAGTTTCAATTGTTGTTGTAGTGTCACATAGAGTCCCTGTCAAAATATGCAATGTGACTATTACCAAATCATAATAAATCTATGTCTCAGCCCACCAGCTGCAAGATCGATCTTGGCTGTAAAGCAAAATATTAATGCTCCAATCAGCATACAGACAAAGCATCTCTTTCTTTTCTTCCCTCATGTCAGTACTTTCAAGCTAATCTATTTGATCATCAAAATTTGGCAAACATGAAGCCAATGGTCAAAATGACCAGATAAAGAGTACCAAGCTAAAGTTTGAGAAATGGGCATGCCTTACGGACATTCCTGTATGCATTTGTGGCAGTCCCTCGGAAACCAGAAAAAAAACTCTAATTGATTCTAAGCACACACTTGACACAATGTCAAGAAGAAAGCAGCATGAAGGAATATTCAGAGATGATTACTCATTTGTCGCAAAGGAGACAGAGGCTAGATCACATGTTGGAGAAGGATATCTTTTAGCAGCATTTCTTCCAAGCCTGACAGAATGACCTACCGGCACACACTCCCCATAGTCCATCGGTATCATAACTGGAAGTGGTGGCACACCAAGGATCTTGGGAATTAAGGTTGATGCATTCATAACGTGCCACCCCTTGGTAGGTGAATGGAAAGACACACATGGCTCCATTAGCATTTCCACCAGTAGTGAATGTGGCACATGGTGTTGTACCTGCACTGGTAGTTAGTGAGGTGGTTGTTTCTGGTGGGGTAGTGGTATCACAGACTGTGCCTAGAAATTAAAACTTTATTATTGGCTTTCAAATATCACAATCACAGTAATTTGATGACAATGAATAGCTTACACTTGATAGCCTGCCAAAGAATGAATTCCAAATCAAATTCAAAATGTTAAGACTGAAATGGAAATGTTTTAAAATGAGACTTGAGTGTGTGTGACACACTCTTTGACTGTCATGTGCTAAATGGTTGGTAGCATACTTGTCAACCTGACCTACCCTGACAGTTGCCCCATAAGCCATCTACATCATAGTTGCCGGTAGTTGCACACCAAAGCTCTCCATTGTGGTCCAGTGTTGTACACTGATAGTATGCAACACCTTTGTAAGTGAAAGGGAATGTGCACATTGCACCTTTGGCATTGCCACCACTTGTGAATGTTGCACATGGAGTTGTGCCACCAGTTGTAGTCAGTGTTGTAGTTTCAATTGTTGTTGTAGTGTCACATAGAGTCCCTGTCAAAATATGCAATGTGACTATTACCAAATCATAATAAATCTATGTCTCAGCCCACCAGCTGCAAGATCGATCTTGGCTGTAAAGCAAAATATTAATGCTCCAATCAGCATACAGACAAAGCATCTCTTTCTTTTCTTCCCTCATGTCAGTACTTTCAAGCTAATCTATTTGATCATCAAAATTTGGCAAACATGAAGCCAATGGTCAAAATGACCAGATAAAGAGTACCAAGCTAAAGTTGAGAAATGGGCATGCCTTACGGACATTCCTGTATGCATATGTGGCAGTCCCTCGGAAACCAGAAAAAAAACTCTAATTGATTCTAAGCACACACTTGACACAATGTCAAGAAAAGAGCATGAAGGAATATTCAGAGATGATTACTCATTTGTCGCAAAGGAGACAGAGGCTAGATCATATGTTGGAGAAGGATATCTTTTAGCAGCATTTCTTCCAAGCCTGACAGAATGACCTACCGGCACACACTCCCCATAGTCCATCGGTATCATAACTGGAAGTGGTGGCACACCAAGGATCTTGGGAATTAAGGTTGATGCATTCATAACGTGCCACCCCTTGGTAGGTGAATGGAAAGACACACATGGCTCCATTAGCATTTCCACCAGTAGTGAATGTGGCACATGGTGTTGTACCTGCACTGGTAGTTAGTGAGGTGGTTGTTTCTGGTGGGGTAGTGGTATCACAGACTGTGCCTAGAAATTAAAACTTTATTATTGGCTTTCAAATATCACAATCACAGTAATTTGATGACAATGAATAGCTTACACTTGATAGCCTGCCAAAGAATGAATTCCAAATCAAATTCAAAATGTTAAGACTGAAATGGAAATGTTTTAAAATGAGACTTGAGTGTGTGTGACACACTCTTTGACTGTCATGTGCTAAATGGTTGGTAGCATACTTGTCAACCTGACCTACCCTGACAGTTGCCCCATAAGCCATCTACATCATAGTTGCCGGTAGTTGCACACCAAAGCTCTCCATTGTGGTCCAGTGTTGTACACTGATAGTATGCAACACCTTTGTAAGTGAAAGGGAATGTGCACATTGCACCTTTGGCATTGCCACCACTTGTGAATGTTGCACATGGAGTTGTGCCACCAGTTGTAGTCAGTGTTGTAGTTTCAATTGTTGTTGTAGTGTCACATAGAGTCCCTGTCAAAATATGCAATGTGACTATTACCAAATCATAATAAATCTATGTCTCAGCCCACCAGCTGCAAGATCGATCTTGGCTGTAAAGCAAAATATTAATGCTCCAATCAGCATACAGACAAAGCATCTCTTTCTTTTCTTCCCTCATGTCAGTACTTTCAAGCTAATCTATTTGATCATCAAAATTTGGCAAACATGAAGCCAATGGTCAAAATGACCAGATAAAGAGTACCAAGCTAAAGTTGAGAAATGGGCATGCCTTACGGACATTCCTGTATGCATATGTGGCAGTCCCTCGGAAACCAGAAAAAAAACTCTAATTGATTCTAAGCACACACTTGACACAATGTCAAGAAGAAAGCAGCATGAAGGAATATTCAGAGATGATTACTCATTTGTCGCAAAGGAGACAGAGGCTAGATCACATGTTGGAGAAGGATATCTTTTAGCAGCATTTCTTCCAAGCCTGACAGAATGACCTACCGGCACACACTCCCCATAGTCCATCGGTATCATAACTGGAAGTGGTGGCACACCAAGGATCTTGGGAATTAAGGTTGATGCATTCATAACGTGCCACCCCTTGGTAGGTGAATGGAAAGACACACATGGCTCCATTAGCATTTCCACCAGTAGTGAATGTGGCACATGGTGTTGTACCTGCACTGGTAGTTAGTGAGGTGGTTGTTTCTGGTGGGGTAGTGGTATCACAGACTGTGCCTAGAAATTAAAACTTTATTATTGGCTTTCAAATATCACAATCACAGTAATTTGATGACAATGAATAGCTTACACTTGATAGCCTGCCAAAGAATGAATTCCAAATCAAATTCAAAATGTTAAGACTGAAATGGAAATGTTTTAAAATGAGACTTGAGTGTGTGTGACACACTCTTTGACTGTCATGTGCTAAATGGTTGGTAGCATACTTGTCAACCTGACCTACCCTGACAGTTGCCCCATAAGCCATCTACATCATAGTTGCCGGTAGTTGCACACCAAAGCTCTCCATTGTGGTCCAGTGTTGTACACTGATAGTATGCAACACCTTTGTAAGTGAAAGGGAATGTGCACATTGCACCTTTGGCATTGCCACCACTTGTGAATGTTGCACATGGAGTTGTGCCACCAGTTGTAGTCAGTGTTGTAGTTTCAATTGTTGTTGTAGTGTCACATAGAGTCCCTGTCAAAATATGCAATGTGACTATTACCAAATCATAATAAATCTATGTCTCAGCCCACCAGCTGCAAGATCGATCTTGGCTGTAAAGCAAAATATTAATGCTCCAATCAGCATACAGACAAAGCATCTCTTTCTTTTCTTCCCTCATGTCAGTACTTTCAAGCTAATCTATTTGATCATCAAAATTTGGCAAACATGAAGCCAATGGTCAAAATGACCAGATAAAGAGTACCAAGCTAAAGTTGAGAAATGGGCATGCCTTACGGACATTCCTGTATGCATATGTGGCAGTCCCTCGGAAACCAGAAAAAAAACTCTAATTGATTCTAAGCACACACTTGACACAATGTCAAGAAGAGAGCAGCAAGAAGGAATATTCAGAGATGATTACTCATTTGTCGCAAAGGAGACAGAGGCTAGATCATATGTTGGAGAAGGATATCTTTTAGCAGCATTTCTTCCAAGCCTGACAGAATGACCTACCGGCACACACTCCCCATAGTCCATCGGTATCATAACTGGAAGTGGTGGCACACCAAGGATCTTGGGAATTAAGGTTGATGCATTCATAACGTGCCACCCCTTGGTAGGTGAATGGAAAGACACACATGGCTCCATTAGCATTTCCACCAGTAGTGAATGTGGCACATGGTGTTGTACCTGCACTGGTAGTTAGTGAGGTGGTTGTTTCTGGTGGGGTAGTGGTATCACAGACTGTGCCTAGAAATTAAAACTTTATTATTGGCTTTCAAATATCACAATCACAGTAATTTGATGACAATGAATAGCTTACACTTGATAGCCTGCCAAAGAATGAATTCCAAATCAAATTCAAAATGTTAAGACTGAAATGGAAATGTTTTAAAATGAGACTTGAGTGTGTGTGACACACTCTTTGACTGTCATGTGCTAAATGGTTGGTAGCATACTTGTCAACCTGACCTACCCTGACAGTTGCCCCATAAGCCATCTACATCATAGTTGCCGGTAGTTGCACACCAAAGCTCTCCATTGTGGTCCAGTGTTGTACACTGATAGTATGCAACACCTTTGTAAGTGAAAGGGAATGTGCACATTGCACCTTTGGCATTGCCACCACTTGTGAATGTTGCACATGGAGTTGTGCCACCAGTTGTAGTCAGTGTTGTAGTTTCAATTGTTGTTGTAGTGTCACATAGAGTCCCTGTCAAAATATGCAATGTGACTATTACCAAATCATAATAAATCTATGTCTCAGCCCACCAGCTGCAAGATCGATCTTGGCTGTAAAGCAAAATATTAATGCTCCAATCAGCATACAGACAAAGCATCTCTTTCTTTTCTTCCCTCATGTCAGTACTTTCAAGCTAATCTATTTGATCATCAAAATTTGGCAAACATGAAGCCAATGGTCAAAATGACCAGATAAAGAGTACCAAGCTAAAGTTGAGAAATGGGCATGCCTTACAGACATTCCTGTATGCATATGTGGCAGTCCCTCGGAAACCAGAAAAAAAACTCTAATTGATTCTAAGCACACACTTGACACAATGTCAAGAAGAAAGCAGCATGAAGGAATATTCAGAGATGATTACTCATTTGTCGCAAAGGAGACAGAGGCTAGATCACATGTTGGAGAAGGATATCTTTTAGCAGCATTTCTTCCAAGCCTGACAGAATGACCTACCGGCACACACTCCCCATAGTCCATCGGTATCATAACTGGAAGTGGTGGCACACCAAGGATCTTGGGAATTAAGGTTGATGCATTCATAACGTGCCACCCCTTGGTAGGTGAATGGAAAGACACACATGGCTCCATTAGCATTTCCACCAGTAGTGAATGTGGCACATGGTGTTGTACCTGCACTGGTAGTTAGTGAGGTGGTTGTTTCTGGTGGGGTAGTGGTATCACAGACTGTGCCTAGAAATTAAAACTTTATTATTGGCTTTCAAATATCACAATCACAGTAATTTGATGACAATGAATAGCTTACACTTGATAGCCTGCCAAAGAATGAATTCCAAATCAAATTCAAAATGTTAAGACTGAAATGGAAATGTTTTAAAATGAGACTTGAGTGTGTGTGACACACTCTTTGACTGTCATGTGCTAAATGGTTGGTAGCATACTTGTCAACCTGACCTACCCTGACAGTTGCCCCATAAGCCATCTACATCATAGTTGCCGGTAGTTGCACACCAAAGCTCTCCATTGTGGTCCAGTGTTGTACACTGATAGTATGCAACACCTTTGTAAGTGAAAGGGAATGTGCACATTGCACCTTTGGCATTGCCACCACTTGTGAATGTTGCACATGGAGTTGTGCCACCAGTTGTAGTCAGTGTTGTAGTTTCAATTGTTGTTGTAGTGTCACATAGAGTCCCTGTCAAAATATGCAATGTGACTATTACCAAATCATAATAAATCTATGTCTCAGCCCACCAGCTGCAAGATCGATCTTGGCTGTAAAGCAAAATATTAATGCTCCAATCAGCATACAGACAAAGCATCTCTTTCTTTTCTTCCCTCATGTCAGTACTTTCAAGCTAATCTATTTGATCATCAAAATTTGGCAAACATGAAGCCAATGGTCAAAATGACCAGATAAAGAGTACCAAGCTAAAGTTGAGAAATGGGCATGCCTTACGGACATTCCTGTATGCATATGTGGCAGTCCCTCGGAAACCAGAAAAAAAACTCTAATTGATTCTAAGCACACACTTGACACAATGTCAAGAAGAGAGCAGCAAGAAGGAATATTCAGAGATGATTACTCATTTGTCGCAAAGGAGACAGAGGCTAGATCATATGTTGGAGAAGGATATCTTTTAGCAGCATTTCTTCCAAGCCTGACAGAATGACCTACCGGCACACACTCCCCATAGTCCATCGGTATCATAACTGGAAGTGGTGGCACACCAAGGATCTTGGGAATTAAGGTTGATGCATTCATAACGTGCCACCCCTTGGTAGGTGAATGGAAAGACACACATGGCTCCATTAGCATTTCCACCAGTAGTGAATGTGGCACATGGTGTTGTACCTGCACTGGTAGTTAGTGAGGTGGTTGTTTCTGGTGGGGTAGTGGTATCACAGACTGTGCCTAGAAATTAAAACTTTATTATTGGCTTTCAAATATCACAATCACAGTAATTTGATGACAATGAATAGCTTACACTTGATAGCCTGCCAAAGAATGAATTCCAAATCAAATTCAAAATGTTAAGACTGAAATGGAAATGTTTTAAAATGAGACTTGAGTGTGTGTGACACACTCTTTGACTGTCATGTGCTAAATGGTTGGTAGCATACTTGTCAACCTGACCTACCCTGACAGTTGCCCCATAAGCCATCTACATCATAGTTGCCGGTAGTTGCACACCAAAGCTCTCCATTGTGGTCCAGTGTTGTACACTGATAGTATGCAACACCTTTGTAAGTGAAAGGGAATGTGCACATTGCACCTTTGGCATTGCCACCACTTGTGAATGTTGCACATGGAGTTGTGCCACCAGTTGTAGTCAGTGTTGTAGTTTCAATTGTTGTTGTAGTGTCACATAGAGTCCCTGTCAAAATATGCAATGTGACTATTACCAAATCATAATAAATCTATGTCTCAGCCCACCAGCTGCAAGATCGATCTTGGCTGTAAAGCAAAATATTAATGCTCCAATCAGCATACAGACAAAGCATCTCTTTCTTTTCTTCCCTCATGTCAGTACTTTCAAGCTAATCTATTTGATCATCAAAATTTGGCAAACATGAAGCCAATGGTCAAAATGACCAGATAAAGAGTACCAAGCTAAAGTTGAGAAATGGGCATGCCTTACGGACATTCCTGTATGCATATGTGGCAGTCCCTCGGAAACCAGAAAAAAAACTCTAATTGATTCTAAGCACACACTTGACACAATGTCAAGAAGAAAGCAGCATGAAGGAATATTCAGAGATGATTACTCATTTGTCGCAAAGGAGACAGAGGCTAGATCATATGTTGGAGAAGGATATCTTTTAGCAGCATTTCTTCCAAGCCTGACAGAATGACCTACCGGCACACACTCCCCATAGTCCATCGGTATCATAACTGGAAGTGGTGGCACACCAAGGATCTTGGGAATTAAGGTTGATGCATTCATAACGTGCCACCCCTTGGTAGGTGAATGGAAAGACACACATGGCTCCATTAGCATTTCCACCAGTAGTGAATGTGGCACATGGTGTTGTACCTGCACTGGTAGTTAGTGAGGTGGTTGTTTCTGGTGGGGTAGTGGTATCACAGACTGTGCCTAGAAATTAAAACTTTATTATTGGCTTTCAAATATCACAATCACAGTAATTTGATGACAATGAATAGCTTACACTTGATAGCCTGCCAAAGAATGAATTCCAAATCAAATTCAAAATGTTAAGACTGAAATGGAAATGTTTTAAAATGAGACTTGAGTGTGTGTGACACACTTTTTGACTGTCATGTGCTAAATGGTTGGTAGCATACTTGTCAACCTGACCTACCCTGACAGTTGCCCCATAAGCCATCTACATCATAGTTGCCGGTAGTTGCACACCAAAGCTCTCCATTGTGGTCCAGTGTTGTACACTGATAGTATGCAACACCTTTGTAAGTGAAAGGGAATGTGCACATTGCACCTTTGGCATTGCCACCACTTGTGAATGTTGCACATGGAGTTGTGCCACCAGTTGTAGTCAGTGTTGTAGTTTCAATTGTTGTTGTAGTGTCACATAGAGTCCCTGTCAAAATATGCAATGTGACTATTACCAAATCATAATAAATCTATGTCTCAGCCCACCAGCTGCAAGATCGATCTTGGCTGTAAAGCAAAATATTAATGCTCCAATCAGCATACAGACACAGCATCTCTTTCTTTTCTTCCCTCATGTCAGTACTTTCAAGCTAATCTATTTGATCATCAAAATTTGGCAAACATGAAGCCAATGGTCAAAATGACCAGATAAAGAGTACCAAGCTAAAGTTGAGAAATGGGCATGCCTTACGGACATTCCTGTATGCATATGTGGCAGTCCCTCGGAAACCAGAAAAAAAACTCTAATTGATTCTAAGCACACACTTGACACAATGTCAAGAAGAAAGCAGCATGAAGGAATATTCAGAGATGATTACTCATTTGTCGCAAAGGAGACAGAGGCTAGATCATATGTTGGAGAAGGATATCTTTTAGCAGCATTTCTTCCAAGCCTGACAGAATGACCTACCGGCACACACTCCCCATAGTCCATCGGTATCATAACTGGAAGTGGTGGCACACCAAGGATCTTGGGAATTAAGGTTGATGCATTCATAACGTGCCACCCCTTGGTAGGTGAATGGAAAGACACACATGGCTCCATTAGCATTTCCACCAGTAGTGAATGTGGCACATGGTGTTGTACCTGCACTGGTAGTTAGTGAGGTGGTTGTTTCTGGTGGGGTAGTGGTATCACAGACTGTGCCTAGAAATTAAAACTTTATTATTGGCTTTCAAATATCACAATCACAGTAATTTGATGACAATGAATAGCTTACACTTGATAGCCTGCCAAAGAATGAATTCCAAATCAAATTCAAAATGTTAAGACTGAAATGGAAATGTTTTAAAATGAGACTTGAGTGTGTGTGACACACTTTTTGACTGTCATGTGCTAAATGGTTGGTAGCATACTTGTCAACCTGACCTACCCTGACAGTTGCCCCATAAGCCATCTACATCATAGTTGCCGGTAGTTGCACACCAAAGCTCTCCATTGTGGTCCAGTGTTGTACACTGATAGTATGCAACACCTTTGTAAGTGAAAGGGAATGTGCACATTGCACCTTTGGCATTGCCACCACTTGTGAATGTTGCACATGGAGTTGTGCCACCAGTTGTAGTCAGTGTTGTAGTTTCAATTGTTGTTGTAGTGTCACATAGAGTCCCTGTCAAAATATGCAATGTGACTATTACCAAATCATAATAAATCTATGTCTCAGCCCACCAGCTGCATGATCGATCTTGGCTGTAAAGCAAAATATTAATGCTCCAATCAGCATACAGACAAAGCATCTCTTTCTTTTCTTCCCTCATGTCAGTACTTTCAAGCTAATCTATTTGATCATCAAAATTTGGCAAACATGAAGCCAATGGTCAAAATGACCAGATAAAGAGTACCAAGCTAAAGTTGAGAAATGGGCATGCCTTACGGACATTCCTGTATGCATATGTGGCAGTCCCTCGGAAACCAGAAAAAAAACTCTAATTGATTCTAAGCACACACTTGACACAATGTCAAGAAGAAAGCAGCATGAAGGAATATTCAGAGATGATTACTCATTTGTCGCAAAGGAGACAGAGGCTAGATCATATGTTGGAGAAGGATATCTTTTAGCAGCATTTCTTCCAAGCCTGACAGAATGACCTACCGGCACACACTCCCCATAGTCCATCAGTATCATAACTGGAAGTGGTGGCACACCAAGGATCTTGGGAATTAAGGTTGATGCATTCATAACGTGCCACCCCTTGGTAGGTGAATGGAAAGACACACATGGCTCCATTAGCATTTCCACCAGTAGTGAATGTGGCACATGGTGTTGTACCTGCACTGGTAGTTAGTGAGGTGGTTGTTTCTGGTGGGGTAGTGGTATCACAGACTGTGCCTAGAAATTAAAACTTTATTATTGGCTTTCAAATATCACAATCACAGTAATTTGATGACAATGAATAGCTTACACTTGATAGCCTGCCAAAGAATGAATTCCAAATCAAATTCAAAATGTTAAGACTGAAATGGAAATGTTTTAAAATGAGACTTGAGTGTGTGTGACACACTCTTTGACTGTCATGTGCTAAATGGTTGGTAGCATACTTGTCAACCTGACCTACCCTGACAGTTGCCCCATAAGCCATCTACATCATAGTTGCCGGTAGTTGCACACCAAAGCTCTCCATTGTGGTCCAGTGTTGTACACTGATAGTATGCAACACCTTTGTAAGTGAAAGGGAATGTGCACATTGCACCTTTGGCATTGCCACCACTTGTGAATGTTGCACATGGAGTTGTGCCACCAGTTGTAGTCAGTGTTGTAGTTTCAATTGTTGTTGTAGTGTCACATAGAGTCCCTGTCAAAATATGCAATGTGACTATTACCAAATCATAATAAATCTATGTCTCAGCCCACCAGCTGCAAGATCGATCTTGGCTGTAAAGCAAAATATTAATGCTCCAATCAGCATACAGACAAAGCATCTCTTTCTTTTCTTCCCTCATGTCAGTACTTTCAAGCTAATCTATTTGATCATCAAAATTTGGCAAACATGAAGCCAATGGTCAAAATGACCAGATAAAGAGTACCAAGCTAAAGTTGAGAAATGGGCATGCCTTACAGACATTCCTGTATGCATATGTGGCAGTCCCTCGGAAACCAGAAAAAAAACTCTAATTGATTCTAAGCACACACTTGACACAATGTCAAGAAGAAAGCAGCATGAAGGAATATTCAGAGATGATTACTCATTTGTCGCAAAGGAGACAGAGGCTAGATCATATGTTGGAGAAGGATATCTTTTAGCAGCATTTCTTCCAAGCCTGACAGAATGACCTACCGGCACACACTCCCCATAGTCCATCGGTATCATAACTGGAAGTGGTGGCACACCAAGGATCTTGGGAATTAAGGTTGATGCATTCATAACGTGCCACCCCTTGGTAGGTGAATGGAAAGACACACATGGCTCCATTAGCATTTCCACCAGTAGTGAATGTGGCACATGGTGTTGTACCTGCACTGGTAGTTAGTGAGGTGGTTGTTTCTGGTGGGGTAGTGGTATCACAGACTGTGCCTAGAAATTAAAACTTTATTATTGGCTTTCAAATATCACAATCACAGTAATTTGATGACAATGAATAGCTTACACTTGATAGCCTGCCAAAGAATGAATTCCAAATCAAATTCAAAATGTTAAGACTGAAATGGAAATGTTTTAAAATGAGACTTGAGTGTGTGTGACACACTCTTTGACTGTCATGTGCTAAATGGTTGGTAGCATACTTGTCAACCTGACCTACCCTGACAGTTGCCCCATAAGCCATCTACATCATAGTTGCCGGTAGTTGCACACCAAAGCTCTCCATTGTGGTCCAGTGTTGTACACTGATAGTATGCAACACCTTTGTAAGTGAAAGGGAATGTGCACATTGCACCTTTGGCATTGCCACCACTTGTGAATGTTGCACATGGAGTTGTGCCACCAGTTGTAGTCAGTGTTGTAGTTTCAATTGTTGTTGTAGTGTCACATAGAGTCCCTGTCAAAATATGCAATGTGACTATTACCAAATCATAATAAATCTATGTCTCAGCCCACCAGCTGCAAGATCGATCTTGGCTGTAAAGCAAAATATTAATGCTCCAATCAGCATACAGACAAAGCATCTCTTTCTTTTCTTCCCTCATGTCAGTACTTTCAAGCTAATCTATTTGATCATCAAAATTTGGCAAACATGAAGCCAATGGTCAAAATGACCAGATAAAGAGTACCAAGCTAAAGTTTGAGAAATGGGCATGCCTTACGGACATTCCTGTATGCATTTGTGGCAGTCCCTCGGAAACCAGAAAAAAAACTCTAATTGATTCTAAGCACACACTTGACACAATGTCAAGAAGAAAGCAGCATGAAGGAATATTCAGAGATGATTACTCATTTGTCGCAAAGGAGACAGAGGCTAGATCACATGTTGGAGAAGGATATCTTTTAGCAGCATTTCTTCCAAGCCTGACAGAATGACCTACCGGCACACACTCCCCATAGTCCATCGGTATCATAACTGGAAGTGGTGGCACACCAAGGATCTTGGGAATTAAGGTTGATGCATTCATAACGTGCCACCCCTTGGTAGGTGAATGGAAAGACACACATGGCTCCATTAGCATTTCCACCAGTAGTGAATGTGGCACATGGTGTTGTACCTGCACTGGTAGTTAGTGAGGTGGTTGTTTCTGGTGGGGTAGTGGTATCACAGACTGTGCCTAGAAATTAAAACTTTATTATTGGCTTTCAAATATCACAATCACAGTAATTTGATGACAATGAATAGCTTACACTTGATAGCCTGCCAAAGAATGAATTCCAAATCAAATTCAAAATGTTAAGACTGAAATGGAAATGTTTTAAAATGAGACTTGAGTGTGTGTGACACACTCTTTGACTGTCATGTGCTAAATGGTTGGTAGCATACTTGTCAACCTGACCTACCCTGACAGTTGCCCCATAAGCCATCTACATCATAGTTGCCGGTAGTTGCACACCAAAGCTCTCCATTGTGGTCCAGTGTTGTACACTGATAGTATGCAACACCTTTGTAAGTGAAAGGGAATGTGCACATTGCACCTTTGGCATTGCCACCACTTGTGAATGTTGCACATGGAGTTGTGCCACCAGTTGTAGTCAGTGTTGTAGTTTCAATTGTTGTTGTAGTGTCACATAGAGTCCCTGTCAAAATATGCAATGTGACTATTACCAAATCATAATAAATCTATGTCTCAGCCCACCAGCTGCAAGATCGATCTTGGCTGTAAAGCAAAATATTAATGCTCCAATCAGCATACAGACAAAGCATCTCTTTCTTTTCTTCCCTCATGTCAGTACTTTCAAGCTAATCTATTTGATCATCAAAATTTGGCAAACATGAAGCCAATGGTCAAAATGACCAGATAAAGAGTACCAAGCTAAAGTTGAGAAATGGGCATGCCTTACGGACATTCCTGTATGCATATGTGGCAGTCCCTCGGAAACCAGAAAAAAAACTCTAATTGATTCTAAGCACACACTTGACACAATGTCAAGAAGAGAGCAGCAAGAAGGAATATTCAGAGATGATTACTCATTTGTCGCAAAGGAGACAGAGGCTAGATCATATGTTGGAGAAGGATATCTTTTAGCAGCATTTCTTCCAAGCCTGACAGAATGACCTACCGGCACACACTCCCCATAGTCCATCGGTATCATAACTGGAAGTGGTGGCACACCAAGGATCTTGGGAATTAAGGTTGATGCATTCATAACGTGCCACCCCTTGGTAGGTGAATGGAAAGACACACATGGCTCCATTAGCATTTCCACCAGTAGTGAATGTGGCACATGGTGTTGTACCTGCACTGGTAGTTAGTGAGGTGGTTGTTTCTGGTGGGGTAGTGGTATCACAGACTGTGCCTAGAAATTAAAACTTTATTATTGGCTTTCAAATATCACAATCACAGTAATTTGATGACAATGAATAGCTTACACTTGATAGCCTGCCAAAGAATGAATTCCAAATCAAATTCAAAATGTTAAGACTGAAATGGAAATGTTTTAAAATGAGACTTGAGTGTGTGTGACACACTCTTTGACTGTCATGTGCTAAATGGTTGGTAGCATACTTGTCAACCTGACCTACCCTGACAGTTGCCCCATAAGCCATCTACATCATAGTTGCCGGTAGTTGCACACCAAAGCTCTCCATTGTGGTCCAGTGTTGTACACTGATAGTATGCAACACCTTTGTAAGTGAAAGGGAATGTGCACATTGCACCTTTGGCATTGCCACCACTTGTGAATGTTGCACATGGAGTTGTGCCACCAGTTGTAGTCAGTGTTGTAGTTTCAATTGTTGTTGTAGTGTCACATAGAGTCCCTGTCAAAATATGCAATGTGACTATTACCAAATCATAATAAATCTATGTCTCAGCCCACCAGCTGCAAGATCGATCTTGGCTGTAAAGCAAAATATTAATGCTCCAATCAGCATACAGACAAAGCATCTCTTTCTTTTCTTCCCTCATGTCAGTACTTTCAAGCTAATCTATTTGATCATCAAAATTTGGCAAACATGAAGCCAATGGTCAAAATGACCAGATAAAGAGTACCAAGCTAAAGTTGAGAAATGGGCATGCCTTACGGACATTCCTGTATGCATATGTGGCAGTCCCTCGGAAACCAGAAAAAAAACTCTAATTGATTCTAAGCACACACTTGACACAATGTCAAGAAGAGAGCAGCAAGAAGGAATATTCAGAGATGATTACTCATTTGTCGCAAAGGAGACAGAGGCTAGATCATATGTTGGAGAAGGATATCTTTTAGCAGCATTTCTTCCAAGCCTGACAGAATGACCTACCGGCACACACTCCCCATAGTCCATCGGTATCATAACTGGAAGTGGTGGCACACCAAGGATCTTGGGAATTAAGGTTGATGCATTCATAACGTGCCACCCCTTGGTAGGTGAATGGAAAGACACACATGGCTCCATTAGCATTTCCACCAGTAGTGAATGTGGCACATGGTGTTGTACCTGCACTGGTAGTTAGTGAGGTGGTTGTTTCTGGTGGGGTAGTGGTATCACAGACTGTGCCTAGAAATTAAAACTTTATTATTGGCTTTCAAATATCACAATCACAGTAATTTGATGACAATGAATAGCTTACACTTGATAGCCTGCCAAAGAATGAATTCCAAATCAAATTCAAAATGTTAAGACTGAAATGGAAATGTTTTAAAATGAGACTTGAGTGTGTGTGACACACTCTTTGACTGTCATGTGCTAAATGGTTGGTAGCATACTTGTCAACCTGACCTACCCTGACAGTTGCCCCATAAGCCATCTACATCATAGTTGCCGGTAGTTGCACACCAAAGCTCTCCATTGTGGTCCAGTGTTGTACACTGATAGTATGCAACACCTTTGTAAGTGAAAGGGAATGTGCACATTGCACCTTTGGCATTGCCACCACTTGTGAATGTTGCACATGGAGTTGTGCCACCAGTTGTAGTCAGTGTTGTAGTTTCAATTGTTGTTGTAGTGTCACATAGAGTCCCTGTCAAAATATGCAATGTGACTATTACCAAATCATAATAAATCTATGTCTCAGCCCACCAGCTGCAAGATCGATCTTGGCTGTAAAGCAAAATATTAATGCTCCAATCAGCATACAGACAAAGCATCTCTTTCTTTTCTTCCCTCATGTCAGTACTTTCAAGCTAATCTATTTGATCATCAAAATTTGGCAAACATGAAGCCAATGGTCAAAATGACCAGATAAAGAGTACCAAGCTAAAGTTGAGAAATGGGCATGCCTTACGGACATTCCTGTATGCATATGTGGCAGTCCCTCGGAAACCAGAAAAAAAACTCTAATTGATTCTAAGCACACACTTGACACAATGTCAAGAAGAAAGCAGCATGAAGGAATATTCAGAGATGATTACTCATTTGTCGCAAAGGAGACAGAGGCTAGATCATATGTTGGAGAAGGATATCTTTTAGCAGCATTTCTTCCAAGCCTGACAGAATGACCTACCGGCACACACTCCCCATAGTCCATCGGTATCATAACTGGAAGTGGTGGCACACCAAGGATCTTGGGAATTAAGGTTGATGCATTCATAACGTGCCACCCCTTGGTAGGTGAATGGAAAGACACACATGGCTCCATTAGCATTTCCACCAGTAGTGAATGTGGCACATGGTGTTGTACCTGCACTGGTAGTTAGTGAGGTGGTTGTTTCTGGTGGGGTAGTGGTATCACAGACTGTGCCTAGAAATTAAAACTTTATTATTGGCTTTCAAATATCACAATCACAGTAATTTGATGACAATGAATAGCTTACACTTGATAGCCTGCCAAAGAATGAATTCCAAATCAAATTCAAAATGTTAAGACTGAAATGGAAATGTTTTAAAATGAGACTTGAGTGTGTGTGACACACTCTTTGACTGTCATGTGCTAAATGGTTGGTAGCATACTTGTCAACCTGACCTACCCTGACAGTTGCCCCATAAGCCATCTACATCATAGTTGCCGGTAGTTGCACACCAAAGCTCTCCATTGTGGTCCAGTGTTGTACACTGATAGTATGCAACACCTTTGTAAGTGAAAGGGAATGTGCACATTGCACCTTTGGCATTGCCACCACTTGTGAATGTTGCACATGGAGTTGTGCCACCAGTTGTAGTCAGTGTTGTAGTTTCAATTGTTGTTGTAGTGTCACATAGAGTCCCTGTCAAAATATGCAATGTGACTATTACCAAATCATAATAAATCTATGTCTCAGCCCACCAGCTGCAAGATCGATCTTGGCTGTAAAGCAAAATATTAATGCTCCAATCAGCATACAGACAAAGCATCTCTTTCTTTTCTTCCCTCATGTCAGTACTTTCAAGCTAATCTATTTGATCATCAAAATTTGGCAAACATGAAGCCAATGGTCAAAATGACCAGATAAAGAGTACCAAGCTAAAGTTGAGAAATGGGCATGCCTTACGGACATTCCTGTATGCATATGTGGCAGTCCCTCGGAAACCAGAAAAAAAACTCTAATTGATTCTAAGCACACACTTGACACAATGTCAAGAAGAAAGCAGCATGAAGGAATATTCAGAGATGATTACTCATTTGTCGCAAAGGAGACAGAGGCTAGATCATATGTTGGAGAAGGATATCTTTTAGCAGCATTTCTTCCAAGCCTGACAGAATGACCTACCGGCACACACTCCCCATAGTCCATCGGTATCATAACTGGAAGTGGTGGCACACCAAGGATCTTGGGAATTAAGGTTGATGCATTCATAACGTGCCACCCCTTGGTAGGTGAATGGAAAGACACACATGGCTCCATTAGCATTTCCACCAGTAGTGAATGTGGCACATGGTGTTGTACCTGCACTGGTAGTTAGTGAGGTGGTTGTTTCTGGTGGGGTAGTGGTATCACAGACTGTGCCTAGAAATTAAAACTTTATTATTGGCTTTCAAATATCACAATCACAGTAATTTGATGACAATGAATAGCTTACACTTGATAGCCTGCCAAAGAATGAATTCCAAATCAAATTCAAAATGTTAAGACTGAAATGGAAATGTTTTAAAATGAGACTTGAGTGTGTGTGACACACTTTTTGACTGTCATGTGCTAAATGGTTGGTAGCATACTTGTCAACCTGACCTACCCTGACAGTTGCCCCATAAGCCATCTACATCATAGTTGCCGGTAGTTGCACACCAAAGCTCTCCATTGTGGTCCAGTGTTGTACACTGATAGTATGCAACACCTTTGTAAGTGAAAGGGAATGTGCACATTGCACCTTTGGCATTGCCACCACTTGTGAATGTTGCACATGGAGTTGTGCCACCAGTTGTAGTCAGTGTTGTAGTTTCAATTGTTGTTGTAGTGTCACATAGAGTCCCTGTCAAAATATGCAATGTGACTATTACCAAATCATAATAAATCTATGTCTCAGCCCACCAGCTGCAAGATCGATCTTGGCTGTAAAGCAAAATATTAATGCTCCAATCAGCATACAGACACAGCATCTCTTTCTTTTCTTCCCTCATGTCAGTACTTTCAAGCTAATCTATTTGATCATCAAAATTTGGCAAACATGAAGCCAATGGTCAAAATGACCAGATAAAGAGTACCAAGCTAAAGTTGAGAAATGGGCATGCCTTACGGACATTCCTGTATGCATATGTGGCAGTCCCTCGGAAACCAGAAAAAAAACTCTAATTGATTCTAAGCACACACTTGACACAATGTCAAGAAGAAAGCAGCATGAAGGAATATTCAGAGATGATTACTCATTTGTCGCAAAGGAGACAGAGGCTAGATCATATGTTGGAGAAGGATATCTTTTAGCAGCATTTCTTCCAAGCCTGACAGAATGACCTACCGGCACACACTCCCCATAGTCCATCGGTATCATAACTGGAAGTGGTGGCACACCAAGGATCTTGGGAATTAAGGTTGATGCATTCATAACGTGCCACCCCTTGGTAGGTGAATGGAAAGACACACATGGCTCCATTAGCATTTCCACCAGTAGTGAATGTGGCACATGGTGTTGTACCTGCACTGGTAGTTAGTGAGGTGGTTGTTTCTGGTGGGGTAGTGGTATCACAGACTGTGCCTAGAAATTAAAACTTTATTATTGGCTTTCAAATATCACAATCACAGTAATTTGATGACAATGAATAGCTTACACTTGATAGCCTGCCAAAGAATGAATTCCAAATCAAATTCAAAATGTTAAGACTGAAATGGAAATGTTTTAAAATGAGACTTGAGTGTGTGTGACACACTCTTTGACTGTCATGTGCTAAATGGTTGGTAGCATACTTGTCAACCTGACCTACCCTGACAGTTGCCCAATAAGCCATCTACATCATAGTTGCCGGTAGTTGCACACCAAAGCTCTCCATTGTGGTCCAGTGTTGTACACTGATAGTATGCAACACCTTTGTAAGTGAAAGGGAATGTGCACATTGCACCTTTGGCATTGCCACCACTTGTGAATGTTGCACATGGAGTTGTGCCACCAGTTGTAGTCAGTGTTGTAGTTTCAATTGTTGTTGTAGTGTCACATAGAGTCCCTGTCAAAATATGCAATGTGACTATTACCAAATCATAATAAATCTATGTCTCAGCCCACCAGCTGCAAGATCGATCTTGGCTGTAAAGCAAAATATTAATGCTCCAATCAGCATACAGACACAGCATCTCTTTCTTTTCTTCCCTCATGTCAGTACTTTCAAGCTAATCTATTTGATCATCAAAATTTGGCAAACATGAAGCCAATGGTCAAAATGACCAGATAAAGAGTACCAAGCTAAAGTTGAGAAATGGGCATGCCTTACGGACATTCCTGTATGCATATGTGGCAGTCCCTCGGAAACCAGAAAAAAAACTCTAATTGATTCTAAGCACACACTTGACACAATGTCAAGAAGAAAGCAGCATGAAGGAATATTCAGAGATGATTACTCATTTGTCGCAAAGGAGACAGAGGCTAGATCATATGTTGGAGAAGGATATCTTTTAGCAGCATTTCTTCCAAGCCTGACAGAATGACCTACCGGCACACACTCCCCATAGTCCATCGGTATCATAACTGGAAGTGGTGGCACACCAAGGATCTTGGGAATTAAGGTTGATGCATTCATAACGTGCCACCCCTTGGTAGGTGAATGGAAAGACACACATGGCTCCATTAGCATTTCCACCAGTAGTGAATGTGGCACATGGTGTTGTACCTGCACTGGTAGTTAGTGAGGTGGTTGTTTCTGGTGGGGTAGTGGTATCACAGACTGTGCCTAGAAATTAAAACTTTATTATTGGCTTTCAAATATCACAATCACAGTAATTTGATGACAATGAATAGCTTACACTTGATAGCCTGCCAAAGAATGAATTCCAAATCAAATTCAAAATGTTAAGACTGAAATGGAAATGTTTTAAAATGAGACTTGAGTGTGTGTGACACACTCTTTGACTGTCATGTGCTAAATGGTTGGTAGCATACTTGTCAACCTGACCTACCCTGACAGTTGCCCCATAAGCCATCTACATCATAGTTGCCGGTAGTTGCACACCAAAGCTCTCCATTGTGGTCCAGTGTTGTACACTGATAGTATGCAACACCTTTGTAAGTGAAAGGGAATGTGCACATTGCACCTTTGGCATTGCCACCACTTGTGAATGTTGCACATGGAGTTGTGCCACCAGTTGTAGTCAGTGTTGTAGTTTCAATTGTTGTTGTAGTGTCACATAGAGTCCCTGTCAAAATATGCAATGTGACTATTACCAAATCATAATAAATCTATGTCTCAGCCCACCAGCTGCAAGATCGATCTTGGCTGTAAAGCAAAATATTAATGCTCCAATCAGCATACAGACAAAGCATCTCTTTCTTTTCTTCCCTCATGTCAGTACTTTCAAGCTAATCTATTTGATCATCAAAATTTGGCAAACATGAAGCCAATGGTCAAAATGACCAGATAAAGAGTACCAAGCTAAAGTTGAGAAATGGGCATGCCTTACGGACATTCCTGTATGCATATGTGGCAGTCCCTCGGAAACCAGAAAAAAAACTCTAATTGATTCTAAGCACACACTTGACACAATGTCAAGAAGAAAGCAGCATGAAGGAATATTCAGAGATGATTACTCATTTGTCGCAAAGGAGACAGAGGCTAGATCATATGTTGGAGAAGGATATCTTTTAGCAGCATTTCTTCCAAGCCTGACAGAATGACCTACCGGCACACACTCCCCATAGTCCATCGGTATCATAACTGGAAGTGGTGGCACACCAAGGATCTTGGGAATTAAGGTTGATGCATTCATAACGTGCCACCCCTTGGTAGGTGAATGGAAAGACACACATGGCTCCATTAGCATTTCCACCAGTAGTGAATGTGGCACATGGTGTTGTACCTGCACTGGTAGTTAGTGAGGTGGTTGTTTCTGGTGGGGTAGTGGTATCACAGACTGTGCCTAGAAATTAAAACTTTATTATTGGCTTTCAGATATCACAATCACAGTAATTTGATGACAATGAATAGCTTACACTTGATAGCCTGCCAAAGAATGAATTCCAAATCAAATTCAAAATGTTAAGACTGAAATGGAAATGTTTTAAAATGAGACTTGAGTGTGTGTGACACACTCTTTGACTGTCATGTGCTAAATGGTTGGTAGCATACTTGTCAACCTGACCTACCCTGACAGTTGCCCCATAAGCCATCTACATCATAGTTGCCGGTAGTTGCACACCAAAGCTCTCCATTGTGGTCCAGTGTTGTACACTGATAGTATGCAACACCTTTGTAAGTGAAAGGGAATGTGCACATTGCACCTTTGGCATTGCCACCACTTGTGAATGTTGCACATGGAGTTGTGCCACCAGTTGTAGTCAGTGTTGTAGTTTCAATTGTTGTTGTAGTGTCACATAGAGTCCCTGTCAAAATATGCAATGTGACTATTACCAAATCATAATAAATCTATGTCTCAGCCCACCAGCTGCAAGATCGATCTTGGCTGTAAAGCAAAATATTAATGCTCCAATCAGCATACAGACAAAGCATCTCTTTCTTTTCTTCCCTCATGTCAGTACTTTCAAGCTAATCTATTTGATCATCAAAATTTGGCAAACATGAAGCCAATGGTCAAAATGACCAGATAAAGAGTACCAAGCTAAAGTTGAGAAATGGGCATGCCTTACGGACATTCCTGTATGCATATGTGGCAGTCCCTCGGAAACCAGAAAAAAAACTCTAATTGATTCTAAGCACACACTTGACACAATGTCAAGAAGAAAGCAGCATGAAGGAATATTCAGAGATGATTACTCATTTGTCGCAAAGGAGACAGAGGCTAGATCATATGTTGGAGAAGGATATCTTTTAGCAGCATTTCTTCCAAGCCTGACAGAATGACCTACCGGCACACACTCCCCATAGTCCATCGGTATCATAACTGGAAGTGGTGGCACACCAAGGATCTTGGGAATTAAGGTTGATGCATTCATAACGTGCCACCCCTTGGTAGGTGAATGGAAAGACACACATGGCTCCATTAGCATTTCCACCAGTAGTGAATGTGGCACATGGTGTTGTACCTGCACTGGTAGTTAGTGAGGTGGTTGTTTCTGGTGGGGTAGTGGTATCACAGACTGTGCCTAGAAATTAAAACTTTATTATTGGCTTTCAAATATCACAATCACAGTAATTTGATGACAATGAATAGCTTACACTTGATAGCCTGCCAAAGAATGAATTCCAAATCAAATTCAAAATGTTAAGACTGAAATGGAAATGTTTTAAAATGAGACTTGAGTGTGTGTGACACACTCTTTGACTGTCATGTGCTAAATGGTTGGTAGCATACTTGTCAACCTGACCTACCCTGACAGTTGCCCAATAAGCCATCTACATCATAGTTGCCGGTAGTTGCACACCAAAGCTCTCCATTGTGGTCCAGTGTTGTACACTGATAGTATGCAACACCTTTGTAAGTGAAAGGGAATGTGCACATTGCACCTTTGGCATTGCCACCACTTGTGAATGTTGCACATGGAGTTGTGCCACCAGTTGTAGTCAGTGTTGTAGTTTCAATTGTTGTTGTAGTGTCACATAGAGTCCCTGTCAAAATATGCAATGTGACTATTACCAAATCATAATAAATCTATGTCTCAGCCCACCAGCTGCAAGATCGATCTTGGCTGTAAAGCAAAATATTAATGCTCCAATCAGCATACAGACACAGCATCTCTTTCTTTTCTTCCCTCATGTCAGTACTTTCAAGCTAATCTATTTGATCATCAAAATTTGGCAAACATGAAGCCAATGGTCAAAATGACCAGATAAAGAGTACCAAGCTAAAGTTGAGAAATGGGCATGCCTTACGGACATTCCTGTATGCATATGTGGCAGTCCCTCGGAAACCAGAAAAAAAACTCTAATTGATTCTAAGCACACACTTGACACAATGTCAAGAAGAAAGCAGCATGAAGGAATATTCAGAGATGATTACTCATTTGTCGCAAAGGAGACAGAGGCTAGATCATATGTTGGAGAAGGATATCTTTTAGCAGCATTTCTTCCTAGCCTGACAGAATGACCTACCGGCACACACTCCCCATAGTCCATCGGTATCATAACTGGAAGTGGTGGCACACCAAGGATCTTGGGAATTAAGGTTGATGCATTCATAACGTGCCACCCCTTGGTAGGTGAATGGAAAGACACACATGGCTCCATTAGCATTTCCACCAGTAGTGAATGTGGCACATGGTGTTGTACCTGCACTGGTAGTTAGTGAGGTGGTTGTTTCTGGTGGGGTAGTGGTATCACAGACTGTGCCTAGAAATTAAAACTTTATTATTGGCTTTCAAATATCACAATCACAGTAATTTGATGACAATGAATAGCTTACACTTGATAGCCTGCCAAAGAATGAATTCCAAATCAAATTCAAAATGTTAAGACTGAAATGGAAATGTTTTAAAATGAGACTTGAGTGTGTGTGACACACTCTTTGACTGTCATGTGCTAAATGGTTGGTAGCATACTTGTCAACCTGACCTACCCTGACAGTTGCCCCATAAGCCATCTACATCATAGTTGCCGGTAGTTGCACACCAAAGCTCTCCATTGTGGTCCAGTGTTGTACACTGATAGTATGCAACACCTTTGTAAGTGAAAGGGAATGTGCACATTGCACCTTTGGCATTGCCACCACTTGTGAATGTTGCACATGGAGTTGTGCCACCAGTTGTAGTCAGTGTTGTAGTTTCAATTGTTGTTGTAGTGTCACATAGAGTCCCTGTCAAAATATGCAATGTGACTATTACCAAATCATAATAAATCTATGTCTCAGCCCACCAGCTGCAAGATCGATCTTGGCTGTAAAGCAAAATATTAATGCTCCAATCAGCATACAGACAAAGCATCTCTTTCTTTTCTTCCCTCATGTCAGTACTTTCAAGCTAATCTATTTGATCATCAAAATTTGGCAAACATGAAGCCAATGGTCAAAATGACCAGATAAAGAGTACCAAGCTAAAGTTGAGAAATGGGCATGCCTTACGGACATTCCTGTATGCATATGTGGCAGTCCCTCGGAAACCAGAAAAAAAACTCTAATTGATTCTAAGCACACACTTGACACAATGTCAAGAAGAAAGCAGCATGAAGGAATATTCAGAGATGATTACTCATTTGTCGCAAAGGAGACAGAGGCTAGATCATATGTTGGAGAAGGATATCTTTT
The DNA here is from genome assembly GCA_949316495.1 of Amphiduros pacificus. Classification (NCBI taxonomy): domain Eukaryota; kingdom Metazoa; phylum Annelida; class Polychaeta; order Phyllodocida; family Hesionidae; genus Amphiduros; species Amphiduros pacificus. Next base: position 26,305,684 of record OX439012.1, read on the forward strand.
AGCAGCATTTCTTCCAAGCCTGACAGAATGACCTACCGGCACACACTCCCCATAGTCCATCGGTATCATAACTGGAAGTGGTGGCACACCAAGGATCTTGGGAATTAAGGTTGATGCATTCATAACGTGCCACCCCTTGGTAGGTGAATGGAAAGACACACATGGCTCCATTAGCATTTCCACCAGTAGTGAATGTGGCACATGGTGTTGTACCTGCACTGGTAGTTAGTGAGGTGGTTGTTTCTGGTGGGGTAGTGGTATCACAGACTGTGCCTAGAAATTAAAACTTTATTATTGGCTTTCAAATATCACAATCACAGTAATTTGATGACAATGAATAGCTTACACTTGATAGCCTGCCAAAGAATGAATTCCAAATCAAATTCAAAATGTTAAGACTGAAATGGAAATGTTTTAAAATGAGACTTGAGTGTGTGTGACACACTCTTTGACTGTCATGTGCTAAATGGTTGGTAGCATACTTGTCAACCTGACCTACCCTGACAGTTGCCCCATAAGCCATCTACATCATAGTTGCCGGTAGTTGCACACCAAAGCTCTCCATTGTGGTCCAGTGTTGTACACTGATAGTATGCAACACCTTTGTAAGTGAAAGGGAATGTGCACATTGCACCTTTGGCATTGCCACCACTTGTGAATGTTGCACATGGAGTTGTGCCACCAGTTGTAGTCAGTGTTGTAGTTTCAATTGTTGTTGTAGTGTCACATAGAGTCCCTGTCAAAATATGCAATGTGACTATTACCAAATCATAATAAATCTATGTCTCAGCCCACCAGCTGCAAGATCGATCTTGGCTGTAAAGCAAAATATTAATGCTCCAATCAGCATACAGACAAAGCATCTCTTTCTTTTCTTCCCTCATGTCAGTACTTTCAAGCTAATCTATTTGATCATCAAAATTTGGCAAACATGAAGCCAATGGTCAAAATGACCAGATAAAGAGTACCAAGCTAAAGTTGAGAAATGGGCATGCCTTACAGACATTCCTGTATGCATATGTGGCAGTCCCTCGGAAACCAGAAAAAAAACTCTAATTGATTCTAAGCACACACTTGACACAATGTCAAGAAGAAAGCAGCATGAAGGAATATTCAGAGATGATTACTCATTTGTCGCAAAGGAGACAGAGGCTAGATCATATGTTGGAGAAGGATATCTTTTAGCAGCATTTCTTCCAAGCCTGACAGAATGACCTACCGGCACACACTCCCCATAGTCCATCGGTATCATAACTGGAAGTGGTGGCACACCAAGGATCTTGGGAATTAAGGTTGATGCATTCATAACGTGCCACCCCTTGGTAGGTGAATGGAAAGACACACATGGCTCCATTAGCATTTCCACCAGTAGTGAATGTGGCACATGGTGTTGTACCTGCACTGGTAGTTAGTGAGGTGGTTGTTTCTGGTGGGGTAGTGGTATCACAGACTGTGCCTAGAAATTAAAACTTTATTATTGGCTTTCAAATATCACAATCACAGTAATTTGATGACAATGAATAGCTTACACTTGATAGCCTGCCAAAGAATGAATTCCAAATCAAATTCAAAATGTTAAGACTGAAATGGAAATGTTTTAAAATGAGACTTGAGTGTGTGTGACACACTTTTTGACTGTCATGTGCTAAATGGTTGGTAGCATACTTGTCAACCTGACCTACCCTGACAGTTGCCCCATAAGCCATCTACATCATAGTTGCCGGTAGTTGCACACCAAAGCTCTCCATTGTGGTCCAGTGTTGTACACTGATAGTATGCAACACCTTTGTAAGTGAAAGGGAATGTGCACATTGCACCTTTGGCATTGCCACCACTTGTGAATGTTGCACATGGAGTTGTGCCACCAGTTGTAGTCAGTGTTGTAGTTTCAATTGTTGTTGTAGTGTCACATAGAGTCCCTGTCAAAATATGCAATGTGACTATTACCAAATCATAATAAATCTATGTCTCAGCCCACCAGCTGCAAGATCGATCTTGGCTGTAAAGCAAAATATTAATGCTCCAATCAGCATACAGACACAGCATCTCTTTCTTTTCTTCCCTCATGTCAGTACTTTCAAGCTAATCTATTTGATCATCAAAATTTGGCAAACATGAAGCCAATGGTCAAAATGACCAGATAAAGAGTACCAAGCTAAAGTTGAGAAATGGGCATGCCTTACGGACATTCCTGTATGCATATGTGGCAGTCCCTCGGAAACCAGAAAAAAAACTCTAATTGATTCTAAGCACACACTTGACACAATGTCAAGAAGAAAGCAGCATGAAGGAATATTCAGAGATGATTACTCATTTGTCGCAAAGGAGACAGAGGCTAGATCATATGTTGGAGAAGGATATCTTTTAGCAGCATTTCTTCCAAGCCTGACAGAATGACCTACCGGCACACACTCCCCATAGTCCATCGGTATCATAACTGGAAGTGGTGGCACACCAAGGATCTTGGGAATTAAGGTTGATGCATTCATAACGTGCCACCCCTTGGTAGGTGAATGGAAAGACACACATGGCTCCATTAGCATTTCCACCAGTAGTGAATGTGGCACATGGTGTTGTACCTGCACTGGTAGTTAGTGAGGTGGTTGTTTCTGGTGGGGTAGTGGTATCACAGACTGTGCCTAGAAATTAAAACTTTATTATTGGCTTTCAAATATCACAATCACAGTAATTTGATGACAATGAATAGCTTACACTTGATAGCCTGCCAAAGAATGAATTCCAAATCAAATTCAAAATGTTAAGACTGAAATGGAAATGTTTTAAAATGAGACTTGAGTGTGTGTGACACACTCTTTGACTGTCATGTGCTAAATGGTTGGTAGCATACTTGTCAACCTGACCTACCCTGACAGTTGCCCCATAAGCCATCTACATCATAGTTGCCGGTAGTTGCACACCAAAGCTCTCCATTGTGGTCCAGTGTTGTACACTGATAGTATGCAACACCTTTGTAAGTGAAAGGGAATGTGCACATTGCACCTTTGGCATTGCCACCACTTGTGAATGTTGCACATGGAGTTGTGCCACCAGTTGTAGTCAGTGTTGTAGTTTCAATTGTTGTTGTAGTGTCACATAGAGTCCCTGTCAAAATATGCAATGTGACTATTACCAAATCATAATAAATCTATGTCTCAGCCCACCAGCTGCAAGATCGATCTTGGCTGTAAAGCAAAATATTAATGCTCCAATCAGCATACAGACAAAGCATCTCTTTCTTTTCTTCCCTCATGTCAGTACTTTCAAGCTAATCTATTTGATCATCAAAATTTGGCAAACATGAAGCCAATGGTCAAAATGACCAGATAAAGAGTACCAAGCTAAAGTTGAGAAATGGGCATGCCTTACGGACATTCCTGTATGCATATGTGGCAGTCCCTCGGAAACCAGAAAAAAAACTCTAATTGATTCTAAGCACACACTTGACACAATGTCAAGAAGAAAGCAGCATGAAGGAATATTCAGAGATGATTACTCATTTGTCGCAAAGGAGACAGAGGCTAGATCATATGTTGGAGAAGGATATCTTTTAGCAGCATTTCTTCCAAGCCTGACAGAATGACCTACCGGCACACACTCCCCATAGTCCATCGGTATCATAACTGGAAGTGGTGGCACACCAAGGATCTTGGGAATTAAGGTTGATGCATTCATAACGTGCCACCCCTTGGTAGGTGAATGGAAAGACACACATGGCTCCATTAGCATTTCCACCAGTAGTGAATGTGGCACATGGTGTTGTACCTGCACTGGTAGTTAGTGAGGTGGTTGTTTCTGGTGGGGTAGTGGTATCACAGACTGTGCCTAGAAATTAAAACTTTATTATTGGCTTTCAAATATCACAATCACAGTAATTTGATGACAATGAATAGCTTACACTTGATAGCCTGCCAAAGAATGAATTCCAAATCAAATTCAAAATGTTAAGACTGAAATGGAAATGTTTTAAAATGAGACTTGAGTGTGTGTGACACACTCTTTGACTGTCATGTGCTAAATGGTTGGTAGCATACTTGTCAACCTGACCTACCCTGACAGTTGCCCCATAAGCCATCTACATCATAGTTGCCGGTAGTTGCACACCAAAGCTCTCCATTGTGGTCCAGTGTTGTACACTGATAGTATGCAACACCTTTGTAAGTGAAAGGGAATGTGCACATTGCACCTTTGGCATTGCCACCACTTGTGAATGTTGCACATGGAGTTGTGCCACCAGTTGTAGTCAGTGTTGTAGTTTCAATTGTTGTTGTAGTGTCACATAGAGTCCCTGTCAAAATATGCAATGTGACTATTACCAAATCATAATAAATCTATGTCTCAGCCCACCAGCTGCAAGATCGATCTTGGCTGTAAAGCAAAATATTAATGCTCCAATCAGCATACAGACAAAGCATCTCTTTCTTTTCTTCCCTCATGTCAGTACTTTCAAGCTAATCTATTTGATCATCAAAATTTGGCAAACATGAAGCCAATGGTCAAAATGACCAGATAAAGAGTACCAAGCTAAAGTTGAGAAATGGGCATGCCTTACAGACATTCCTGTATGCATATGTGGCAGTCCCTCGGAAACCAGAAAAAAAACTCTAATTGATTCTAAGCACACACTTGACACAATGTCAAGAAGAAAGCAGCATGAAGGAATATTCAGAGATGATTACTCATTTGTCGCAAAGGAGACAGAGGCTAGATCATATGTTGGAGAAGGATATCTTTTAGCAGCATTTCTTCCAAGCCTGACAGAATGACCTACCGGCACACACTCCCCATAGTCCATCGGTATCATAACTGGAAGTGGTGGCACACCAAGGATCTTGGGAATTAAGGTTGATGCATTCATAACGTGCCACCCCTTGGTAGGTGAATGGAAAGACACACATGGCTCCATTAGCATTTCCACCAGTAGTGAATGTGGCACATGGTGTTGTACCTGCACTGGTAGTTAGTGAGGTGGTTGTTTCTGGTGGGGTAGTGGTATCACAGACTGTGCCTAGAAATTAAAACTTTATTATTGGCTTTCAAATATCACAATCACAGTAATTTGATGACAATGAATAGCTTACACTTGATAGCCTGCCAAAGAATGAATTCCAAATCAAATTCAAAATGTTAAGACTGAAATGGAAATGTTTTAAAATGAGACTTGAGTGTGTGTGACACACTCTTTGACTGTCATGTGCTAAATGGTTGGTAGCATACTTGTCAACCTGACCTACCCTGACAGTTGCCCCATAAGCCATCTACATCATAGTTGCCGGTAGTTGCACACCAAAGCTCTCCATTGTGGTCCAGTGTTGTACACTGATAGTATGCAACACCTTTGTAAGTGAAAGGGAATGTGCACATTGCACCTTTGGCATTGCCACCACTTGTGAATGTTGCACATGGAGTTGTGCCACCAGTTGTAGTCAGTGTTGTAGTTTCAATTGTTGTTGTAGTGTCACATAGAGTCCCTGTCAAAATATGCAATGTGACTATTACCAAATCATAATAAATCTATGTCTCAGCCCACCAGCTGCAAGATCGATCTTGGCTGTAAAGCAAAATATTAATGCTCCAATCAGCATACAGACAAAGCATCTCTTTCTTTTCTTCCCTCATGTCAGTACTTTCAAGCTAATCTATTTGATCATCAAAATTTGGCAAACATGAAGCCAATGGTCAAAATGACCAGATAAAGAGTACCAAGCTAAAGTTGAGAAATGGGCATGCCTTACAGACATTCCTGTATGCATATGTGGCAGTCCCTCGGAAACCAGAAAAAAAACTCTAATTGATTCTAAGCACACACTTGACACAATGTCAAGAAGAAAGCAGCATGAAGGAATATTCAGAGATGATTACTCATTTGTCGCAAAGGAGACAGAGGCTAGATCATATGTTGGAGAAGGATATCTTTTAGCAGCATTTCTTCCAAGCCTGACAGAATGACCTACCGGCACACACTCCCCATAGTCCATCGGTATCATAACTGGAAGTGGTGGCACACCAAGGATCTTGGGAATTAAGGTTGATGCATTCATAACGTGCCACCCCTTGGTAGGTGAATGGAAAGACACACATGGCTCCATTAGCATTTCCACCAGTAGTGAATGTGGCACATGGTGTTGTACCTGCACTGGTAGTTAGTGAGGTGGTTGTTTCTGGTGGGGTAGTGGTATCACAGACTGTGCCTAGAAATTAAAACTTTATTATTGGCTTTCAAATATCACAATCACAGTAATTTGATGACAATGAATAGCTTACACTTGATAGCCTGCCAAAGAATGAATTCCAAATCAAATTCAAAATGTTAAGACTGAAATGGAAATGTTTTAAAATGAGACTTGAGTGTGTGTGACACACTCTTTGACTGTCATGTGCTAAATGGTTGGTAGCATACTTGTCAACCTGACCTACCCTGACAGTTGCCCCATAAGCCATCTACATCATAGTTGCCGGTAGTTGCACACCAAAGCTCTCCATTGTGGTCCAGTGTTGTACACTGATAGTATGCAACACCTTTGTAAGTGAAAGGGAATGTGCACATTGCACCTTTGGCATTGCCACCACTTGTGAATGTTGCACATGGAGTTGTGCCACCAGTTGTAGTCAGTGTTGTAGTTTCAATTGTTGTTGTAGTGTCACATAGAGTCCCTGTCAAAATATGCAATGTGACTATTACCAAATCATAATAAATCTATGTCTCAGCCCACCAGCTGCAAGATCGATCTTGGCTGTAAAGCAAAATATTAATGCTCCAATCAGCATACAGACAAAGCATCTCTTTCTTTTCTTCCCTCATGTCAGTACTTTCAAGCTAATCTATTTGATCATCAAAATTTGGCAAACATGAAGCCAATGGTCAAAATGACCAGATAAAGAGTACCAAGCTAAAGTTGAGAAATGGGCATGCCTTACAGACATTCCTGTATGCATATGTGGCAGTCCCTCGGAAACCAGAAAAAAAACTCTAATTGATTCTAAGCACACACTTGACACAATGTCAAGAAGAAAGCAGCATGAAGGAATATTCAGAGATGATTACTCATTTGTCGCAAAGGAGACAGAGGCTAGATCATATGTTGGAGAAGGATATCTTTTAGCAGCATTTCTTCCAAGCCTGACAGAATGACCTACCGGCACACACTCCCCATAGTCCATCGGTATCATAACTGGAAGTGGTGGCACACCAAGGATCTTGGGAATTAAGGTTGATGCATTCATAACGTGCCACCCCTTGGTAGGTGAATGGAAAGACACACATGGCTCCATTAGCATTTCCACCAGTAGTGAATGTGGCACATGGTGTTGTACCTGCACTGGTAGTTAGTGAGGTGGTTGTTTCTGGTGGGGTAGTGGTATCACAGACTGTGCCTAGAAATTAAAACTTTATTATTGGCTTTCAAATATCACAATCACAGTAATTTGATGACAATGAATAGCTTACACTTGATAGCCTGCCAAAGAATGAATTCCAAATCAAATTCAAAATGTTAAGACTGAAATGGAAATGTTTTAAAATGAGACTTGAGTGTGTGTGACACACTCTTTGACTGTCATGTGCTAAATGGTTGGTAGCATACTTGTCAACCTGACCTACCCTGACAGTTGCCCCATAAGCCATCTACATCATAGTTGCCGGTAGTTGCACACCAAAGCTCTCCATTGTGGTCCAGTGTTGTACACTGATAGTATGCAACACCTTTGTAAGTGAAAGGGAATGTGCACATTGCACCTTTGGCATTGCCACCACTTGTGAATGTTGCACATGGAGTTGTGCCACCAGTTGTAGTCAGTGTTGTAGTTTCAATTGTTGTTGTAGTGTCACATAGAGTCCCTGTCAAAATATGCAATGTGACTATTACCAAATCATAATAAATCTATGTCTCAGCCCACCAGCTGCAAGATCGATCTTGGCTGTAAAGCAAAATATTAATGCTCCAATCAGCATACAGACAAAGCATCTCTTTCTTTTCTTCCCTCATGTCAGTACTTTCAAGCTAATCTATTTGATCATCAAAATTTGGCAAACATGAAGCCAATGGTCAAAATGACCAGATAAAGAGTACCAAGCTAAAGTTTGAGAAATGGGCATGCCTTACGGACATTCCTGTATGCATTTGTGGCAGTCCCTCGGAAACCAGAAAAAAAACTCTAATTGATTCTAAGCACACACTTGACACAATGTCAAGAAGAAAGCAGCATGAAGGAATATTCAGAGATGATTACTCATTTGTCGCAAAGGAGACAGAGGCTAGATCACATGTTGGAGAAGGATATCTTTTAGCAGCATTTCTTCCAAGCCTGACAGAATGACCTACCGGCACACACTCCCCATAGTCCATCGGTATCATAACTGGAAGTGGTGGCACACCAAGGATCTTGGGAATTAAGGTTGATGCATTCATAACGTGCCACCCCTTGGTAGGTGAATGGAAAGACACACATGGCTCCATTAGCATTTCCACCAGTAGTGAATGTGGCACATGGTGTTGTACCTGCACTGGTAGTTAGTGAGGTGGTTGTTTCTGGTGGGGTAGTGGTATCACAGACTGTGCCTAGAAATTAAAACTTTATTATTGGCTTTCAAATATCACAATCACAGTAATTTGATGACAATGAATAGCTTACACTTGATAGCCTGCCAAAGAATGAATTCCAAATCAAATTCAAAATGTTAAGACTGAAATGGAAATGTTTTAAAATGAGACTTGAGTGTGTGTGACACACTCTTTGACTGTCATGTGCTAAATGGTTGGTAGCATACTTGTCAACCTGACCTACCCTGACAGTTGCCCCATAAGCCATCTACATCATAGTTGCCGGTAGTTGCACACCAAAGCTCTCCATTGTGGTCCAGTGTTGTACACTGATAGTATGCAACACCTTTGTAAGTGAAAGGGAATGTGCACATTGCACCTTTGGCATTGCCACCACTTGTGAATGTTGCACATGGAGTTGTGCCACCAGTTGTAGTCAGTGTTGTAGTTTCAATTGTTGTTGTAGTGTCACATAGAGTCCCTGTCAAAATATGCAATGTGACTATTACCAAATCATAATAAATCTATGTCTCAGCCCACCAGCTGCAAGATCGATCTTGGCTGTAAAGCAAAATATTAATGCTCCAATCAGCATACAGACAAAGCATCTCTTTCTTTTCTTCCCTCATGTCAGTACTTTCAAGCTAATCTATTTGATCATCAAAATTTGGCAAACATGAAGCCAATGGTCAAAATGACCAGATAAAGAGTACCAAGCTAAAGTTGAGAAATGGGCATGCCTTACGGACATTCCTGTATGCATATGTGGCAGTCCCTCGGAAACCAGAAAAAAAACTCTAATTGATTCTAAGCACACACTTGACACAATGTCAAGAAGAGAGCAGCAAGAAGGAATATTCAGAGATGATTACTCATTTGTCGCAAAGGAGACAGAGGCTAGATCATATGTTGGAGAAGGATATCTTTTAGCAGCATTTCTTCCAAGCCTGACAGAATGACCTACCGGCACACACTCCCCATAGTCCATCGGTATCATAACTGGAAGTGGTGGCACACCAAGGATCTTGGGAATTAAGGTTGATGCATTCATAACGTGCCACCCCTTGGTAGGTGAATGGAAAGACACACATGGCTCCATTAGCATTTCCACCAGTAGTGAATGTGGCACATGGTGTTGTACCTGCACTGGTAGTTAGTGAGGTGGTTGTTTCTGGTGGGGTAGTGGTATCACAGACTGTGCCTAGAAATTAAAACTTTATTATTGGCTTTCAAATATCACAATCACAGTAATTTGATGACAATGAATAGCTTACACTTGATAGCCTGCCAAAGAATGAATTCCAAATCAAATTCAAAATGTTAAGACTGAAATGGAAATGTTTTAAAATGAGACTTGAGTGTGTGTGACACACTCTTTGACTGTCATGTGCTAAATGGTTGGTAGCATACTTGTCAACCTGACCTACCCTGACAGTTGCCCCATAAGCCATCTACATCATAGTTGCCGGTAGTTGCACACCAAAGCTCTCCATTGTGGTCCAGTGTTGTACACTGATAGTATGCAACACCTTTGTAAGTGAAAGGGAATGTGCACATTGCACCTTTGGCATTGCCACCACTTGTGAATGTTGCACATGGAGTTGTGCCACCAGTTGTAGTCAGTGTTGTAGTTTCAATTGTTGTTGTAGTGTCACATAGAGTCCCTGTCAAAATATGCAATGTGACTATTACCAAATCATAATAAATCTATGTCTCAGCCCACCAGCTGCAAGATCGATCTTGGCTGTAAAGCAAAATATTAATGCTCCAATCAGCATACAGACAAAGCATCTCTTTCTTTTCTTCCCTCATGTCAGTACTTTCAAGCTAATCTATTTGATCATCAAAATTTGGCAAACATGAAGCCAATGGTCAAAATGACCAGATAAAGAGTACCAAGCTAAAGTTGAGAAATGGGCATGCCTTACGGACATTCCTGTATGCATATGTGGCAGTCCCTCGGAAACCAGAAAAAAAACTCTAATTGATTCTAAGCACACACTTGACACAATGTCAAGAAGAGAGCAGCAAGAAGGAATATTCAGAGATGATTACTCATTTGTCGCAAAGGAGACAGAGGCTAGATCATATGTTGGAGAAGGATATCTTTTAGCAGCATTTCTTCCAAGCCTGACAGAATGACCTACCGGCACACACTCCCCATAGTCCATCGGTATCATAACTGGAAGTGGTGGCACACCAAGGATCTTGGGAATTAAGGTTGATGCATTCATAACGTGCCACCCCTTGGTAGGTGAATGGAAAGACACACATGGCTCCATTAGCATTTCCACCAGTAGTGAATGTGGCACATGGTGTTGTACCTGCACTGGTAGTTAGTGAGGTGGTTGTTTCTGGTGGGGTAGTGGTATCACAGACTGTGCCTAGAAATTAAAACTTTATTATTGGCTTTCAAATATCACAATCACAGTAATTTGATGACAATGAATAGCTTACACTTGATAGCCTGCCAAAGAATGAATTCCAAATCAAATTCAAAATGTTAAGACTGAAATGGAAATGTTTTAAAATGAGACTTGAGTGTGTGTGACACACTCTTTGACTGTCATGTGCTAAATGGTTGGTAGCATACTTGTCAACCTGACCTACCCTGACAGTTGCCCCATAAGCCATCTACATCATAGTTGCCGGTAGTTGCACACCAAAGCTCTCCATTGTGGTCCAGTGTTGTACACTGATAGTATGCAACACCTTTGTAAGTGAAAGGGAATGTGCACATTGCACCTTTGGCATTGCCACCACTTGTGAATGTTGCACATGGAGTTGTGCCACCAGTTGTAGTCAGTGTTGTAGTTTCAATTGTTGTTGTAGTGTCACATAGAGTCCCTGTCAAAATATGCAATGTGACTATTACCAAATCATAATAAATCTATGTCTCAGCCCACCAGCTGCAAGATCGATCTTGGCTGTAAAGCAAAATATTAATGCTCCAATCAGCATACAGACAAAGCATCTCTTTCTTTTCTTCCCTCATGTCAGTACTTTCAAGCTAATCTATTTGATCATCAAAATTTGGCAAACATGAAGCCAATGGTCAAAATGACCAGATAAAGAGTACCAAGCTAAAGTTGAGAAATGGGCATGCCTTACGGACATTCCTGTATGCATATGTGGCAGTCCCTCGGAAACCAGAAAAAAAACTCTAATTGATTCTAAGCACACACTTGACACAATGTCAAGAAGAAAGCAGCATGAAGGAATATTCAGAGATGATTACTCATTTGTCGCAAAGGAGACAGAGGCTAGATCATATGTTGGAGAAGGATATCTTTTAGCAGCATTTCTTCCAAGCCTGACAGAATGACCTACCGGCACACACTCCCCATAGTCCATCGGTATCATAACTGGAAGTGGTGGCACACCAAGGATCTTGGGAATTAAGGTTGATGCATTCATAACGTGCCACCCCTTGGTAGGTGAATGGAAAGACACACATGGCTCCATTAGCATTTCCACCAGTAGTGAATGTGGCACATGGTGTTGTACCTGCACTGGTAGTTAGTGAGGTGGTTGTTTCTGGTGGGGTAGTGGTATCACAGACTGTGCCTAGAAATTAAAACTTTATTATTGGCTTTCAAATATCACAATCACAGTAATTTGATGACAATGAATAGCTTACACTTGATAGCCTGCCAAAGAATGAATTCCAAATCAAATTCAAAATGTTAAGACTGAAATGGAAATGTTTTAAAATGAGACTTGAGTGTGTGTGACACACTCTTTGACTGTCATGTGCTAAATGGTTGGTAGCATACTTGTCAACCTGACCTACCCTGACAGTTGCCCCATAAGCCATCTACATCATAGTTGCCGGTAGTTGCACACCAAAGCTCTCCATTGTGGTCCAGTGTTGTACACTGATAGTATGCAACACCTTTGTAAGTGAAAGGGAATGTGCACATTGCACCTTTGGCATTGCCACCACTTGTGAATGTTGCACATGGAGTTGTGCCACCAGTTGTAGTCAGTGTTGTAGTTTCAATTGTTGTTGTAGTGTCACATAGAGTCCCTGTCAAAATATGCAATGTGACTATTACCAAATCATAATAAATCTATGTCTCAGCCCACCAGCTGCAAGATCGATCTTGGCTGTAAAGCAAAATATTAATGCTCCAATCAGCATACAGACAAAGCATCTCTTTCTTTTCTTCCCTCATGTCAGTACTTTCAAGCTAATCTATTTGATCATCAAAATTTGGCAAACATGAAGCCAATGGTCAAAATGACCAGATAAAGAGTACCAAGCTAAAGTTGAGAAATGGGCATGCCTTACGGACATTCCTGTATGCATATGTGGCAGTCCCTCGGAAACCAGAAAAAAAACTCTAATTGATTCTAAGCACACACTTGACACAATGTCAAGAAGAAAGCAGCATGAAGGAATATTCAGAGATGATTACTCATTTGTCGCAAAGGAGACAGAGGCTAGATCATATGTTGGAGAAGGATATCTTTTAGCAGCATTTCTTCCAAGCCTGACAGAATGACCTACCGGCACACACTCCCCATAGTCCATCGGTATCATAACTGGAAGTGGTGGCACACCAAGGATCTTGGGAATTAAGGTTGATGCATTCATAACGTGCCACCCCTTGGTAGGTGAATGGAAAGACACACATGGCTCCATTAGCATTTCCACCAGTAGTGAATGTGGCACATGGTGTTGTACCTGCACTGGTAGTTAGTGAGGTGGTTGTTTCTGGTGGGGTAGTGGTATCACAGACTGTGCCTAGAAATTAAAACTTTATTATTGGCTTTCAAATATCACAATCACAGTAATTTGATGACAATGAATAGCTTACACTTGATAGCCTGCCAAAGAATGAATTCCAAATCAAATTCAAAATGTTAAGACTGAAATGGAAATGTTTTAAAATGAGACTTGAGTGTGTGTGACACACTTTTTGACTGTCATGTGCTAAATGGTTGGTAGCATACTTGTCAACCTGACCTACCCTGACAGTTGCCCCATAAGCCATCTACATCATAGTTGCCGGTAGTTGCACACCAAAGCTCTCCATTGTGGTCCAGTGTTGTACACTGATAGTATGCAACACCTTTGTAAGTGAAAGGGAATGTGCACATTGCACCTTTGGCATTGCCACCACTTGTGAATGTTGCACATGGAGTTGTGCCACCAGTTGTAGTCAGTGTTGTAGTTTCAATTGTTGTTGTAGTGTCACATAGAGTCCCTGTCAAAATATGCAATGTGACTATTACCAAATCATAATAAATCTATGTCTCAGCCCACCAGCTGCAAGATCGATCTTGGCTGTAAAGCAAAATATTAATGCTCCAATCAGCATACAGACACAGCATCTCTTTCTTTTCTTCCCTCATGTCAGTACTTTCAAGCTAATCTATTTGATCATCAAAATTTGGCAAACATGAAGCCAATGGTCAAAATGACCAGATAAAGAGTACCAAGCTAAAGTTGAGAAATGGGCATGCCTTACGGACATTCCTGTATGCATATGTGGCAGTCCCTCGGAAACCAGAAAAAAAACTCTAATTGATTCTAAGCACACACTTGACACAATGTCAAGAAGAAAGCAGCATGAAGGAATATTCAGAGATGATTACTCATTTGTCGCAAAGGAGACAGAGGCTAGATCATATGTTGGAGAAGGATATCTTTTAGCAGCATTTCTTCCAAGCCTGACAGAATGACCTACCGGCACACACTCCCCATAGTCCATCGGTATCATAACTGGAAGTGGTGGCACACCAAGGATCTTGGGAATTAAGGTTGATGCATTCATAACGTGCCACCCCTTGGTAGGTGAATGGAAAGACACACATGGCTCCATTAGCATTTCCACCAGTAGTGAATGTGGCACATGGTGTTGTACCTGCACTGGTAGTTAGTGAGGTGGTTGTTTCTGGTGGGGTAGTGGTATCACAGACTGTGCCTAGAAATTAAAACTTTATTATTGGCTTTCAAATATCACAATCACAGTAATTTGATGACAATGAATAGCTTACACTTGATAGCCTGCCAAAGAATGAATTCCAAATCAAATTCAAAATGTTAAGACTGAAATGGAAATGTTTTAAAATGAGACTTGAGTGTGTGTGACACACTCTTTGACTGTCATGTGCTAAATGGTTGGTAGCATACTTGTCAACCTGACCTACCCTGACAGTTGCCCCATAAGCCATCTACATCATAGTTGCCGGTAGTTGCACACCAAAGCTCTCCATTGTGGTCCAGTGTTGTACACTGATAGTATGCAACACCTTTGTAAGTGAAAGGGAATGTGCACATTGCACCTTTGGCATTGCCACCACTTGTGAATGTTGCACATGGAGTTGTGCCACCAGTTGTAGTCAGTGTTGTAGTTTCAATTGTTGTTGTAGTGTCACATAGAGTCCCTGTCAAAATATGCAATGTGACTATTACCAAATCATAATAAATCTATGTCTCAGCCCACCAGCTGCAAGATCGATCTTGGCTGTAAAGCAAAATATTAATGCTCCAATCAGCATACAGACAAAGCATCTCTTTCTTTTCTTCCCTCATGTCAGTACTTTCAAGCTAATCTATTTGATCATCAAAATTTGGCAAACATGAAGCCAATGGTCAAAATGACCAGATAAAGAGTACCAAGCTAAAGTTTGAGAAATGGGCATGCCTTACGGACATTCCTGTATGCATTTGTGGCAGTCCCTCGGAAACCAGAAAAAAAACTCTAATTGATTCTAAGCACACACTTGACACAATGTCAAGAAGAAAGCAGCATGAAGGAATATTCAGAGATGATTACTCATTTGTCGCAAAGGAGACAGAGGCTAGATCACATGTTGGAGAAGGATATCTTTTAGCAGCATTTCTTCCAAGCCTGACAGAATGACCTACCGGCACACACTCCCCATAGTCCATCGGTATCATAACTGGAAGTGGTGGCACACCAAGGATCTTGGGAATTAAGGTTGATGCATTCATAACGTGCCACCCCTTGGTAGGTGAATGGAAAGACACACATGGCTCCATTAGCATTTCCACCAGTAGTGAATGTGGCACATGGTGTTGTACCTGCACTGGTAGTTAGTGTGGTGGTTGTTTCTGGTGGGGTAGTGGTATCACAGACTGTGCCTAGAAATTAAAACTTTATTATTGGCTTTCAAATATCACAATCACAGTAATTTGATGACAATGAATAGCTTACACTTGATAGCCTGCCAAAGAATGAATTCCAAATCAAATTCAAAATGTTAAGACTGAAATGGAAATGTTTTAAAATGAGACTTGAGTGTGTGTGACACACTCTTTGACTGTCATGTGCTAAATGGTTGGTAGCATACTTGTCAACCTGACCTACCCTGACAGTTGCCCCATAAGCCATCTACATCATAGTTGCCGGTAGTTGCACACCAAAGCTCTCCATTGTGGTCCAGTGTTGTACACTGATAGTATGCAACACCTTTGTAAGTGAAAGGGAATGTGCACATTGCACCTTTGGCATTGCCACCACTTGTGAATGTTGCACATGGAGTTGTGCCACCAGTTGTAGTCAGTGTTGTAGTTTCAATTGTTGTTGTAGTGTCACATAGAGTCCCTGTCAAAATATGCAATGTGACTATTACCAAATCATAATAAATCTATGTCTCAGCCCACCAGCTGCAAGATCGATCTTGGCTGTAAAGCAAAATATTAATGCTCCAATCAGCATACAGACAAAGCATCTCTTTCTTTTCTTCCCTCATGTCAGTACTTTCAAGCTAATCTATTTGATCATCAAAATTTGGCAAACATGAAGCCAATGGTCAAAATGACCAGATAAAGAGTACCAAGCTAAAGTTGAGAAATGGGCATGCCTTACGGACATTCCTGTATGCATATGTGGCAGTCCCTCGGAAACCAGAAAAAAAACTCTAATTGATTCTAAGCACACACTTGACACAATGTCAAGAAGAGAGCAGCAAGAAGGAATATTCAGAGATGATTACTCATTTGTCGCAAAGGAGACAGAGGCTAGATCATATGTTGGAGAAGGATATCTTTTAGCAGCATTTCTTCCAAGCCTGACAGAATGACCTACCGGCACACACTCCCCATAGTCCATCGGTATCATAACTGGAAGTGGTGGCACACCAAGGATCTTGGGAATTAAGGTTGATGCATTCATAACGTGCCACCCCTTGGTAGGTGAATGGAAAGACACACATGGCTCCATTAGCATTTCCACCAGTAGTGAATGTGGCACATGGTGTTGTACCTGCACTGGTAGTTAGTGAGGTGGTTGTTTCTGGTGGGGTAGTGGTATCACAGACTGTGCCTAGAAATTAAAACTTTATTATTGGCTTTCAAATATCACAATCACAGTAATTTGATGACAATGAATAGCTTACACTTGATAGCCTGCCAAAGAATGAATTCCAAATCAAATTCAAAATGTTAAGACTGAAATGGAAATGTTTTAAAATGAGACTTGAGTGTGTGTGACACACTCTTTGACTGTCATGTGCTAAATGGTTGGTAGCATACTTGTCAACCTGACCTACCCTGACAGTTGCCCCATAAGCCATCTACATCATAGTTGCCGGTAGTTGCACACCAAAGCTCTCCATTGTGGTCCAGTGTTGTACACTGATAGTATGCAACACCTTTGTAAGTGAAAGGGAATGTGCACATTGCACCTTTGGCATTGCCACCACTTGTGAATGTTGCACATGGAGTTGTGCCACCAGTTGTAGTCAGTGTTGTAGTTTCAATTGTTGTTGTAGTGTCACATAGAGTCCCTGTCAAAATATGCAATGTGACTATTACCAAATCATAATAAATCTATGTCTCAGCCCACCAGCTGCAAGATCGATCTTGGCTGTAAAGCAAAATATTAATGCTCCAATCAGCATACAGACAAAGCATCTCTTTCTTTTCTTCCCTCATGTCAGTACTTTCAAGCTAATCTATTTGATCATCAAAATTTGGCAAACATGAAGCCAATGGTCAAAATGACCAGATAAAGAGTACCAAGCTAAAGTTGAGAAATGGGCATGCCTTACGGACATTCCTGTATGCATATGTGGCAGTCCCTCGGAAACCAGAAAAAAAACTCTAATTGATTCTAAGCACACACTTGACACAATGTCAAGAAGAAAGCAGCATGAAGGAATATTCAGAGATGATTACTCATTTGTCGCAAAGGAGACAGAGGCTAGATCATATGTTGGAGAAGGATATCTTTTAGCAGCATTTCTTCCAAGCCTGACAGAATGACCTACCGGCACACACTCCCCATAGTCCATCGGTATCATAACTGGAAGTGGTGGCACACCAAGGATCTTGGGAATTAAGGTTGATGCATTCATAACGTGCCACCCCTTGGTAGGTGAATGGAAAGACACACATGGCTCCATTAGCATTTCCACCAGTAGTGAATGTGGCACATGGTGTTGTACCTGCACTGGTAGTTAGTGAGGTGGTTGTTTCTGGTGGGGTAGTGGTATCACAGACTGTGCCTAGAAATTAAAACTTTATTATTGGCTTTCAAATATCACAATCACAGTAATTTGATGACAATGAATAGCTTACACTTGATAGCCTGCCAAAGAATGAATTCCAAATCAAATTCAAAATGTTAAGACTGAAATGGAAATGTTTTAAAATGAGACTTGAGTGTGTGTGACACACTCTTTGACTGTCATGTGCTAAATGGTTGGTAGCATACTTGTCAACCTGACCTACCCTGACAGTTGCCCCATAAGCCATCTACATCATAGTTGCCGGTAGTTGCACACCAAAGCTCTCCATTGTGGTCCAGTGTTGTACACTGATAGTATGCAACACCTTTGTAAGTGAAAGGGAATGTGCACATTGCACCTTTGGCATTGCCACCACTTGTGAATGTTGCACATGGAGTTGTGCCACCAGTTGTAGTCAGTGTTGTAGTTTCAATTGTTGTTGTAGTGTCACATAGAGTCCCTGTCAAAATATGCAATGTGACTATTACCAAATCATAATAAATCTATGTCTCAGCCCACCAGCTGCAAGATCGATCTTGGCTGTAAAGCAAAATATTAATGCTCCAATCAGCATACAGACAAAGCATCTCTTTCTTTTCTTCCCTCATGTCAGTACTTTCAAGCTAATCTATTTGATCATCAAAATTTGGCAAACATGAAGCCAATGGTCAAAATGACCAGATAAAGAGTACCAAGCTAAAGTTGAGAAATGGGCATGCCTTACGGACATTCCTGTATGCATATGTGGCAGTCCCTCGGAAACCAGAAAAAAAACTCTAATTGATTCTAAGCACACACTTGACACAATGTCAAGAAGAAAGCAGCATGAAGGAATATTCAGAGATGATTACTCATTTGTCGCAAAGGAGACAGAGGCTAGATCATATGTTGGAGAAGGATATCTTTTAGCAGCATTTCTTCCAAGCCTGACAGAATGACCTACCGGCACACACTCCCCATAGTCCATCGGTATCATAACTGGAAGTGGTGGCACACCAAGGATCTTGGGAATTAAGGTTGATGCATTCATAACGTGCCACCCCTTGGTAGGTGAATGGAAAGACACACATGGCTCCATTAGCATTTCCACCAGTAGTGAATGTGGCACATGGTGTTGTACCTGCACTGGTAGTTAGTGAGGTGGTTGTTTCTGGTGGGGTAGTGGTATCACAGACTGTGCCTAGAAATTAAAACTTTATTATTGGCTTTCAAATATCACAATCACAGTAATTTGATGACAATGAATAGCTTACACTTGATAGCCTGCCAAAGAATGAATTCCAAATCAAATTCAAAATGTTAAGACTGAAATGGAAATGTTTTAAAATGAGACTTGAGTGTGTGTGACACACTTTTTGACTGTCATGTGCTAAATGGTTGGTAGCATACTTGTCAACCTGACCTACCCTGACAGTTGCCCCATAAGCCATCTACATCATAGTTGCCGGTAGTTGCACACCAAAGCTCTCCATTGTGGTCCAGTGTTGTACACTGATAGTATGCAACACCTTTGTAAGTGAAAGGGAATGTGCACATTGCACCTTTGGCATTGCCACCACTTGTGAATGTTGCACATGGAGTTGTGCCACCAGTTGTAGTCAGTGTTGTAGTTTCAATTGTTGTTGTAGTGTCACATAGAGTCCCTGTCAAAATATGCAATGTGACTATTACCAAATCATAATAAATCTATGTCTCAGCCCACCAGCTGCAAGATCGATCTTGGCTGTAAAGCAAAATATTAATGCTCCAATCAGCATACAGACACAGCATCTCTTTCTTTTCTTCCCTCATGTCAGTACTTTCAAGCTAATCTATTTGATCATCAAAATTTGGCAAACATGAAGCCAATGGTCAAAATGACCAGATAAAGAGTACCAAGCTAAAGTTGAGAAATGGGCATGCCTTACGGACATTCCTGTATGCATATGTGGCAGTCCCTCGGAAACCAGAAAAAAAACTCTAATTGATTCTAAGCACACACTTGACACAATGTCAAGAAGAAAGCAGCATGAAGGAATATTCAGAGATGATTACTCATTTGTCGCAAAGGAGACAGAGGCTAGATCATATGTTGGAGAAGGATATCTTTTAGCAGCATTTCTTCCAAGCCTGACAGAATGACCTACCGGCACACACTCCCCATAGTCCATCGGTATCATAACTGGAAGTGGTGGCACACCAAGGATCTTGGGAATTAAGGTTGATGCATTCATAACGTGCCACCCCTTGGTAGGTGAATGGAAAGACACACATGGCTCCATTAGCATTTCCACCAGTAGTGAATGTGGCACATGGTGTTGTACCTGCACTGGTAGTTAGTGAGGTGGTTGTTTCTGGTGGGGTAGTGGTATCACAGAATGTGCCTAGAAATTAAAACTTTATTATTGGCTTTCAAATATCACAATCACAGTAATTTGATGACAATGAATAGCTTACACTTGATAGCCTGCCAAAGAATGAATTCCAAATCAAATTCAAAATGTTAAGACTGAAATGGAAATGTTTTAAAATGAGACTTGAGTGTGTGTGACACACTCTTTGACTGTCATGTGCTAAATGGTTGGTAGCATACTTGTCAACCTGACCTACCCTGACAGTTGCCCCATAAGCCATCTACATCATAGTTGCCGGTAGTTGCACACCAAAGCTCTCCATTGTGGTCCAGTGTTGTACACTGATAGTATGCAACACCTTTGTAAGTGAAAGGGAATGTGCACATTGCACCTTTGGCATTGCCACCACTTGTGAATGTTGCACATGGAGTTGTGCCACCAGTTGTAGTCAGTGTTGTAGTTTCAATTGTTGTTGTAGTGTCACATAGAGTCCCTGTCAAAATATGCAATGTGACTATTACCAAATCATAATAAATCTATGTCTCAGCCCACCAGCTGCAAGATCGATCTTGGCTGTAAAGCAAAATATTAATGCTCCAATCAGCATACAGACAAAGCATCTCTTTCTTTTCTTCCCTCATGTCAGTACTTTCAAGCTAATCTATTTGATCATCAAAATTTGGCAAACATGAAGCCAATGGTCAAAATGACCAGATAAAGAGTACCAAGCTAAAGTTGAGAAATGGGCATGCCTTACGGACATTCCTGTATGCATATGTGGCAGTCCCTCGGAAACCAGAAAAAAAACTCTAATTGATTCTAAGCACACACTTGACACAATGTCAAGAAGAAAGCAGCATGAAGGAATATTCAGAGATGATTACTCATTTGTCGCAAAGGAGACAGAGGCTAGATCATATGTTGGAGAAGGATATCTTTTAGCAGCATTTCTTCCAAGCCTGACAGAATGACCTACCGGCACACACTCCCCATAGTCCATCGGTATCATAACTGGAAGTGGTGGCACACCAAGGATCTTGGGAATTAAGGTTGATGCATTCATAACGTGCCACCCCTTGGTAGGTGAATGGAAAGACACACATGGCTCCATTAGCATTTCCACCAGTAGTGAATGTGGCACATGGTGTTGTACCTGCACTGGTAGTTAGTGAGGTGGTTGTTTCTGGTGGGGTAGTGGTATCACAGACTGTGCCTAGAAATTAAAACTTTATTATTGGCTTTCAAATATCACAATCACAGTAATTTGATGACAATGAATAGCTTACACTTGATAGCCTGCCAAAGAATGAATTCCAAATCAAATTCAAAATGTTAAGACTGAAATGGAAATGTTTTAAAATGAGACTTGAGTGTGTGTGACACACTCTTTGACTGTCATGTGCTAAATGGTTGGTAGCATACTTGTCAACCTGACCTACCCTGACAGTTGCCCCATAAGCCATCTACATCATAGTTGCCGGTAGTTGCACACCAAAGCTCTCCATTGTGGTCCAGTGTTGTACACTGATAGTATGCAACACCTTTGTAAGTGAAAGGGAATGTGCACATTGCACCTTTGGCATTGCCACCACTTGTGAATGTTGCACATGGAGTTGTGCCACCAGTTGTAGTCAGTGTTGTAGTTTCAATTGTTGTTGTAGTGTCACATAGAGTCCCTGTCAAAATATGCAATGTGACTATTACCAAATCATAATAAATCTATGTCTCAGCCCACCAGCTGCAAGATCGATCTTGGCTGTAAAGCAAAATATTAATGCTCCAATCAGCATACAGACAAAGCATCTCTTTCTTTTCTTCCCTCATGTCAGTACTTTCAAGCTAATCTATTTGATCATCAAAATTTGGCAAACATGAAGCCAATGGTCAAAATGACCAGATAAAGAGTACCAAGCTAAAGTTGAGAAATGGGCATGCCTTACAGACATTCCTGTATGCATATGTGGCAGTCCCTCGGAAACCAGAAAAAAAACTCTAATTGATTCTAAGCACACACTTGACACAATGTCAAGAAGAAAGCAGCATGAAGGAATATTCAGAGATGATTACTCATTTGTCGCAAAGGAGACAGAGGCTAGATCATATGTTGGAGAAGGATATCTTTTAGCAGCATTTCTTCCAAGCCTGACAGAATGACCTACCGGCACACACTCCCCATAGTCCATCGGTATCATAACTGGAAGTGGTGGCACACCAAGGATCTTGGGAATTAAGGTTGATGCATTCATAACGTGCCACCCCTTGGTAGGTGAATGGAAAGACACACATGGCTCCATTAGCATTTCCACCAGTAGTGAATGTGGCACATGGTGTTGTACCTGCACTGGTAGTTAGTGAGGTGGTTGTTTCTGGTGGGGTAGTGGTATCACAGACTGTGCCTAGAAATTAAAACTTTATTATTGGCTTTCAAATATCACAATCACAGTAATTTGATGACAATGAATAGCTTACACTTGATAGCCTGCCAAAGAATGAATTCCAAATCAAATTCAAAATGTTAAGACTGAAATGGAAATGTTTTAAAATGAGACTTGAGTGTGTGTGACACACTCTTTGACTGTCATGTGCTAAATGGTTGGTAGCATACTTGTCAACCTGACCTACCCTGACAGTTGCCCCATAAGCCATCTACATCATAGTTGCCGGTAGTTGCACACCAAAGCTCTCCATTGTGGTCCAGTGTTGTACACTGATAGTATGCAACACCTTTGTAAGTGAAAGGGAATGTGCACATTGCACCTTTGGCATTGCCACCACTTGTGAATGTTGCACATGGAGTTGTGCCACCAGTTGTAGTCAGTGTTGTAGTTTCAATTGTTGTTGTAGTGTCACATAGAGTCCCTGTCAAAATATGCAATGTGACTATTACCAAATCATAATAAATCTATGTCTCAGCCCACCAGCTGCAAGATCGATCTTGGCTGTAAAGCAAAATATTAATGCTCCAATCAGCATACAGACAAAGCATCTCTTTCTTTTCTTCCCTCATGTCAGTACTTTCAAGCTAATCTATTTGATCATCAAAATTTGGCAAACATGAAGCCAATGGTCAAAATGACCAGATAAAGAGTACCAAGCTAAAGTTGAGAAATGGGCATGCCTTACAGACATTCCTGTATGCATATGTGGCAGTCCCTCGGAAACCAGAAAAAAAACTCTAATTGATTCTAAGCACACACTTGACACAATGTCAAGAAGAAAGCAGCATGAAGGAATATTCAGAGATGATTACTCATTTGTCGCAAAGGAGACAGAGGCTAGATCATATGTTGGAGAAGGATATCTTTTAGCAGCATTTCTTCCAAGCCTGACAGAATGACCTACCGGCACACACTCCCCATAGTCCATCGGTATCATAACTGGAAGTGGTGGCACACCAAGGATCTTGGGAATTAAGGTTGATGCATTCATAACGTGCCACCCCTTGGTAGGTGAATGGAAAGACACACATGGCTCCATTAGCATTTCCACCAGTAGTGAATGTGGCACATGGTGTTGTACCTGCACTGGTAGTTAGTGAGGTGGTTGTTTCTGGTGGGGTAGTGGTATCACAGACTGTGCCTAGAAATTAAAACTTTATTATTGGCTTTCAAATATCACAATCACAGTAATTTGATGACAATGAATAGCTTACACTTGATAGCCTGCCAAAGAATGAATTCCAAATCAAATTCAAAATGTTAAGACTGAAATGGAAATGTTTTAAAATGAGACTTGAGTGTGTGTGACACACTCTTTGACTGTCATGTGCTAAATGGTTGGTAGCATACTTGTCAACCTGACCTACCCTGACAGTTGCCCCATAAGCCATCTACATCATAGTTGCCGGTAGTTGCACACCAAAGCTCTCCATTGTGGTCCAGTGTTGTACACTGATAGTATGCAACACCTTTGTAAGTGAAAGGGAATGTGCACATTGCACCTTTGGCATTGCCACCACTTGTGAATGTTGCACATGGAGTTGTGCCACCAGTTGTAGTCAGTGTTGTAGTTTCAATTGTTGTTGTAGTGTCACATAGAGTCCCTGTCAAAATATGCAATGTGACTATTACCAAATCATAATAAATCTATGTCTCAGCCCACCAGCTGCAAGATCGATCTTGGCTGTAAAGCAAAATATTAATGCTCCAATCAGCATACAGACAAAGCATCTCTTTCTTTTCTTCCCTCATGTCAGTACTTTCAAGCTAATCTATTTGATCATCAAAATTTGGCAAACATGAAGCCAATGGTCAAAATGACCAGATAAAGAGTACCAAGCTAAAGTTTGAGAAATGGGCATGCCTTACGGACATTCCTGTATGCATTTGTGGCAGTCCCTCGGAAACCAGAAAAAAAACTCTAATTGATTCTAAGCACACACTTGACACAATGTCAAGAAGAAAGCAGCATGAAGGAATATTCAGAGATGATTACTCATTTGTCGCAAAGGAGACAGAGGCTAGATCACATGTTGGAGAAGGATATCTTTTAGCAGCATTTCTTCCAAGCCTGACAGAATGACCTACCGGCACACACTCCCCATAGTCCATCGGTATCATAACTGGAAGTGGTGGCACACCAAGGATCTTGGGAATTAAGGTTGATGCATTCATAACGTGCCACCCCTTGGTAGGTGAATGGAAAGACACACATGGCTCCATTAGCATTTCCACCAGTAGTGAATGTGGCACATGGTGTTGTACCTGCACTGGTAGTTAGTGAGGTGGTTGTTTCTGGTGGGGTAGTGGTATCACAGACTGTGCCTAGAAATTAAAACTTTATTATTGGCTTTCAAATATCACAATCACAGTAATTTGATGACAATGAATAGCTTACACTTGATAGCCTGCCAAAGAATGAATTCCAAATCAAATTCAAAATGTTAAGACTGAAATGGAAATGTTTTAAAATGAGACTTGAGTGTGTGTGACACACTCTTTGACTGTCATGTGCTAAATGGTTGGTAGCATACTTGTCAACCTGACCTACCCTGACAGTTGCCCCATAAGCCATCTACATCATAGTTGCCGGTAGTTGCACACCAAAGCTCTCCATTGTGGTCCAGTGTTGTACACTGATAGTATGCAACACCTTTGTAAGTGAAAGGGAATGTGCACATTGCACCTTTGGCATTGCCACCACTTGTGAATGTTGCACATGGAGTTGTGCCACCAGTTGTAGTCAGTGTTGTAGTTTCAATTGTTGTTGTAGTGTCACATAGAGTCCCTGTCAAAATATGCAATGTGACTATTACCAAATCATAATAAATCTATGTCTCAGCCCACCAGCTGCAAGATCGATCTTGGCTGTAAAGCAAAATATTAATGCTCCAATCAGCATACAGACAAAGCATCTCTTTCTTTTCTTCCCTCATGTCAGTACTTTCAAGCTAATCTATTTGATCATCAAAATTTGGCAAACATGAAGCCAATGGTCAAAATGACCAGATAAAGAGTACCAAGCTAAAGTTGAGAAATGGGCATGCCTTACGGACATTCCTGTATGCATATGTGGCAGTCCCTCGGAAACCAGAAAAAAAACTCTAATTGATTCTAAGCACACACTTGACACAATGTCAAGAAGAGAGCAGCAAGAAGGAATATTCAGAGATGATTACTCATTTGTCGCAAAGGAGACAGAGGCTAGATCATATGTTGGAGAAGGATATCTTTTAGCAGCATTTCTTCCAAGCCTGACAGAATGACCTACCGGCACACACTCCCCATAGTCCATCGGTATCATAACTGGAAGTGGTGGCACACCAAGGATCTTGGGAATTAAGGTTGATGCATTCATAACGTGCCACCCCTTGGTAGGTGAATGGAAAGACACACATGGCTCCATTAGCATTTCCACCAGTAGTGAATGTGGCACATGGTGTTGTACCTGCACTGGTAGTTAGTGAGGTGGTTGTTTCTGGTGGGGTAGTGGTATCACAGACTGTGCCTAGAAATTAAAACTTTATTATTGGCTTTCAAATATCACAATCACAGTAATTTGATGACAATGAATAGCTTACACTTGATAGCCTGCCAAAGAATGAATTCCAAATCAAATTCAAAATGTTAAGACTGAAATGGAAATGTTTTAAAATGAGACTTGAGTGTGTGTGACACACTCTTTGACTGTCATGTGCTAAATGGTTGGTAGCATACTTGTCAACCTGACCTACCCTGACAGTTGCCCCATAAGCCATCTACATCATAGTTGCCGGTAGTTGCACACCAAAGCTCTCCATTGTGGTCCAGTGTTGTACACTGATAGTATGCAACACCTTTGTAAGTGAAAGGGAATGTGCACATTGCACCTTTGGCATTGCCACCACTTGTGAATGTTGCACATGGAGTTGTGCCACCAGTTGTAGTCAGTGTTGTAGTTTCAATTGTTGTTGTAGTGTCACATAGAGTCCCTGTCAAAATATGCAATGTGACTATTACCAAATCATAATAAATCTATGTCTCAGCCCACCAGCTGCAAGATCGATCTTGGCTGTAAAGCAAAATATTAATGCTCCAATCAGCATACAGACAAAGCATCTCTTTCTTTTCTTCCCTCATGTCAGTACTTTCAAGCTAATCTATTTGATCATCAAAATTTGGCAAACATGAAGCCAATGGTCAAAATGACCAGATAAAGAGTACCAAGCTAAAGTTGAGAAATGGGCATGCCTTACGGACATTCCTGTATGCATATGTGGCAGTCCCTCGGAAACCAGAAAAAAAACTCTAATTGATTCTAAGCACACACTTGACACAATGTCAAGAAGAAAGCAGCATGAAGGAATATTCAGAGATGATTACTCATTTGTCGCAAAGGAGACAGAGGCTAGATCATATGTTGGAGAAGGATATCTTTTAGCAGCATTTCTTCCAAGCCTGACAGAATGACCTACCGGCACACACTCCCCATAGTCCATCGGTATCATAACTGGAAGTGGTGGCACACCAAGGATCTTGGGAATTAAGGTTGATGCATTCATAACGTGCCACCCCTTGGTAGGTGAATGGAAAGACACACATGGCTCCATTAGCATTTCCACCAGTAGTGAATGTGGCACATGGTGTTGTACCTGCACTGGTAGTTAGTGAGGTGGTTGTTTCTGGTGGGGTAGTGGTATCACAGACTGTGCCTAGAAATTAAAACTTTATTATTGGCTTTCAAATATCACAATCACAGTAATTTGATGACAATGAATAGCTTACACTTGATAGCCTGCCAAAGAATGAATTCCAAATCAAATTCAAAATGTTAAGACTGAAATGGAAATGTTTTAAAATGAGACTTGAGTGTGTGTGACACACTTTTTGACTGTCATGTGCTAAATGGTTGGTAGCATACTTGTCAACCTGACCTACCCTGACAGTTGCCCCATAAGCCATCTACATCATAGTTGCCGGTAGTTGCACACCAAAGCTCTCCATTGTGGTCCAGTGTTGTACACTGATAGTATGCAACACCTTTGTAAGTGAAAGGGAATGTGCACATTGCACCTTTGGCATTGCCACCACTTGTGAATGTTGCACATGGAGTTGTGCCACCAGTTGTAGTCAGTGTTGTAGTTTCAATTGTTGTTGTAGTGTCACATAGAGTCCCTGTCAAAATATGCAATGTGACTATTACCAAATCATAATAAATCTATGTCTCAGCCCACCAGCTGCAAGATCGATCTTGGCTGTAAAGCAAAATATTAATGCTCCAATCAGCATACAGACACAGCATCTCTTTCTTTTCTTCCCTCATGTCAGTACTTTCAAGCTAATCTATTTGATCATCAAAATTTGGCAAACATGAAGCCAATGGTCAAAATGACCAGATAAAGAGTACCAAGCTAAAGTTGAGAAATGGGCATGCCTTACGGACATTCCTGTATGCATATGTGGCAGTCCCTCGGAAACCAGAAAAAAAACTCTAATTGATTCTAAGCACACACTTGACACAATGTCAAGAAGAAAGCAGCATAAAGGAATATTCAGAGATGATTACTCATTTGTCGCAAAGGAGACAGAGGCTAGATCACATGTTGGAGAAGGATATCTTTTAGCAGCATTTCTTCCAAGCCTGACAGAATGACCTACCGGCACACACTCCCCATAGTCCATCGGTATCATAACTGGAAGTGGTGGCACACCAAGGATCTTGGGAATTAAGGTTGATGCATTCATAACGTGCCACCCCTTGGTAGGTGAATGGAAAGACACACATGGCTCCATTAGCATTTCCACCAGTAGTGAATGTGGCACATGGTGTTGTACCTGCACTGGTAGTTAGTGAGGTGGTTGTTTCTGGTGGGGTAGTGGTATCACAGACTGTGCCTAGAAATTAAAACTTTATTATTGGCTTTCAAATATCACAATCACAGTAATTTGATGACAATGAATAGCTTACACTTGATAGCCTGCCAAAGAATGAATTCCAAATCAAATTCAAAATGTTAAGACTGAAATGGAAATGTTTTAAAATGAGACTTGAGTGTGTGTGACACACTCTTTGACTGTCATGTGCTAAATGGTTGGTAGCATACTTGTCAACCTGACCTACCCTGACAGTTGCCCCATAAGCCATCTACATCATAGTTGCCGGTAGTTGCACACCAAAGCTCTCCATTGTGGTCCAGTGTTGTACACTGATAGTATGCAACACCTTTGTAAGTGAAAGGGAATGTGCACATTGCACCTTTGGCATTGCCACCACTTGTGAATGTTGCACATGGAGTTGTGCCACCAGTTGTAGTCAGTGTTGTAGTTTCAATTGTTGTTGTAGTGTCACATAGAGTCCCTGTCAAAATATGCAATGTGACTATTACCAAATCATAATAAATCTATGTCTCAGCCCACCAGCTGCAAGATCGATCTTGGCTGTAAAGCAAAATATTAATGCTCCAATCAGCATACAGACAAAGCATCTCTTTCTTTTCTTCCCTCATGTCAGTACTTTCAAGCTAATCTATTTGATCATCAAAATTTGGCAAACATGAAGCCAATGGTCAAAATGACCAGATAAAGAGTACCAAGCTAAAGTTGAGAAATGGGCATGCCTTACAGACATTCCTGTATGCATATGTGGCAGTCCCTCGGAAACCAGAAAAAAAACTCTAATTGATTCTAAGCACACACTTGACACAATGTCAAGAAGAAAGCAGCATGAAGGAATATTCAGAGATGATTACTCATTTGTCGCAAAGGAGACAGAGGCTAGATCATATGTTGGAGAAGGATATCTTTTAGCAGCATTTCTTCCAAGCCTGACAGAATGACCTACCGGCACACACTCCCCATAGTCCATCGGTATCATAACTGGAAGTGGTGGCACACCAAGGATCTTGGGAATTAAGGTTGATGCATTCATAACGTGCCACCCCTTGGTAGGTGAATGGAAAGACACACATGGCTCCATTAGCATTTCCACCAGTAGTGAATGTGGCACATGGTGTTGTACCTGCACTGGTAGTTAGTGAGGTGGTTGTTTCTGGTGGGGTAGTGGTATCACAGACTGTGCCTAGAAATTAAAACTTTATTATTGGCTTTCAAATATCACAATCACAGTAATTTGATGACAATGAATAGCTTACACTTGATAGCCTGCCAAAGAATGAATTCCAAATCAAATTCAAAATGTTAAGACTGAAATGGAAATGTTTTAAAATGAGACTTGAGTGTGTGTGACACACTCTTTGACTGTCATGTGCTAAATGGTTGGTAGCATACTTGTCAACCTGACCTACCCTGACAGTTGCCCCATAAGCCATCTACATCATAGTTGCCGGTAGTTGCACACCAAAGCTCTCCATTGTGGTCCAGTGTTGTACACTGATAGTATGCAACACCTTTGTAAGTGAAAGGGAATGTGCACATTGCACCTTTGGCATTGCCACCACTTGTGAATGTTGCACATGGAGTTGTGCCACCAGTTGTAGTCAGTGTTGTAGTTTCAATTGTTGTTGTAGTGTCACATAGAGTCCCTGTCAAAATATGCAATGTGACTATTACCAAATCATAATAAATCTATGTCTCAGCCCACCAGCTGCAAGATCGATCTTGGCTGTAAAGCAAAATATTAATGCTCCAATCAGCATACAGACAAAGCATCTCTTTCTTTTCTTCCCTCATGTCAGTACTTTCAAGCTAATCTATTTGATCATCAAAATTTGGCAAACATGAAGCCAATGGTCAAAATGACCAGATAAAGAGTACCAAGCTAAAGTTTGAGAAATGGGCATGCCTTACGGACATTCCTGTATGCATTTGTGGCAGTCCCTCGGAAACCAGAAAAAAAACTCTAATTGATTCTAAGCACACACTTGACACAATGTCAAGAAGAAAGCAGCATGAAGGAATATTCAGAGATGATTACTCATTTGTCGCAAAGGAGACAGAGGCTAGATCACATGTTGGAGAAGGATATCTTTTAGCAGCATTTCTTCCAAGCCTGACAGAATGACCTACCGGCACACACTCCCCATAGTCCATCGGTATCATAACTGGAAGTGGTGGCACACCAAGGATCTTGGGAATTAAGGTTGATGCATTCATAACGTGCCACCCCTTGGTAGGTGAATGGAAAGACACACATGGCTCCATTAGCATTTCCACCAGTAGTGAATGTGGCACATGGTGTTGTACCTGCACTGGTAGTTAGTGAGGTGGTTGTTTCTGGTGGGGTAGTGGTATCACAGACTGTGCCTAGAAATTAAAACTTTATTATTGGCTTTCAAATATCACAATCACAGTAATTTGATGACAATGAATAGCTTACACTTGATAGCCTGCCAAAGAATGAATTCCAAATCAAATTCAAAATGTTAAGACTGAAATGGAAATGTTTTAAAATGAGACTTGAGTGTGTGTGACACACTCTTTGACTGTCATGTGCTAAATGGTTGGTAGCATACTTGTCAACCTGACCTACCCTGACAGTTGCCCCATAAGCCATCTACATCATAGTTGCCGGTAGTTGCACACCAAAGCTCTCCATTGTGGTCCAGTGTTGTACACTGATAGTATGCAACACCTTTGTAAGTGAAAGGGAATGTGCACATTGCACCTTTGGCATTGCCACCACTTGTGAATGTTGCACATGGAGTTGTGCCACCAGTTGTAGTCAGTGTTGTAGTTTCAATTGTTGTTGTAGTGTCACATAGAGTCCCTGTCAAAATATGCAATGTGACTATTACCAAATCATAATAAATCTATGTCTCAGCCCACCAGCTGCAAGATCGATCTTGGCTGTAAAGCAAAATATTAATGCTCCAATCAGCATACAGACAAAGCATCTCTTTCTTTTCTTCCCTCATGTCAGTACTTTCAAGCTAATCTATTTGATCATCAAAATTTGGCAAACATGAAGCCAATGGTCAAAATGACCAGATAAAGAGTACCAAGCTAAAGTTTGAGAAATGGGCATGCCTTACGGACATTCCTGTATGCATTTGTGGCAGTCCCTCGGAAACCAGAAAAAAAACTCTAATTGATTCTAAGCACACACTTGACACAATGTCAAGAAGAAAGCAGCATGAAGGAATATTCAGAGATGATTACTCATTTGTCGCAAAGGAGACAGAGGCTAGATCACATGTTGGAGAAGGATATCTTTTAGCAGCATTTCTTCCAAGCCTGACAGAATGACCTACCGGCACACACTCCCCATAGTCCATCGGTATCATAACTGGAAGTGGTGGCACACCAAGGATCTTGGGAATTAAGGTTGATGCATTCATAACGTGCCACCCCTTGGTAGGTGAATGGAAAGACACACATGGCTCCATTAGCATTTCCACCAGTAGTGAATGTGGCACATGGTGTTGTACCTGCACTGGTAGTTAGTGAGGTGGTTGTTTCTGGTGGGGTAGTGGTATCACAGACTGTGCCTAGAAATTAAAACTTTATTATTGGCTTTCAAATATCACAATCACAGTAATTTGATGACAATGAATAGCTTACACTTGATAGCCTGCCAAAGAATGAATTCCAAATCAAATTCAAAATGTTAAGACTGAAATGGAAATGTTTTAAAATGAGACTTGAGTGTGTGTGACACACTCTTTGACTGTCATGTGCTAAATGGTTGGTAGCATACTTGTCAACCTGACCTACCCTGACAGTTGCCCCATAAGCCATCTACATCATAGTTGCCGGTAGTTGCACACCAAAGCTCTCCATTGTGGTCCAGTGTTGTACACTGATAGTATGCAACACCTTTGTAAGTGAAAGGGAATGTGCACATTGCACCTTTGGCATTGCCACCACTTGTGAATGTTGCACATGGAGTTGTGCCACCAGTTGTAGTCAGTGTTGTAGTTTCAATTGTTGTTGTAGTGTCACATAGAGTCCCTGTCAAAATATGCAATGTGACTATTACCAAATCATAATAAATCTATGTCTCAGCCCACCAGCTGCAAGATCGATCTTGGCTGTAAAGCAAAATATTAATGCTCCAATCAGCATACAGACAAAGCATCTCTTTCTTTTCTTCCCTCATGTCAGTACTTTCAAGCTAATCTATTTGATCATCAAAATTTGGCAAACATGAAGCCAATGGTCAAAATGACCAGATAAAGAGTACCAAGCTAAAGTTGAGAAATGGGCATGCCTTACGGACATTCCTGTATGCATATGTGGCAGTCCCTCGGAAACCAGAAAAAAAACTCTAATTGATTCTAAGCACACACTTGACACAATGTCAAGAAGAGAGCAGCAAGAAGGAATATTCAGAGATGATTACTCATTTGTCGCAAAGGAGACAGAGGCTAGATCATATGTTGGAGAAGGATATCTTTTAGCAGCATTTCTTCCAAGCCTGACAGAATGACCTACCGGCACACACTCCCCATAGTCCATCGGTATCATAACTGGAAGTGGTGGCACACCAAGGATCTTGGGAATTAAGGTTGATGCATTCATAACGTGCCACCCCTTGGTAGGTGAATGGAAAGACACACATGGCTCCATTAGCATTTCCACCAGTAGTGAATGTGGCACATGGTGTTGTACCTGCACTGGTAGTTAGTGAGGTGGTTGTTTCTGGTGGGGTAGTGGTATCACAGACTGTGCCTAGAAATTAAAACTTTATTATTGGCTTTCAAATATCACAATCACAGTAATTTGATGACAATGAATAGCTTACACTTGATAGCCTGCCAAAGAATGAATTCCAAATCAAATTCAAAATGTTAAGACTGAAATGGAAATGTTTTAAAATGAGACTTGAGTGTGTGTGACACACTCTTTGACTGTCATGTGCTAAATGGTTGGTAGCATACTTGTCAACCTGACCTACCCTGACAGTTGCCCCATAAGCCATCTACATCATAGTTGCCGGTAGTTGCACACCAAAGCTCTCCATTGTGGTCCAGTGTTGTACACTGATAGTATGCAACACCTTTGTAAGTGAAAGGGAATGTGCACATTGCACCTTTGGCATTGCCACCACTTGTGAATGTTGCACATGGAGTTGTGCCACCAGTTGTAGTCAGTGTTGTAGTTTCAATTGTTGTTGTAGTGTCACATAGAGTCCCTGTCAAAATATGCAATGTGACTATTACCAAATCATAATAAATCTATGTCTCAGCCCACCAGCTGCAAGATCGATCTTGGCTGTAAAGCAAAATATTAATGCTCCAATCAGCATACAGACAAAGCATCTCTTTCTTTTCTTCCCTCATGTCAGTACTTTCAAGCTAATCTATTTGATCATCAAAATTTGGCAAACATGAAGCCAATGGTCAAAATGACCAGATAAAGAGTACCAAGCTAAAGTTGAGAAATGGGCATGCCTTACGGACATTCCTGTATGCATATGTGGCAGTCCCTCGGAAACCAGAAAAAAAACTCTAATTGATTCTAAGCACACACTTGACACAATGTCAAGAAGAAAGCAGCATGAAGGAATATTCAGAGATGATTACTCATTTGTCGCAAAGGAGACAGAGGCTAGATCATATGTTGGAGAAGGATATCTTTTAGCAGCATTTCTTCCAAGCCTGACAGAATGACCTACCGGCACACACTCCCCATAGTCCATCGGTATCATAACTGGAAGTGGTGGCACACCAAGGATCTTGGGAATTAAGGTTGATGCATTCATAATGTGCCACCCCTTGGTAGGTGAATGGAAAGACACACATGGCTCCATTAGCATTTCCACCAGTAGTGAATGTGGCACATGGTGTTGTACCTGCACTGGTAGTTAGTGAGGTGGTTGTTTCTGGTGGGGTAGTGGTATCACAGACTGTGCCTAGAAATTAAAACTTTATTATTGGCTTTCAAATATCACAATCACAGTAATTTGATGACAATGAATAGCTTACACTTGATAGCCTGCCAAAGAATGAATTCCAAATCAAATTCAAAATGTTAAGACTGAAATGGAAATGTTTTAAAATGAGACTTGAGTGTGTGTGACACACTCTTTGACTGTCATGTGCTAAATGGTTGGTAGCATACTTGTCAACCTGACCTACCCTGACAGTTGCCCCATAAGCCATCTACATCATAGTTGCCGGTAGTTGCACACCAAAGCTCTCCATTGTGGTCCAGTGTTGTACACTGATAGTATGCAACACCTTTGTAAGTGAAAGGGAATGTGCACATTGCACCTTTGGCATTGCCACCACTTGTGAATGTTGCACATGGAGTTGTGCCACCAGTTGTAGTCAGTGTTGTAGTTTCAATTGTTGTTGTAGTGTCACATAGAGTCCCTGTCAAAATATGCAATGTGACTATTACCAAATCATAATAAATCTATGTCTCAGCCCACCAGCTGCAAGATCGATCTTGGCTGTAAAGCAAAATATTAATGCTCCAATCAGCATACAGACAAAGCATCTCTTTCTTTTCTTCCCTCATGTCAGTACTTTCAAGCTAATCTATTTGATCATCAAAATTTGGCAAACATGAAGCCAATGGTCAAAATGACCAGATAAAGAGTACCAAGCTAAAGTTGAGAAATGGGCATGCCTTACGGACATTCCTGTATGCATATGTGGCAGTCCCTCGGAAACCAGAAAAAAAACTCTAATTGATTCTAAGCACACACTTGACACAATGTCAAGAAGAGAGCAGCAAGAAGGAATATTCAGAGATGATTACTCATTTGTCGCAAAGGAGACAGAGGCTAGATCATATGTTGGAGAAGGATATCTTTTAGCAGCATTTCTTCCAAGCCTGACAGAATGACCTACCGGCACACACTCCCCATAGTCCATCGGTATCATAACTGGAAGTGGTGGCACACCAAGGATCTTGGGAATTAAGGTTGATGCATTCATAACGTGCCACCCCTTGGTAGGTGAATGGAAAGACACACATGGCTCCATTAGCATTTCCACCAGTAGTGAATGTGGCACATGGTGTTGTACCTGCACTGGTAGTTAGTGAGGTGGTTGTTTCTGGTGGGGTAGTGGTATCACAGACTGTGCCTAGAAATTAAAACTTTATTATTGGCTTTCAAATATCACAATCACAGTAATTTGATGACAATGAATAGCTTACACTTGATA
The DNA here is from genome assembly GCA_949316495.1 of Amphiduros pacificus. Classification (NCBI taxonomy): domain Eukaryota; kingdom Metazoa; phylum Annelida; class Polychaeta; order Phyllodocida; family Hesionidae; genus Amphiduros; species Amphiduros pacificus. The sequence goes on from OX439012.1 coordinate 26,341,533, forward strand.
GCCTGCCAAAGAATGAATTCCAAATCAAATTCAAAATGTTAAGACTGAAATGGAAATGTTTTAAAATGAGACTTGAGTGTGTGTGACACACTCTTTGACTGTCATGTGCTAAATGGTTGGTAGCATACTTGTCAACCTGACCTACCCTGACAGTTGCCCCATAAGCCATCTACATCATAGTTGCCGGTAGTTGCACACCAAAGCTCTCCATTGTGGTCCAGTGTTGTACACTGATAGTATGCAACACCTTTGTAAGTGAAAGGGAATGTGCACATTGCACCTTTGGCATTGCCACCACTTGTGAATGTTGCACATGGAGTTGTGCCACCAGTTGTAGTCAGTGTTGTAGTTTCAATTGTTGTTGTAGTGTCACATAGAGTCCCTGTCAAAATATGCAATGTGACTATTACCAAATCATAATAAATCTATGTCTCAGCCCACCAGCTGCAAGATCGATCTTGGCTGTAAAGCAAAATATTAATGCTCCAATCAGCATACAGACAAAGCATCTCTTTCTTTTCTTCCCTCATGTCAGTACTTTCAAGCTAATCTATTTGATCATCAAAATTTGGCAAACATGAAGCCAATGGTCAAAATGACCAGATAAAGAGTACCAAGCTAAAGTTGAGAAATGGGCATGCCTTACGGACATTCCTGTATGCATATGTGGCAGTCCCTCGGAAACCAGAAAAAAAACTCTAATTGATTCTAAGCACACACTTGACACAATGTCAAGAAGAAAGCAGCATGAAGGAATATTCAGAGATGATTACTCATTTGTCGCAAAGGAGACAGAGGCTAGATCATATGTTGGAGAAGGATATCTTTTAGCAGCATTTCTTCCAAGCCTGACAGAATGACCTACCGGCACACACTCCCCATAGTCCATCGGTATCATAACTGGAAGTGGTGGCACACCAAGGATCTTGGGAATTAAGGTTGATGCATTCATAATGTGCCACCCCTTGGTAGGTGAATGGAAAGACACACATGGCTCCATTAGCATTTCCACCAGTAGTGAATGTGGCACATGGTGTTGTACCTGCACTGGTAGTTAGTGAGGTGGTTGTTTCTGGTGGGGTAGTGGTATCACAGACTGTGCCTAGAAATTAAAACTTTATTATTGGCTTTCAAATATCACAATCACAGTAATTTGATGACAATGAATAGCTTACACTTGATAGCCTGCCAAAGAATGAATTCCAAATCAAATTCAAAATGTTAAGACTGAAATGGAAATGTTTTAAAATGAGACTTGAGTGTGTGTGACACACTTTTTGACTGTCATGTGCTAAATGGTTGGTAGCATACTTGTCAACCTGACCTACCCTGACAGTTGCCCCATAAGCCATCTACATCATAGTTGCCGGTAGTTGCACACCAAAGCTCTCCATTGTGGTCCAGTGTTGTACACTGATAGTATGCAACACCTTTGTAAGTGAAAGGGAATGTGCACATTGCACCTTTGGCATTGCCACCACTTGTGAATGTTGCACATGGAGTTGTGCCACCAGTTGTAGTCAGTGTTGTAGTTTCAATTATTGTTGTAGTGTCACATAGAGTCCCTGTCAAAATATGCAATGTGACTATTACCAAATCATAATAAATCTATGTCTCAGCCCACCAGCTGCAAGATCGATCTTGGCTGTAAAGCAAAATATTAATGCTCCAATCAGCATACAGACACAGCATCTCTTTCTTTTCTTCCCTCATGTCAGTACTTTCAAGCTAATCTATTTGATCATCAAAATTTGGCAAACATGAAGCCAATGGTCAAAATGACCAGATAAAGAGTACCAAGCTAAAGTTGAGAAATGGGCATGCCTTACGGACATTCCTGTATGCATATGTGGCAGTCCCTCGGAAACCAGAAAAAAAACTCTAATTGATTCTAAGCACACACTTGACACAATGTCAAGAAGAAAGCAGCATAAAGGAATATTCAGAGATGATTACTCATTTGTCGCAAAGGAGACAGAGGCTAGATCATATGTTGGAGAAGGATATCTTTTAGCAGCATTTCTTCCAAGCCTGACAGAATGACCTACCGGCACACACTCCCCATAGTCCATCGGTATCATAACTGGAAGTGGTGGCACACCAAGGATCTTGGGAATTAAGGTTGATGCATTCATAACGTGCCACCCCTTGGTAGGTGAATGGAAAGACACACATGGCTCCATTAGCATTTCCACCAGTAGTGAATGTGGCACATGGTGTTGTACCTGCACTGATAGTTAGTGAGGTGGTTGTTTCTGGTGGGGTAGTGGTATCACAGACTGTGCCTAGAAATTAAAACTTTATTATTGGCTTTCAAATATCACAATCACAGTAATTTGATGACAATGAATAGCTTACACTTGATAGCCTGCCAAAGAATGAATTCCAAATCAAATTCAAAATGTTAAGACTGAAATGGAAATGTTTTAAAATGAGACTTGAGTGTGTGTGACACACTCTTTGACTGTCATGTGCTAAATGGTTGGTAGCATACTTGTCAACCTGACCTACCCTGACAGTTGCCCCATAAGCCATCTACATCATAGTTGCCGGTAGTTGCACACCAAAGCTCTCCATTGTGGTCCAGTGTTGTACACTGATAGTATGCAACACCTTTGTAAGTGAAAGGGAATGTGCACATTGCACCTTTGGCATTGCCACCACTTGTGAATGTTGCACATGGAGTTGTGCCACCAGTTGTAGTCAGTGTTGTAGTTTCAATTGTTGTTGTAGTGTCACATAGAGTCCCTGTCAAAATATGCAATGTGACTATTACCAAATCATAATAAATCTATGTCTCAGCCCACCAGCTGCAAGATCGATCTTGGCTGTAAAGCAAAATATTAATGCTCCAATCAGCATACAGACAAAGCACCTCTTTCTTTTCTTCCCTCATGTCAGTACTTTCAAGCTAATCTATTTGATCATCAAAATTTGGCAAACATGAAGCCAATGGTCAAAATGACCAGATAAAGAGTACCAAGCTAAAGTTGAGAAATGGGCATGCCTTACAGACATTCCTGTATGCATATGTGGCAGTCCCTCGGAAACCAGAAAAAAAACTCTAATTGATTCTAAGCACACACTTGACACAATGTCAAGAAGAAAGCAGCATGAAGGAATATTCAGAGATGATTACTCATTTGTCGCAAAGGAGACAGAGGCTAGATCATATGTTGGAGAAGGATATCTTTTAGCAGCATTTCTTCCAAGCCTGACAGAATGACCTACCGGCACACACTCCCCATAGTCCATCGGTATCATAACTGGAAGTGGTGGCACACCAAGGATCTTGGGAATTAAGGTTGATGCATTCATAACGTGCCACCCCTTGGTAGGTGAATGGAAAGACACACATGGCTCCATTAGCATTGCCACCAGTAGTGAATGTGGCACATGGTGTTGTACCTGCACTGGTAGTTAGTGAGGTGGTTGTTTCTGGTGGGGTAGTGGTATCACAGACTGTGCCTAGAAATTAAAACTTTATTATTGGCTTTCAAATATCACAATCACAGTAATTTGATGACAATGAATAGCTTACACTTGATAGCCTGCCAAAGAATGAATTCCAAATCAAATTCAAAATGTTAAGACTGAAATGGAAATGTTTTAAAATGAGACTTGAGTGTGTGTGACACACTCTTTGACTGTCATGTGCTAAATGGTTGGTAGCATACTTGTCAACCTGACCTACCCTGACAGTTGCCCCATAAGCCATCTACATCATAGTTGCCGGTAGTTGCACACCAAAGCTCTCCATTGTGGTCCAGTGTTGTACACTGATAGTATGCAACACCTTTGTAAGTGAAAGGGAATGTGCACATTGCACCTTTGGCATTGCCACCACTTGTGAATGTTGCACATGGAGTTGTGCCACCAGTTGTAGTCAGTGTTGTAGTTTCAATTGTTGTTGTAGTGTCACATAGAGTCCCTGTCAAAATATGCAATGTGACTATTACCAAATCATAATAAATCTATGTCTCAGCCCACCAGCTGCAAGATCGATCTTGGCTGTAAAGCAAAATATTAATGCTCCAATCAGCATACAGACAAAGCATCTCTTTCTTTTCTTCCCTCATGTCAGTACTTTCAAGCTAATCTATTTGATCATCAAAATTTGGCAAACATGAAGCCAATGGTCAAAATGACCAGATAAAGAGTACCAAGCTAAAGTTTGAGAAATGGGCATGCCTTACGGACATTCCTGTATGCATTTGTGGCAGTCCCTCGGAAACCAGAAAAAAAACTCTAATTGATTCTAAGCACACACTTGACACAATGTCAAGAAGAAAGCAGCATGAAGGAATATTCAGAGATGATTACTCATTTGTCGCAAAGGAGACAGAGGCTAGATCACATGTTGGAGAAGGATATCTTTTAGCAGCATTTCTTCCAAGCCTGACAGAATGACCTACCGGCACACACTCCCCATAGTCCATCGGTATCATAACTGGAAGTGGTGGCACACCAAGGATCTTGGGAATTAAGGTTGATGCATTCATAACGTGCCACCCCTTGGTAGGTGAATGGAAAGACACACATGGCTCCATTAGCATTTCCACCAGTAGTGAATGTGGCACATGGTGTTGTACCTGCACTGGTAGTTAGTGAGGTGGTTGTTTCTGGTGGGGTAGTGGTATCACAGACTGTGCCTAGAAATTAAAACTTTATTATTGGCTTTCAAATATCACAATCACAGTAATTTGATGACAATGAATAGCTTACACTTGATAGCCTGCCAAAGAATGAATTCCAAATCAAATTCAAAATGTTAAGACTGAAATGGAAATGTTTTAAAATGAGACTTGAGTGTGTGTGACACACTCTTTGACTGTCATGTGCTAAATGGTTGGTAGCATACTTGTCAACCTGACCTACCCTGACAGTTGCCCCATAAGCCATCTACATCATAGTTGCCGGTAGTTGCACACCAAAGCTCTCCATTGTGGTCCAGTGTTGTACACTGATAGTATGCAACACCTTTGTAAGTGAAAGGGAATGTGCACATTGCACCTTTGGCATTGCCACCACTTGTGAATGTTTCACATGGAGTTGTGCCACCAGTTGTAGTCAGTGTTGTAGTTTCAATTGTTGTTGTAGTGTCACATAGAGTCCCTGTCAAAATATGCAATGTGACTATTACCAAATCATAATAAATCTATGTCTCAGCCCACCAGCTGCAAGATCGATCTTGGCTGTAAAGCAAAATATTAATGCTCCAATCAGCATACAGACAAAGCATCTCTTTCTTTTCTTCCCTCATGTCAGTACTTTCAAGCTAATCTATTTGATCATCAAAATTTGGCAAACATGAAGCCAATGGTCAAAATGACCAGATAAAGAGTACCAAGCTAAAGTTGAGAAATGGGCATGCCTTACGGACATTCCTGTATGCATATGTGGCAGTCCCTCGGAAACCAGAAAAAAAACTCTAATTGATTCTAAGCACACACTTGACACAATGTCAAGAAGAGAGCAGCAAGAAGGAATATTCAGAGATGATTACTCATTTGTCGCAAAGGAGACAGAGGCTAGATCATATGTTGGAGAAGGATATCTTTTAGCAGCATTTCTTCCAAGCCTGACAGAATGACCTACCGGCACACACTCCCCATAGTCCATCGGTATCATAACTGGAAGTGGTGGCACACCAAGGATCTTGGGAATTAAGGTTGATGCATTCATAACGTGCCACCCCTTGGTAGGTGAATGGAAAGACACACATGGCTCCATTAGCATTTCCACCAGTAGTGAATGTGGCACATGGTGTTGTACCTGCACTGGTAGTTAGTGAGGTGGTTGTTTCTGGTGGGGTAGTGGTATCACAGACTGTGCCTAGAAATTAAAACTTTATTATTGGCTTTCAAATATCACAATCACAGTAATTTGATGACAATGAATAGCTTACACTTGATAGCCTGCCAAAGAATGAATTCCAAATCAAATTCAAAATGTTAAGACTGAAATGGAAATGTTTTAAAATGAGACTTGAGTGTGTGTGACACACTCTTTGACTGTCATGTGCTAAATGGTTGGTAGCATACTTGTCAACCTGACCTACCCTGACAGTTGCCCCATAAGCCATCTACATCATAGTTGCCGGTAGTTGCACACCAAAGCTCTCCATTGTGGTCCAGTGTTGTACACTGATAGTATGCAACACCTTTGTAAGTGAAAGGGAATGTGCACATTGCACCTTTGGCATTGCCACCACTTGTGAATGTTGCACATGGAGTTGTGCCACCAGTTGTAGTCAGTGTTGTAGTTTCAATTGTTGTTGTAGTGTCACATAGAGTCCCTGTCAAAATATGCAATGTGACTATTACCAAATCATAATAAATCTATGTCTCAGCCCACCAGCTGCAAGATCGATCTTGGCTGTAAAGCAAAATATTAATGCTCCAATCAGCATACAGACACAGCATCTCTTTCTTTTCTTCCCTCATGTCAGTACTTTCAAGCTAATCTATTTGATCATCAAAATTTGGCAAACATGAAGCCAATGGTCAAAATGACCAGATAAAGAGTACCAAGCTAAAGTTGAGAAATGGGCATGCCTTACGGACATTCCTGTATGCATATGTGGCAGTCCCTCGGAAACCAGAAAAAAAACTCTAATTGATTCTAAGCACACACTTGACACAATGTCAAGAAGAAAGCAGCATGAAGGAATATTCAGAGATGATTACTCATTTGTCGCAAAGGAGACAGAGGCTAGATCATATGTTGGAGAAGGATATCTTTTAGCAGCATTTCTTCCAAGCCTGACAGAATGACCTACCGGCACACACTCCCCATAGTCCATCGGTATCATAACTGGAAGTGGTGGCACACCAAGGATCTTGGGAATTAAGGTTGATGCATTCATAACGTGCCACCCCTTGGTAGGTGAATGGAAAGACACACATGGCTCCATTAGCATTTCCACCAGTAGTGAATGTGGCACATGGTGTTGTACCTGCACTGGTAGTTAGTGAGGTGGTTGTTTCTGGTGGGGTAGTGGTATCACAGACTGTGCCTAGAAATTAAAACTTTATTATTGGCTTTCAAATATCACAATCACAGTAATTTGATGACAATGAATAGCTTACACTTGATAGCCTGCCAAAGAATGAATTCCAAATCAAATTCAAAATGTTAAGACTGAAATGGAAATGTTTTAAAATGAGACTTGAGTGTGTGTGACACACTCTTTGACTGTCATGTGCTAAATGGTTGGTAGCATACTTGTCAACCTGACCTACCCTGACAGTTGCCCCATAAGCCATCTACATCATAGTTGCCGGTAGTTGCACACCAAAGCTCTCCATTGTGGTCCAGTGTTGTACACTGATAGTATGCAACACCTTTGTAAGTGAAAGGGAATGTGCACATTGCACCTTTGGCATTGCCACCACTTGTGAATGTTGCACATGGAGTTGTGCCACCAGTTGTAGTCAGTGTTGTAGTTTCAATTGTTGTTGTAGTGTCACATAGAGTCCCTGTCAAAATATGCAATGTGACTATTACCAAATCATAATAAATCTATGTCTCAGCCCACCAGCTGCAAGATCGATCTTGGCTGTAAAGCAAAATATTAATGCTCCAATCAGCATACAGACAAAGCATCTCTTTCTTTTCTTCCCTCATGTCAGTACTTTCAAGCTAATCTATTTGATCATCAAAATTTGGCAAACATGAAGCCAATGGTCAAAATGACCAGATAAAGAGTACCAAGCTAAAGTTGAGAAATGGGCATGCCTTACGGACATTCCTGTATGCATATGTGGCAGTCCCTCGGAAACCAGAAAAAAAACTCTAATTGATTCTAAGCACACACTTGACACAATGTCAAGAAGAAAGCAGCATGAAGGAATATTCAGAGATGATTACTCATTTGTCGCAAAGGAGACAGAGGCTAGATCATATGTTGGAGAAGGATATCTTTTAGCAGCATTTCTTCCAAGCCTGACAGAATGACCTACCGGCACACACTCCCCATAGTCCATCGGTATCATAACTGGAAGTGGTGGCACACCAAGGATCTTGGGAATTAAGGTTGATGCATTCATAACGTGCCACCCCTTGGTAGGTGAATGGAAAGACACACATGGCTCCATTAGCATTGCCACCAGTAGTGAATGTGGCACATGGTGTTGTACCTGCACTGGTAGTTAGTGAGGTGGTTGTTTCTGGTGGGGTAGTGGTATCACAGACTGTGCCTAGAAATTAAAACTTTATTATTGGCTTTCAAATATCACAATCACAGTAATTTGATGACAATGAATAGCTTACACTTGATAGCCTGCCAAAGAATGAATTCCAAATCAAATTCAAAATGTTAAGACTGAAATGGAAATGTTTTAAAATGAGACTTGAGTGTGTGTGACACACTCTTTGACTGTCATGTGCTAAATGGTTGGTAGCATACTTGTCAACCTGACCTACCCTGACAGTTGCCCCATAAGCCATCTACATCATAGTTGCCGGTAGTTGCACACCAAAGCTCTCCATTGTGGTCCAGTGTTGTACACTGATAGTATGCAACACCTTTGTAAGTGAAAGGGAATGTGCACATTGCACCTTTGGCATTGCCACCACTTGTGAATGTTGCACATGGAGTTGTGCCACCAGTTGTAGTCAGTGTTGTAGTTTCAATTGTTGTTGTAGTGTCACATAGAGTCCCTGTCAAAATATGCAATGTGACTATTACCAAATCATAATAAATCTATGTCTCAGCCCACCAGCTGCAAGATCGATCTTGGCTGTAAAGCAAAATATTAATGCTCCAATCAGCATACAGACAAAGCATCTCTTTCTTTTCTTCCCTCATGTCAGTACTTTCAAGCTAATCTATTTGATCATCAAAATTTGGCAAACATGAAGCCAATGGTCAAAATGACCAGATAAAGAGTACCAAGCTAAAGTTTGAGAAATGGGCATGCCTTACGGACATTCCTGTATGCATTTGTGGCAGTCCCTCGGAAACCAGAAAAAAAACTCTAATTGATTCTAAGCACACACTTGACACAATGTCAAGAAGAAAGCAGCATGAAGGAATATTCAGAGATGATTACTCATTTGTCGCAAAGGAGACAGAGGCTAGATCACATGTTGGAGAAGGATAACTTTTAGCAGCATTTCTTCCAAGCCTGACAGAATGACCTACCGGCACACACTCCCCATAGTCCATCGGTATCATAACTGGAAGTGGTGGCACACCAAGGATCTTGGGAATTAAGGTTGATGCATTCATAACGTGCCACCCCTTGGTAGGTGAATGGAAAGACACACATGGCTCCATTAGCATTTCCACCAGTAGTGAATGTGGCACATGGTGTTGTACCTGCACTGGTAGTTAGTGAGGTGGTTGTTTCTGGTGGGGTAGTGGTATCACAGACTGTGCCTAGAAATTAAAACTTTATTATTGGCTTTCAAATATCACAATCACAGTAATTTGATGACAATGAATAGCTTACACTTGATAGCCTGCCAAAGAATGAATTCCAAATCAAATTCAAAATGTTAAGACTGAAATGGAAATGTTTTAAAATGAGACTTGAGTGTGTGTGACACACTCTTTGACTGTCATGTGCTAAATGGTTGGTAGCATACTTGTCAACCTGACCTACCCTGACAGTTGCCCCATAAGCCATCTACATCATAGTTGCCGGTAGTTGCACACCAAAGCTCTCCATTGTGGTCCAGTGTTGTACACTGATAGTATGCAACACCTTTGTAAGTGAAAGGGAATGTGCACATTGCACCTTTGGCATTGCCACCACTTGTGAATGTTGCACATGGAGTTGTGCCACCAGTTGTAGTCAGTGTTGTAGTTTCAATTGTTGTTGTAGTGTCACATAGAGTCCCTGTCAAAATATGCAATGTGACTATTACCAAATCATAATAAATCTATGTCTCAGCCCACCAGCTGCAAGATCGATCTTGGCTGTAAAGCAAAATATTAATGCTCCAATCAGCATACAGACAAAGCATCTCTTTCTTTTCTTCCCTCATGTCAGTACTTTCAAGCTAATCTATTTGATCATCAAAATTTGGCAAACATGAAGCCAATGGTCAAAATGACCAGATAAAGAGTACCAAGCTAAAGTTGAGAAATGGGCATGCCTTACGGACATTCCTGTATGCATATGTGGCAGTCCCTCGGAAACCAGAAAAAAAACTCTAATTGATTCTAAGCACACACTTGACACAATGTCAAGAAAAGAGCAGCAAGAAGGAATATTCAGAGATGATTACTCATTTGTCGCAAAGGAGACAGAGGCTAGATCATATGTTGGAGAAGGATATCTTTTAGCAGCATTTCTTCCAAGCCTGACAGAATGACCTACCGGCACACACTCCCCATAGTCCATCGGTATCATAACTGGAAGTGGTGGCACACCAAGGATCTTGGGAATTAAGGTTGATGCATTCATAACGTGCCACCCCTTGGTAGGTGAATGGAAAGACACACATGGCTCCATTAGCATTTCCACCAGTAGTGAATGTGGCACATGGTGTTGTACCTGCACTGGTAGTTAGTGAGGTGGTTGTTTCTGGTGGGGTAGTGGTATCACAGACTGTGCCTAGAAATTAAAACTTTATTATTGGCTTTCAAATATCACAATCACAGTAATTTGATGACAATGAATAGCTTACACTTGATAGCCTGCCAAAGAATGAATTCCAAATCAAATTCAAAATGTTAAGACTGAAATGGAAATGTTTTAAAATGAGACTTGAGTGTGTGTGACACACTCTTTGACTGTCATGTGCTAAATGGTTGGTAGCATACTTGTCAACCTGACCTACCCTGACAGTTGCCCCATAAGCCATCTACATCATAGTTGCCGGTAGTTGCACACCAAAGCTCTCCATTGTGGTCCAGTGTTGTACACTGATAGTATGCAACACCTTTGTAAGTGAAAGGGAATGTGCACATTGCACCTTTGGCATTGCCACCACTTGTGAATGTTGCACATGGAGTTGTGCCACCAGTTGTAGTCAGTGTTGTAGTTTCAATTGTTGTTGTAGTGTCACATAGAGTCCCTGTCAAAATATGCAATGTGACTATTACCAAATCATAATAAATCTATGTCTCAGCCCACCAGCTGCAAGATCGATCTTGGCTGTAAAGCAAAATATTAATGCTCCAATCAGCATACAGACAAAGCATCTCTTTCTTTTCTTCCCTCATGTCAGTACTTTCAAGCTAATCTATTTGATCATCAAAATTTGGCAAACATGAAGCCAATGGTCAAAATGACCAGATAAAGAGTACCAAGCTAAAGTTGAGAAATGGGCATGCCTTACGGACATTCCTGTATGCATATGTGGCAGTCCCTCGGAAACCAGAAAAAAAACTCTAATTGATTCTAAGCACACACTTGACACAATGTCAAGAAGAAAGCAGCATGAAGGAATATTCAGAGATGATTACTCATTTGTCGCAAAGGAGACAGAGGCTAGATCATATGTTGGAGAAGGATATCTTTTAGCAGCATTTCTTCCAAGCCTGACAGAATGACCTACCGGCACACACTCCCCATAGTCCATCGGTATCATAACTGGAAGTGGTGGCACACCAAGGATCTTGGGAATTAAGGTTGATGCATTCATAACGTGCCACCCCTTGGTAGGTGAATGGAAAGACACACATGGCTCCATTAGCATTTCCACCAGTAGTGAATGTGGCACATGGTGTTGTACCTGCACTGGTAGTTAGTGAGGTGGTTGTTTCTGGTGGGGTAGTGGTATCACAGACTGTGCCTAGAAATTAAAACTTTATTATTGGCTTTCAAATATCACAATCACAGTAATTTGATGACAATGAATAGCTTACACTTGATAGCCTGCCAAAGAATGAATTCCAAATCAAATTCAAAATGTTAAGACTGAAATGGAAATGTTTTAAAATGAGACTTGAGTGTGTGTGACACACTTTTTGACTGTCATGTGCTAAATGGTTGGTAGCATACTTGTCAACCTGACCTACCCTGACAGTTGCCCCATAAGCCATCTACATCATAGTTGCCGGTAGTTGCACACCAAAGCTCTCCATTGTGGTCCAGTGTTGTACACTGATAGTATGCAACACCTTTGTAAGTGAAAGGGAATGTGCACATTGCACCTTTGGCATTGCCACCACTTGTGAATGTTGCACATGGAGTTGTGCCACCAGTTGTAGTCAGTGTTGTAGTTTCAATTGTTGTTGTAGTGTCACATAGAGTCCCTGTCAAAATATGCAATGTGACTATTACCAAATCATAATAAATCTATGTCTCAGCCCACCAGCTGCAAGATCGATCTTGGCTGTAAAGCAAAATATTAATGCTCCAATCAGCATACAGACACAGCATCTCTTTCTTTTCTTCCCTCATGTCAGTACTTTCAAGCTAATCTATTTGATCATCAAAATTTGGCAAACATGAAGCCAATGGTCAAAATGACCAGATAAAGAGTACCAAGCTAAAGTTGAGAAATGGGCATGCCTTACGGACATTCCTGTATGCATATGTGGCAGTCCCTCGGAAACCAGAAAAAAAACTCTAATTGATTCTAAGCACACACTTGACACAATGTCAAGAAGAAAGCAGCATGAAGGAATATTCAGAGATGATTACTCATTTGTCGCAAAGGAGACAGAGGCTAGATCATATGTTGGAGAAGGATATCTTTTAGCAGCATTTCTTCCAAGCCTGACAGAATGACCTACCGGCACACACTCCCCATAGTCCATCGGTATCATAACTGGAAGTGGTGGCACACCAAGGATCTTGGGAATTAAGGTTGATGCATTCATAACGTGCCACCCCTTGGTAGGTGAATGGAAAGACACACATGGCTCCATTAGCATTTCCACCAGTAGTGAATGTGGCACATGGTGTTGTACCTGCACTGGTAGTTAGTGAGGTGGTTGTTTCTGGTGGGGTAGTGGTATCACAGACTGTGCCTAGAAATTAAAACTTTATTATTGGCTTTCAAATATCACAATCACAGTAATTTGATGACAATGAATAGCTTACACTTGATAGCCTGCCAAAGAATGAATTCCAAATCAAATTCAAAATGTTAAGACTGAAATGGAAATGTTTTAAAATGAGACTTGAGTGTGTGTGACACACTCTTTGACTGTCATGTGCTAAATGGTTGGTAGCATACTTGTCAACCTGACCTACCCTGACAGTTGCCCCATAAGCCATCTACATCATAGTTGCCGGTAGTTGCACACCAAAGCTCTCCATTGTGGTCCAGTGTTGTACACTGATAGTATGCAACACCTTTGTAAGTGAAAGGGAATGTGCACATTGCACCTTTGGCATTGCCACCACTTGTGAATGTTGCACATGGAGTTGTGCCACCAGTTGTAGTCAGTGTTGTAGTTTCAATTGTTGTTGTAGTGTCACATAGAGTCCCTGTCAAAATATGCAATGTGACTATTACCAAATCATAATAAATCTATGTCTCAGCCCACCAGCTGCAAGATCGATCTTGGCTGTAAAGCAAAATATTAATGCTCCAATCAGCATACAGACAAAGCATCTCTTTCTTTTCTTCCCTCATGTCAGTACTTTCAAGCTAATCTATTTGATCATCAAAATTTGGCAAACATGAAGCCAATGGTCAAAATGACCAGATAAAGAGTACCAAGCTAAAGTTGAGAAATGGGCATGCCTTACAGACATTCCTGTATGCATATGTGGCAGTCCCTCGGAAACCAGAAAAAAAACTCTAATTGATTCTAAGCACACACTTGACACAATGTCAAGAAGAAAGCAGCATGAAGGAATATTCAGAGATGATTACTCATTTGTCGCAAAGGAGACAGAGGCTAGATCATATGTTGGAGAAGGATATCTTTTAGCAGCATTTCTTCCAAGCCTGACAGAATGACCTACCGGCACACACTCCCCATAGTCCATCGGTATCATAACTGGAAGTGGTGGCACACCAAGGATCTTGGGAATTAAGGTTGATGCATTCATAACGTGCCACCCCTTGGTAGGTGAATGGAAAGACACACATGGCTCCATTAGCATTTCCACCAGTAGTGAATGTGGCACATGGTGTTGTACCTGCACTGGTAGTTAGTGAGGTGGTTGTTTCTGGTGGGGTAGTGGTATCACAGACTGTGCCTAGAAATTAAAACTTTATTATTGGCTTTCAAATATCACAATCACAGTAATTTGATGACAATGAATAGCTTACACTTGATAGCCTGCCAAAGAATGAATTCCAAATCAAATTAAAAATGTTAAGACTGAAATGGAAATGTTTTAAAATGAGACTTGAGTGTGTGTGACACACTCTTTGACTGTCATGTGCTAAATGGTTGGTAGCATACTTGTCAACCTGACCTACCCTGACAGTTGCCCCATAAGCCATCTACATCATAGTTGCCGGTAGTTGCACACCAAAGCTCTCCATTGTGGTCCAGTGTTGTACACTGATAGTATGCAACACCTTTGTAAGTGAAAGGGAATGTGCACATTGCACCTTTGGCATTGCCACCACTTGTGAATGTTGCACATGGAGTTGTGCCACCAGTTGTAGTCAGTGTTGTAGTTTCAATTGTTGTTGTAGTGTCACATAGAGTCCCTGTCAAAATATGCAATGTGACTATTACCAAATCATAATAAATCTATGTCTCAGCCCACCAGCTGCAAGATCGATCTTGGCTGTAAAGCAAAATATTAATGCTCCAATCAGCATACAGACAAAGCATCTCTTTCTTTTCTTCCCTCATGTCAGTACTTTCAAGCTAATCTATTTGATCATCAAAATTTGGCAAACATGAAGCCAATGGTCAAAATGACCAGATAAAGAGTACCAAGCTAAAGTTGAGAAATGGGCATGCCTTACGGACATTCCTGTATGCATTTGTGGCAGTCCCTCGGAAACCAGAAAAAAAACTCTAATTGATTCTAAGCACACACTTGACACAATGTCAAGAAGAAAGCAGCATGAAGGAATATTCAGAGATGATTACTCATTTGTCGCAAAGGAGACAGAGGCTAGATCACATGTTGGAGAAGGATATCTTTTAGCAGCATTTCTTCCAAGCCTGACAGAATGACCTACCGGCACACACTCCCCATAGTCCATCGGTATCATAACTGGAAGTGGTGGCACACCAAGGATCTTGGGAATTAAGGTTGATGCATTCATAACGTGCCACCCCTTGGTAGGTGAATGGAAAGACACACATGGCTCCATTAGCATTTCCACCAGTAGTGAATGTGGCACATGGTGTTGTACCTGCACTGGTAGTTAGTGAGGTGGTTGTTTCTGGTGGGGTAGTGGTATCACAGACTGTGCCTAGAAATTAAAACTTTATTATTGGCTTTCAAATATCACAATCACAGTAATTTGATGACAATGAATAGCTTACACTTGATAGCCTGCCAAAGAATGAATTCCAAATCAAATTCAAAATGTTAAGACTGAAATGGAAATGTTTTAAAATGAGACTTGAGTGTGTGTGACACACTCTTTGACTGTCATGTGCTAAATGGTTGGTAGCATACTTGTCAACCTGACCTACCCTGACAGTTGCCCCATAAGCCATCTACATCATAGTTGCCGGTAGTTGCACACCAAAGCTCTCCATTGTGGTCCAGTGTTGTACACTGATAGTATGCAACACCTTTGTAAGTGAAAGGGAATGTGCACATTGCACCTTTGGCATTGCCACCACTTGTGAATGTTGCACATGGAGTTGTGCCACCAGTTGTAGTCAGTGTTGTAGTTTCAATTGTTGTTGTAGTGTCACATAGAGTCCCTGTCAAAATATGCAATGTGACTATTACCAAATCATAATAAATCTATGTCTCAGCCCACCAGCTGCAAGATCGATCTTGGCTGTAAAGCAAAATATTAATGCTCCAATCAGCATACAGACAAAGCATCTCTTTCTTTTCTTCCCTCATGTCAGTACTTTCAAGCTAATCTATTTGATCATCAAAATTTGGCAAACATGAAGCCAATGGTCAAAATGACCAGATAAAGAGTACCAAGCTAAAGTTGAGAAATGGGCATGCCTTACGGACATTCCTGTATGCATATGTGGCAGTCCCTCGGAAACCAGAAAAAAAACTCTAATTGATTCTAAGCACACACTTGACACAATGTCAAGAAGAAAGCAGCATGAAGGAATATTCAGAGATGATTACTCATTTGTCGCAAAGGAGACAGAGGCTAGATCATATGTTGGAGAAGGATATCTTTTAGCAGCATTTCTTCCAAGCCTGACAGAATGACCTACCGGCACACACTCCCCATAGTCCATCGGTATCATAACTGGAAGTGGTGGCACACCAAGGATCTTGGGAATTAAGGTTGATGCATTCATAACGTGCCACCCCTTGGTAGGTGAATGGAAAGACACACATGGCTCCATTAGCATTTCCACCAGTAGTGAATGTGGCACATGGTGTTGTACCTGCACTGGTAGTTAGTGAGGTGGTTGTTTCTGGTGGGGTAGTGGTATCACAGACTGTGCCTAGAAATTAAAACTTTATTATTGGCTTTCAAATATCACAATCACAGTAATTTGATGACAATGAATAGCTTACACTTGATAGCCTGCCAAAGAATGAATTCCAAATCAAATTCAAAATGTTAAGACTGAAATGGAAATGTTTTAAAATGAGACTTGAGTGTGTGTGACACACTCTTTGACTGTCATGTGCTAAATGGTTGGTAGCATACTTGTCAACCTGACCTACCCTGACAGTTGCCCCATAAGCCATCTACATCATAGTTGCCGGTAGTTGCACACCAAAGCTCTCCATTGTGGTCCAGTGTTGTACACTGATAGTATGCAACACCTTTGTAAGTGAAAGGGAATGTGCACATTGCACCTTTGGCATTGCCACCACTTGTGAATGTTGCACATGGAGTTGTGCCACCAGTTGTAGTCAGTGTTGTAGTTTCAATTGTTGTTGTAGTGTCACATAGAGTCCCTGTCAAAATATGCAATGTGACTATTACCAAATCATAATAAATCTATGTCTCAGCCCACCAGCTGCAAGATCGATCTTGGCTGTAAAGCAAAATATTAATGCTCCAATCAGCATACAGACAAAGCATCTCTTTCTTTTCTTCCCTCATGTCAGTACTTTCAAGCTAATCTATTTGATCATCAAAATTTGGCAAACATGAAGCCAATGGTCAAAATGACCAGATAAAGAGTACCAAGCTAAAGTTGAGAAATGGGCATGCCTTACGGACATTCCTGTATGCATATGTGGCAGTCCCTCGGAAACCAGAAAAAAAACTCTAATTGATTCTAAGCACACACTTGACACAATGTCAAGAAGAAAGCAGCATGAAGGAATATTCAGAGATGATTACTCATTTGTCGCAAAGGAGACAGAGGCTAGATCATATGTTGGAGAAGGATATCTTTTAGCAGCATTTCTTCCAAGCCTGACAGAATGACCTACCGGCACACACTCCCCATAGTCCATCGGTATCATAACTGGAAGTGGTGGCACACCAAGGATCTTGGGAATTAAGGTTGATGCATTCATAACGTGCCACCCCTTGGTAGGTGAATGGAAAGACACACATGGCTCCATTAGCATTTCCACCAGTAGTGAATGTGGCACATGGTGTTGTACCTGCACTGGTAGTTAGTGAGGTGGTTGTTTCTGGTGGGGTAGTGGTATCACAGACTGTGCCTAGAAATTAAAACTTTATTATTGGCTTTCAAATATCACAATCACAGTAATTTGATGACAATGAATAGCTTACACTTGATAGCCTGCCAAAGAATGAATTCCAAATCAAATTCAAAATGTTAAGACTGAAATGGAAATGTTTTAAAATGAGACTTGAGTGTGTGTGACACACTTTTTGACTGTCATGTGCTAAATGGTTGGTAGCATACTTGTCAACCTGACCTACCCTGACAGTTGCCCCATAAGCCATCTACATCATAGTTGCCGGTAGTTGCACACCAAAGCTCTCCATTGTGGTCCAGTGTTGTACACTGATAGTATGCAACACCTTTGTAAGTGAAAGGGAATGTGCACATTGCACCTTTGGCATTGCCACCACTTGTGAATGTTGCACATGGAGTTGTGCCACCAGTTGTAGTCAGTGTTGTAGTTTCAATTGTTGTTGTAGTGTCACATAGAGTCCCTGTCAAAATATGCAATGTGACTATTACCAAATCATAATAAATCTATGTCTCAGCCCACCAGCTGCAAGATCGATCTTGGCTGTAAAGCAAAATATTAATGCTCCAATCAGCATACAGACAAAGCATCTCTTTCTTTTCTTCCCTCATGTCAGTACTTTCAAGCTAATCTATTTGATCATCAAAATTTGGCAAACATGAAGCCAATGGTCAAAATGACCAGATAAAGAGTACCAAGCTAAAGTTGAGAAATGGGCATGCCTTACGGACATTCCTGTATGCATATGTGGCAGTCCCTCGGAAACCAGAAAAAAAACTCTAATTGATTCTAAGCACACACTTGACACAATGTCAAGAAGAAAGCAGCATGAAGGAATATTCAGAGATGATTACTCATTTGTCGCAAAGGAGACAGAGGCTAGATCATATGTTGGAGAAGGATATCTTTTAGCAGCATTTCTTCCAAGCCTGACAGAATGACCTACCGGCACACACTCCCCATAGTCCATCGGTATCATAACTGGAAGTGGTGGCACACCAAGGATCTTGGGAATTAAGGTTGATGCATTCATAACGTGCCACCCCTTGGTAGGTGAATGGAAAGACACACATGGCTCCATTAGCATTTCCACCAGTAGTGAATGTGGCACATGGTGTTGTACCTGCACTGGTAGTTAGTGAGGTGGTTGTTTCTGGTGGGGTAGTGGTATCACAGACTGTGCCTAGAAATTAAAACTTTATTATTGGCTTTCAAATATCACAATCACAGTAATTTGATGACAATGAATAGCTTACACTTGATAGCCTGCCAAAGAATGAATTCCAAATCAAATTCAAAATGTTAAGACTGAAATGGAAATGTTTTAAAATGAGACTTGAGTGTGTGTGACACACTCTTTGACTGTCATGTGCTAAATGGTTGGTAGCATACTTGTCAACCTGACCTACCCTGACAGTTGCCCCATAAGCCATCTACATCATAGTTGCCGGTAGTTGCACACCAAAGCTCTCCATTGTGGTCCAGTGTTGTACACTGATAGTATGCAACACCTTTGTAAGTGAAAGGGAATGTGCACATTGCACCTTTGGCATTGCCACCACTTGTGAATGTTGCACATGGAGTTGTGCCACCAGTTGTAGTCAGTGTTGTAGTTTCAATTGTTGTTGTAGTGTCACATAGAGTCCCTGTCAAAATATGCAATGTGACTATTACCAAATCATAATAAATCTATGTCTCAGCCCACCAGCTGCAAGATCGATCTTGGCTGTAAAGCAAAATATTAATGCTCCAATCAGCATACAGACAAAGCATCTCTTTCTTTTCTTCCCTCATGTCAGTACTTTCAAGCTAATCTATTTGATCATCAAAATTTGGCAAACATGAAGCCAATGGTCAAAATGACCAGATAAAGAGTACCAAGCTAAAGTTGAGAAATGGGCATGCCTTACGGACATTCCTGTATGCATATGTGGCAGTCCCTCGGAAACCAGAAAAAAAACTCTAATTGATTCTAAGCACACACTTGACACAATGTCAAGAAGAAAGCAGCATGAAGGAATATTCAGAGATGATTACTCATTTGTCGCAAAGGAGACAGAGGCTAGATCATATGTTGGAGAAGGATATCTTTTAGCAGCATTTCTTCCAAGCCTGACAGAATGACCTACCGGCACACACTCCCCATAGTCCATCGGTATCATAACTGGAAGTGGTGGCACACCAAGGATCTTGGGAATTAAGGTTGATGCATTCATAACGTGCCACCCCTTGGTAGGTGAATGGAAAGACACACATGGCTCCATTAGCATTTCCACCAGTAGTGAATGTGGCACATGGTGTTGTACCTGCACTGGTAGTTAGTGAGGTGGTTGTTTCTGGTGGGGTAGTGGTATCACAGACTGTGCCTAGAAATTAAAACTTTATTATTGGCTTTCAAATATCACAATCACAGTAATTTGATGACAATGAATAGCTTACACTTGATAGCCTGCCAAAGAATGAATTCCAAATCAAATTCAAAATGTTAAGACTGAAATGGAAATGTTTTAAAATGAGACTTGAGTGTGTGTGACACACTCTTTGACTGTCATGTGCTAAATGGTTGGTAGCATACTTGTCAACCTGACCTACCCTGACAGTTGCCCCATAAGCCATCTACATCATAGTTGCCGGTAGTTGCACACCAAAGCTCTCCATTGTGGTCCAGTGTTGTACACTGATAGTATGCAACACCTTTGTAAGTGAAAGGGAATGTGCACATTGCACCTTTGGCATTGCCACCACTTGTGAATGTTGCACATGGAGTTGTGCCACCAGTTGTAGTCAGTGTTGTAGTTTCAATTGTTGTTGTAGTGTCACATAGAGTCCCTGTCAAAATATGCAATGTGACTATTACCAAATCATAATAAATCTATGTCTCAGCCCACCAGCTGCAAGATCGATCTTGGCTGTAAAGCAAAATATTAATGCTCCAATCAGCATACAGACAAAGCATCTCTTTCTTTTCTTCCCTCATGTCAGTACTTTCAAGCTAATCTATTTGATCATCAAAATTTGGCAAACATGAAGCCAATGGTCAAAATGACCAGATAAAGAGTACCAAGCTAAAGTTGAGAAATGGGCATGCCTTACAGACATTCCTGTATGCATATGTGGCAGTCCCTCGGAAACCAGAAAAAAAACTCTAATTGATTCTAAGCACACACTTGACACAATGTCAAGAAGAAAGCAGCATGAAGGAATATTCAGAGATGATTACTCATTTGTCGCAAAGGAGACAGAGGCTAGATCATATGTTGGAGAAGGATATCTTTTAGCAGCATTTCTTCCAAGCCTGACAGAATGACCTACCGGCACACACTCCCCATAGTCCATCGGTATCATAACTGGAAGTGGTGGCACACCAAGGATCTTGGGAATTAAGGTTGATGCATTCATAACGTGCCACCCCTTGGTAGGTGAATGGAAAGACACACATGGCTCCATTAGCATTTCCACCAGTAGTGAATGTGGCACATGGTGTTGTACCTGCACTGGTAGTTAGTGAGGTGGTTGTTTCTGGTGGGGTAGTGGTATCACAGACTGTGCCTAGAAATTAAAACTTTATTATTGGCTTTCAAATATCACAATCACAGTAATTTGATGACAATGAATAGCTTACACTTGATAGCCTGCCAAAGAATGAATTCCAAATCAAATTCAAAATGTTAAGACTGAAATGGAAATGTTTTAAAATGAGACTTGAGTGTGTGTGACACACTCTTTGACTGTCATGTGCTAAATGGTTGGTAGCATACTTGTCAACCTGACCTACCCTGACAGTTGCCCCATAAGCCATCTACATCATAGTTGCCGGTAGTTGCACACCAAAGCTCTCCATTGTGGTCCAGTGTTGTACACTGATAGTATGCAACACCTTTGTAAGTGAAAGGGAATGTGCACATTGCACCTTTGGCATTGCCACCACTTGTGAATGTTGCACATGGAGTTGTGCCACCAGTTGTAGTCAGTGTTGTAGTTTCAATTGTTGTTGTAGTGTCACATAGAGTCCCTGTCAAAATATGCAATGTGACTATTACCAAATCATAATAAATCTATGTCTCAGCCCACCAGCTGCAAGATCGATCTTGGCTGTAAAGCAAAATATTAATGCTCCAATCAGCATACAGACAAAGCATCTCTTTCTTTTCTTCCCTCATGTCAGTACTTTCAAGCTAATCTATTTGATCATCAAAATTTGGCAAACATGAAGCCAATGGTCAAAATGACCAGATAAAGAGTACCAAGCTAAAGTTGAGAAATGGGCATGCCTTACGGACATTCCTGTATGCATATGTGGCAGTCCCTCGGAAACCAGAAAAAAAACTCTAATTGATTCTAAGCACACACTTGACACAATGTCAAGAAGAAAGCAGCATGAAGGAATATTCAGAGATGATTACTCATTTGTCGCAAAGGAGACAGAGGCTAGATCATATGTTGGAGAAGGATATCTTTTAGCAGCATTTCTTCCAAGCCTGACAGAATGACCTACCGGCACACACTCCCCATAGTCCATCGGTATCATAACTGGAAGTGGTGGCACACCAAGGATCTTGGGAATTAAGGTTGATGCATTCATAACGTGCCACCCCTTGGTAGGTGAATGGAAAGACACACATGGCTCCATTAGCATTTCCACCAGTAGTGAATGTGGCACATGGTGTTGTACCTGCACTGGTAGTTAGTGAGGTGGTTGTTTCTGGTGGGGTAGTGGTATCACAGACTGTGCCTAGAAATTAAAACTTTATTATTGGCTTTCAAATATCACAATCACAGTAATTTGATGACAATGAATAGCTTACACTTGATAGCCTGCCAAAGAATGAATTCCAAATCAAATTCAAAATGTTAAGACTGAAATGGAAATGTTTTAAAATGAGACTTGAGTGTGTGTGACACACTTTTTGACTGTCATGTGCTAAATGGTTGGTAGCATACTTGTCAACCTGACCTACCCTGACAGTTGCCCCATAAGCCATCTACATCATAGTTGCCGGTAGTTGCACACCAAAGCTCTCCATTGTGGTCCAGTGTTGTACACTGATAGTATGCAACACCTTTGTAAGTGAAAGGGAATGTGCACATTGCACCTTTGGCATTGCCACCACTTGTGAATGTTGCACATGGAGTTGTGCCACCAGTTGTAGTCAGTGTTGTAGTTTCAATTGTTGTTGTAGTGTCACATAGAGTCCCTGTCAAAATATGCAATGTGACTATTACCAAATCATAATAAATCTATGTCTCAGCCCACCAGCTGCAAGATCGATCTTGGCTGTAAAGCAAAATATTAATGCTCCAATCAGCATACAGACAAAGCATCTCTTTCTTTTCTTCCCTCATGTCAGTACTTTCAAGCTAATCTATTTGATCATCAAAATTTGGCAAACATGAAGCCAATGGTCAAAATGACCAGATAAAGAGTACCAAGCTAAAGTTGAGAAATGGGCATGCCTTACGGACATTCCTGTATGCATATGTGGCAGTCCCTCGGAAACCAGAAAAAAAACTCTAATTGATTCTAAGCACACACTTGACACAATGTCAAGAAGAAAGCAGCATGAAGGAATATTCAGAGATGATTACTCATTTGTCGCAAAGGAGACAGAGGCTAGATCATATGTTGGAGAAGGATATCTTTTAGCAGCATTTCTTCCAAGCCTGACAGAATGACCTACCGGCACACACTCCCCATAGTCCATCGGTATCATAACTGGAAGTGGTGGCACACCAAGGATCTTGGGAATTAAGGTTGATGCATTCATAACGTGCCACCCCTTGGTAGGTGAATGGAAAGACACACATGGCTCCATTAGCATTTCCACCAGTAGTGAATGTGGCACATGGTGTTGTACCTGCACTGGTAGTTAGTGAGGTGGTTGTTTCTGGTGGGGTAGTGGTATCACAGACTGTGCCTAGAAATTAAAACTTTATTATTGGCTTTCAAATATCACAATCACAGTAATTTGATGACAATGAATAGCTTACACTTGATAGCCTGCCAAAGAATGAATTCCAAATCAAATTCAAAATGTTAAGACTGAAATGGAAATGTTTTAAAATGAGACTTGAGTGTGTGTGACACACTCTTTGACTGTCATGTGCTAAATGGTTGGTAGCATACTTGTCAACCTGACCTACCCTGACAGTTGCCCCATAAGCCATCTACATCATAGTTGCCGGTAGTTGCACACCAAAGCTCTCCATTGTGGTCCAGTGTTGTACACTGATAGTATGCAACACCTTTGTAAGTGAAAGGGAATGTGCACATTGCACCTTTGGCATTGCCACCACTTGTGAATGTTGCACATGGAGTTGTGCCACCAGTTGTAGTCAGTGTTGTAGTTTCAATTGTTGTTGTAGTGTCACATAGAGTCCCTGTCAAAATATGCAATGTGACTATTACCAAATCATAATAAATCTATGTCTCAGCCCACCAGCTGCAAGATCGATCTTGGCTGTAAAGCAAAATATTAATGCTCCAATCAGCATACAGACAAAGCATCTCTTTCTTTTCTTCCCTCATGTCAGTACTTTCAAGCTAATCTATTTGATCATCAAAATTTGGCAAACATGAAGCCAATGGTCAAAATGACCAGATAAAGAGTACCAAGCTAAAGTTGAGAAATGGGCATGCCTTACGGACATTCCTGTATGCATATGTGGCAGTCCCTCGGAAACCAGAAAAAAAACTCTAATTGATTCTAAGCACACACTTGACACAATGTCAAGAAGAAAGCAGCATGAAGGAATATTCAGAGATGATTACTCATTTGTCGCAAAGGAGACAGAGGCTAGATCATATGTTGGAGAAGGATATCTTTTAGCAGCATTTCTTCCAAGCCTGACAGAATGACCTACCGGCACACACTCCCCATAGTCCATCGGTATCATAACTGGAAGTGGTGGCACACCAAGGATCTTGGGAATTAAGGTTGATGCATTCATAACGTGCCACCCCTTGGTAGGTGAATGGAAAGACACACATGGCTCCATTAGCATTTCCACCAGTAGTGAATGTGGCACATGGTGTTGTACCTGCACTGGTAGTTAGTGAGGTGGTTGTTTCTGGTGGGGTAGTGGTATCACAGACTGTGCCTAGAAATTAAAACTTTATTATTGGCTTTCAAATATCACAATCACAGTAATTTGATGACAATGAATAGCTTACACTTGATAGCCTGCCAAAGAATGAATTCCAAATCAAATTCAAAATGTTAAGACTGAAATGGAAATGTTTTAAAATGAGACTTGAGTGTGTGTGACACACTCTTTGACTGTCATGTGCTAAATGGTTGGTAGCATACTTGTCAACCTGACCTACCCTGACAGTTGCCCCATAAGCCATCTACATCATAGTTGCCGGTAGTTGCACACCAAAGCTCTCCATTGTGGTCCAGTGTTGTACACTGATAGTATGCAACACCTTTGTAAGTGAAAGGGAATGTGCACATTGCACCTTTGGCATTGCCACCACTTGTGAATGTTGCACATGGAGTTGTGCCACCAGTTGTAGTCAGTGTTGTAGTTTCAATTGTTGTTGTAGTGTCACATAGAGTCCCTGTCAAAATATGCAATGTGACTATTACCAAATCATAATAAATCTATGTCTCAGCCCACCAGCTGCAAGATCGATCTTGGCTGTAAAGCAAAATATTAATGCTCCAATCAGCATACAGACAAAGCATCTCTTTCTTTTCTTCCCTCATGTCAGTACTTTCAAGCTAATCTATTTGATCATCAAAATTTGGCAAACATGAAGCCAATGGTCAAAATGACCAGATAAAGAGTACCAAGCTAAAGTTGAGAAATGGGCATGCCTTACAGACATTCCTGTATGCATATGTGGCAGTCCCTCGGAAACCAGAAAAAAAACTCTAATTGATTCTAAGCACACACTTGACACAATGTCAAGAAGAAAGCAGCATGAAGGAATATTCAGAGATGATTACTCATTTGTCGCAAAGGAGACAGAGGCTAGATCATATGTTGGAGAAGGATATCTTTTAGCAGCATTTCTTCCAAGCCTGACAGAATGACCTACCGGCACACACTCCCCATAGTCCATCGGTATCATAACTGGAAGTGGTGGCACACCAAGGATCTTGGGAATTAAGGTTGATGCATTCATAACGTGCCACCCCTTGGTAGGTGAATGGAAAGACACACATGGCTCCATTAGCATTTCCACCAGTAGTGAATGTGGCACATGGTGTTGTACCTGCACTGGTAGTTAGTGAGGTGGTTGTTTCTGGTGGGGTAGTGGTATCACAGACTGTGCCTAGAAATTAAAACTTTATTATTGGCTTTCAAATATCACAATCACAGTAATTTGATGACAATGAATAGCTTACACTTGATAGCCTGCCAAAGAATGAATTCCAAATCAAATTCAAAATGTTAAGACTGAAATGGAAATGTTTTAAAATGAGACTTGAGTGTGTGTGACACACTCTTTGACTGTCATGTGCTAAATGGTTGGTAGCATACTTGTCAACCTGACCTACCCTGACAGTTGCCCCATAAGCCATCTACATCATAGTTGCCGGTAGTTGCACACCAAAGCTCTCCATTGTGGTCCAGTGTTGTACACTGATAGTATGCAACACCTTTGTAAGTGAAAGGGAATGTGCACATTGCACCTTTGGCATTGCCACCACTTGTGAATGTTGCACATGGAGTTGTGCCACCAGTTGTAGTCAGTGTTGTAGTTTCAATTGTTGTTGTAGTGTCACATAGAGTCCCTGTCAAAATATGCAATGTGACTATTACCAAATCATAATAAATCTATGTCTCAGCCCACCAGCTGCAAGATCGATCTTGGCTGTAAAGCAAAATATTAATGCTCCAATCAGCATACAGACAAAGCATCTCTTTCTTTTCTTCCCTCATGTCAGTACTTTCAAGCTAATCTATTTGATCATCAAAATTTGGCAAACATGAAGCCAATGGTCAAAATGACCAGATAAAGAGTACCAAGCTAAAGTTTGAGAAATGGGCATGCCTTACGGACATTCCTGTATGCATTTGTGGCAGTCCCTCGGAAACCAGAAAAAAAACTCTAATTGATTCTAAGCACACACTTGACACAATGTCAAGAAGAAAGCAGCATGAAGGAATATTCAGAGATGATTACTCATTTGTCGCAAAGGAGACAGAGGCTAGATCACATGTTGGAGAAGGATATCTTTTAGCAGCATTTCTTCCAAGCCTGACAGAATGACCTACCGGCACACACTCCCCATAGTCCATCGGTATCATAACTGGAAGTGGTGGCACACCAAGGATCTTGGGAATTAAGGTTGATGCATTCATAACGTGCCACCCCTTGGTAGGTGAATGGAAAGACACACATGGCTCCATTAGCATTTCCACCAGTAGTGAATGTGGCACATGGTGTTGTACCTGCACTGGTAGTTAGTGAGGTGGTTGTTTCTGGTGGGGTAGTGGTATCACAGACTGTGCCTAGAAATTAAAACTTTATTATTGGCTTTCAAATATCACAATCACAGTAATTTGATGACAATGAATAGCTTACACTTGATAGCCTGCCAAAGAATGAATTCCAAATCAAATTCAAAATGTTAAGACTGAAATGGAAATGTTTTAAAATGAGACTTGAGTGTGTGTGACACACTCTTTGACTGTCATGTGCTAAATGGTTGGTAGCATACTTGTCAACCTGACCTACCCTGACAGTTGCCCCATAAGCCATCTACATCATAGTTGCCGGTAGTTGCACACCAAAGCTCTCCATTGTGGTCCAGTGTTGTACACTGATAGTATGCAACACCTTTGTAAGTGAAAGGGAATGTGCACATTGCACCTTTGGCATTGCCACCACTTGTGAATGTTGCACATGGAGTTGTGCCACCAGTTGTAGTCAGTGTTGTAGTTTCAATTGTTGTTGTAGTGTCACATAGAGTCCCTGTCAAAATATGCAATGTGACTATTACCAAATCATAATAAATCTATGTCTCAGCCCACCAGCTGCAAGATCGATCTTGGCTGTAAAGCAAAATATTAATGCTCCAATCAGCATACAGACAAAGCATCTCTTTCTTTTCTTCCCTCATGTCAGTACTTTCAAGCTAATCTATTTGATCATCAAAATTTGGCAAACATGAAGCCAATGGTCAAAATGACCAGATAAAGAGTACCAAGCTAAAGTTGAGAAATGGGCATGCCTTACGGACATTCCTGTATGCATATGTGGCAGTCCCTCGGAAACCAGAAAAAAAACTCTAATTGATTCTAAGCACACACTTGACACAATGTCAAGAAGAGAGCAGCAAGAAGGAATATTCAGAGATGATTACTCATTTGTCGCAAAGGAGACAGAGGCTAGATCATATGTTGGAGAAGGATATCTTTTAGCAGCATTTCTTCCAAGCCTGACAGAATGACCTACCGGCACACACTCCCCATAGTCCATCGGTATCATAACTGGAAGTGGTGGCACACCAAGGATCTTGGGAATTAAGGTTGATGCATTCATAACGTGCCACCCCTTGGTAGGTGAATGGAAAGACACACATGGCTCCATTAGCATTTCCACCAGTAGTGAATGTGGCACATGGTGTTGTACCTGCACTGGTAGTTAGTGAGGTGGTTGTTTCTGGTGGGGTAGTGGTATCACAGACTGTGCCTAGAAATTAAAACTTTATTATTGGCTTTCAAATATCACAATCACAGTAATTTGATGACAATGAATAGCTTACACTTGATAGCCTGCCAAAGAATGAATTCCAAATCAAATTCAAAATGTTAAGACTGAAATGGAAATGTTTTAAAATGAGACTTGAGTGTGTGTGACACACTCTTTGACTGTCATGTGCTAAATGGTTGGTAGCATACTTGTCAACCTGACCTACCCTGACAGTTGCCCCATAAGCCATCTACATCATAGTTGCCGGTAGTTGCACACCAAAGCTCTCCATTGTGGTCCAGTGTTGTACACTGATAGTATGCAACACCTTTGTAAGTGAAAGGGAATGTGCACATTGCACCTTTGGCATTGCCACCACTTGTGAATGTTGCACATGGAGTTGTGCCACCAGTTGTAGTCAGTGTTGTAGTTTCAATTGTTGTTGTAGTGTCACATAGAGTCCCTGTCAAAATATGCAATGTGACTATTACCAAATCATAATAAATCTATGTCTCAGCCCACCAGCTGCAAGATCGATCTTGGCTGTAAAGCAAAATATTAATGCTCCAATCAGCATACAGACAAAGCATCTCTTTCTTTTCTTCCCTCATGTCAGTACTTTCAAGCTAATCTATTTGATCATCAAAATTTGGCAAACATGAAGCCAATGGTCAAAATGACCAGATAAAGAGTACCAAGCTAAAGTTGAGAAATGGGCATGCCTTACGGACATTCCTGTATGCATATGTGGCAGTCCCTCGGAAACCAGAAAAAAAACTCTAATTGATTCTAAGCACACACTTGACACAATGTCAAGAAGAAAGCAGCATGAAGGAATATTCAGAGATGATTACTCATTTGTCGCAAAGGAGACAGAGGCTAGATCATATGTTGGAGAAAGATATCTTTTAGCAGCATTTCTTCCAAGCCTGACAGAATGACCTACCGGCACACACTCCCCATAGTCCATCGGTATCATAACTGGAAGTGGTGGCACACCAAGGATCTTGGGAATTAAGGTTGATGCATTCATAACGTGCCACCCCTTGGTAGGTGAATGGAAAGACACACATGGCTCCATTAGCATTTCCACCAGTAGTGAATGTGGCACATGGTGTTGTACCTGCACTGGTAGTTAGTGAGGTGGTTGTTTCTGGTGGGGTAGTGGTATCACAGACTGTGCCTAGAAATTAAAACTTTATTATTGGCTTTCAAATATCACAATCACAGTAATTTGATGACAATGAATAGCTTACACTTGATAGCCTGCCAAAGAATGAATTCCAAATCAAATTCAAAATGTTAAGACTGAAATGGAAATGTTTTAAAATGAGACTTGAGTGTGTGTGACACACTTTTTGACTGTCATGTGCTAAATGGTTGGTAGCATACTTGTCAACCTGACCTACCCTGACAGTTGCCCCATAAGCCATCTACATCATAGTTGCCGGTAGTTGCACACCAAAGCTCTCCATTGTGGTCCAGTGTTGTACACTGATAGTATGCAACACCTTTGTAAGTGAAAGGGAATGTGCACATTGCACCTTTGGCATTGCCACCACTTGTGAATGTTGCACATGGAGTTGTGCCACCAGTTGTAGTCAGTGTTGTAGTTTCAATTGTTGTTGTAGTGTCACATAGAGTCCCTGTCAAAATATGCAATGTGACTATTTCCAATTCATAATAAATCTATGTCTCAGCCCACCAGCTGCAAGATCGATCTTGGCTGTAAAGCAAAATATTAATGCTCCAATCAGCATACAGACACAGCATCTCTTTCTTTTCTTCCCTCATGTCAGTACTTTCAAGCTAATCTATTTGATCATCAAAATTTGGCAAACATGAAGCCAATGGTCAAAATGACCAGATAAAGAGTACCAAGCTAAAGTTGAGAAATGGGCATGCCTTACGGACATTCCTGTATGCATATGTGGCAGTCCCTCGGAAACCAGAAAAAAAACTCTAATTGATTCTAAGCACACACTTGACACAATGTCAAGAAGAAAGCAGCATGAAGGAATATTCAGAGATGATTACTCATTTGTCGCAAAGGAGACAGAGGCTAGATCATATGTTGGAGAAGGATATCTTTTAGCAGCATTTCTTCCAAGCCTGACAGAATGACCTACCGGCACACACTCCCCATAGTCCATCGGTATCATAACTGGAAGTGGTGGCACACCAAGGATCTTGGGAATTAAGGTTGATGCATTCATAACGTGCCACCCCTTGGTAGGTGAATGGAAAGACACACATGGCTCCATTAGCATTTCCACCAGTAGTGAATGTGGCACATGGTGTTGTACCTGCACTGGTAGTTAGTGAGGTGGTTGTTTCTGGTGGGGTAGTGGTATCACAGACTGTGCCTAGAAATTAAAACTTTATTATTGGCTTTCAAATATCACAATCACAGTAATTTGATGACAATGAATAGCTTACACTTGATAGCCTGCCAAAGAATGAATTCCAAATCAAATTCAAAATGTTAAGACTGAAATGGAAATGTTTTAAAATGAGACTTGAGTGTGTGTGACACACTCTTTGACTGTCATGTGCTAAATGGTTGGTAGCATACTTGTCAACCTGACCTACCCTGACAGTTGCCCCATAAGCCATCTACATCATAGTTGCCGGTAGTTGCACACCAAAGCTCTCCATTGTGGTCCAGTGTTGTACACTGATAGTATGCAACACCTTTGTAAGTGAAAGGGAATGTGCACATTGCACCTTTGGCATTGCCACCACTTGTGAATGTTGCACATGGAGTTGTGCCACCAGTTGTAGTCAGTGTTGTAGTTTCAATTGTTGTTGTAGTGTCACATAGAGTCCCTGTCAAAATATGCAATGTGACTATTACCAAATCATAATAAATCTATGTCTCAGCCCACCAGCTGCAAGATCGATCTTGGCTGTAAAGCAAAATATTAATGCTCCAATCAGCATACAGACAAAGCATCTCTTTCTTTTCTTCCCTCATGTCAGTACTTTCAAGCTAATCTATTTGATCATCAAAATTTGGCAAACATGAAGCCAATGGTCAAAATGACCAGATAAAGAGTACCAAGCTAAAGTTGAGAAATGGGCATGCCTTACAGACATTCCTGTATGCATATGTGGCAGTCCCTCGGAAACCAGAAAAAAAACTCTAATTGATTCTAAGCACACACTTGACACAATGTCAAGAAGAAAGCAGCATGAAGGAATATTCAGAGATGATTACTCATTTGTCGCAAAGGAGACAGAGGCTAGATCATATGTTGGAGAAGGATATCTTTTAGCAGCATTTCTTCCAAGCCTGACAGAATGACCTACCGGCACACACTCCCCATAGTCCATCGGTATCATAACTGGAAGTGGTGGCACACCAAGGATCTTGGGAATTAAGGTTGATGCATTCATAACGTGCCACCCCTTGGTAGGTGAATGGAAAGACACACATGGCTCCATTAGCATTTCCACCAGTAGTGAATGTGGCACATGGTGTTGTACCTGCACTGGTAGTTAGTGAGGTGGTTGTTTCTGGTGGGGTAGTGGTATCACAGACTGTGCCTAGAAATTAAAACTTTATTATTGGCTTTCAAATATCACAATCACAGTAATTTGATGACAATGAATAGCTTACACTTGATAGCCTGCCAAAGAATGAATTCCAAATCAAATTCAAAATGTTAAGACTGAAATGGAAATGTTTTAAAATGAGACTTGAGTGTGTGTGACACACTCTTTGACTGTCATGTGCTAAATGGTTGGTAGCATACTTGTCAACCTGACCTACCCTGACAGTTGCCCCATAAGCCATCTACATCATAGTTGCCGGTAGTTGCACACCAAAGCTCTCCATTGTGGTCCAGTGTTGTACACTGATAGTATGCAACACCTTTGTAAGTGAAAGGGAATGTGCACATTGCACCTTTGGCATTGCCACCACTTGTGAATGTTGCACATGGAGTTGTGCCACCAGTTGTAGTCAGTGTTGTAGTTTCAATTGTTGTTGTAGTGTCACATAGAGTCCCTGTCAAAATATGCAATGTGACTATTACCAAATCATAATAAATCTATGTCTCAGCCCACCAGCTGCAAGATCGATCTTGGCTGTAAAGCAAAATATTAATGCTCCAATCAGCATACAGACAAAGCATCTCTTTCTTTTCTTCCCTCATGTCAGTACTTTCAAGCTAATCTATTTGATCATCAAAATTTGGCAAACATGAAGCCAATGGTCAAAATGACCAGATAAAGAGTACCAAGCTAAAGTTTGAGAAATGGGCATGCCTTACGGACATTCCTGTATGCATTTGTGGCAGTCCCTCGGAAACCAGAAAAAAAACTCTAATTGATTCTAAGCACACACTTGACACAATGTCAAGAAGAAAGCAGCATGAAGGAATATTCAGAGATGATTACTCATTTGTCGCAAAGGAGACAGAGGCTAGATCACATGTTGGAGAAGGATATCTTTTAGCAGCATTTCTTCCAAGCCTGACAGAATGACCTACCGGCACACACTCCCCATAGTCCATCGGTATCATAACTGGAAGTGGTGGCACACCAAGGATCTTGGGAATTAAGGTTGATGCATTCATAACGTGCCACCCCTTGGTAGGTGAATGGAAAGACACACATGGCTCCATTAGCATTTCCACCAGTAGTGAATGTGGCACATGGTGTTGTACCTGCACTGGTAGTTAGTGAGGTGGTTGTTTCTGGTGGGGTAGTGGTATCACAGACTGTGCCTAGAAATTAAAACTTTATTATTGGCTTTCAAATATCACAATCACAGTAATTTGATGACAATGAATAGCTTACACTTGATAGCCTGCCAAAGAATGAATTCCAAATCAAATTCAAAATGTTAAGACTGAAATGGAAATGTTTTAAAATGAGACTTGAGTGTGTGTGACACACTCTTTGACTGTCATGTGCTAAATGGTTGGTAGCATACTTGTCAACCTGACCTACCCTGACAGTTGCCCCATAAGCCATCTACATCATAGTTGCCGGTAGTTGCACACCAAAGCTCTCCATTGTGGTCCAGTGTTGTACACTGATAGTATGCAACACCTTTGTAAGTGAAAGGGAATGTGCACATTGCACCTTTGGCATTGCCACCACTTGTGAATGTTGCACATGGAGTTGTGCCACCAGTTGTAGTCAGTGTTGTAGTTTCAATTGTTGTTGTAGTGTCACATAGAGTCCCTGTCAAAATATGCAATGTGACTATTACCAAATCATAATAAATCTATGTCTCAGCCCACCAGCTGCAAGATCGATCTTGGCTGTAAAGCAAAATATTAATGCTCCAATCAGCATACAGACAAAGCATCTCTTTCTTTTCTTCCCTCATGTCAGTACTTTCAAGCTAATCTATTTGATCATCAAAATTTGGCAAACATGAAGCCAATGGTCAAAATGACCAGATAAAGAGTACCAAGCTAAAGTTGAGAAATGGGCATGCCTTACGGACATTCCTGTATGCATATGTGGCAGTCCCTCGGAAACCAGAAAAAAAACTCTAATTGATTCTAAGCACACACTTGACACAATGTCAAGAAGAGAGCAGCAAGAAGGAATATTCAGAGATGATTACTCATTTGTCGCAAAGGAGACAGAGGCTAGATCATATGTTGGAGAAGGATATCTTTTAGCAGCATTTCTTCCAAGCCTGACAGAATGACCTACCGGCACACACTCCCCATAGTCCATCGGTATCATAACTGGAAGTGGTGGCACACCAAGGATCTTGGGAATTAAGGTTGATGCATTCATAACGTGCCACCCCTTGGTAGGTGAATGGAAAGACACACATGGCTCCATTAGCATTTCCACCAGTAGTGAATGTGGCACATGGTGTTGTACCTGCACTGGTAGTTAGTGAGGTGGTTGTTTCTGGTGGGGTAGTGGTATCACAGACTGTGCCTAGAAATTAAAACTTTATTATTGGCTTTCAAATATCACAATCACAGTAATTTGATGACAATGAATAGCTTACACTTGATAGTCTGCCAAAGAATGAATTCCAAATCAAATTCAAAATGTTAAGACTGAAATGGAAATGTTTTAAAATGAGACTTGAGTGTGTGTGACACACTCTTTGACTGTCATGTGCTAAATGGTTGGTAGCATACTTGTCAACCTGACCTACCCTGACAGTTGCCCCATAAGCCATCTACATCATAGTTGCCGGTAGTTGCACACCAAAGCTCTCCATTGTGGTCCAGTGTTGTACACTGATAGTATGCAACACCTTTGTAAGTGAAAGGGAATGTGCACATTGCACCTTTGGCATTGCCACCACTTGTGAATGTTGCACATGGAGTTGTGCCACCAGTTGTAGTCAGTGTTGTAGTTTCAATTGTTGTTGTAGTGTCACATAGAGTCCCTGTCAAAATATGCAATGTGACTATTACCAAATCATAATAAATCTATGTCTCAGCCCACCAGCTGCAAGATCGATCTTGGCTGTAAAGCAAAATATTAATGCTCCAATCAGCATACAGACAAAGCATCTCTTTCTTTTCTTCCCTCATGTCAGTACTTTCAAGCTAATCTATTTGATCATCAAAATTTGGCAAACATGAAGCCAATGGTCAAAATGACCAGATAAAGAGTACCAAGCTAAAGTTGAGAAATGGGCATGCCTTACGGACATTCCTGTATGCATATGTGGCAGTCCCTCGGAAACCAGAAAAAAAACTCTAATTGATTCTAAGCACACACTTGACACAATGTCAAGAAGAAAGCAGCATGAAGGAATATTCAGAGATGATTACTCATTTGTCGCAAAGGAGACAGAGGCTAGATCATATGTTGGAGAAGGATATCTTTTAGCAGCATTTCTTCCAAGCCTGACAGAATGACCTACCGGCACACACTCCCCATAGTCCATCGGTATCATAACTGGAAGTGGTGGCACACCAAGGATCTTGGGAATTAAGGTTGATGCATTCATAACGTGCCACCCCTTGGTAGGTGAATGGAAAGACACACATGGCTCCATTAGCATTTCCACCAGTAGTGAATGTGGCACATGGTGTTGTACCTGCACTGGTAGTTAGTGAGGTGGTTGTTTCTGGTGGGGTAGTGGTATCACAGACTGTGCCTAGAAATTAAAACTTTATTATTGGCTTTCAAATATCACAATCACAGTAATTTGATGACAATGAATAGCTTACACTTGATAGCCTGCCAAAGAATGAATTCCAAATCAAATTCAAAATGTTAAGACTGAAATGGAAATGTTTTAAAATGAGACTTGAGTGTGTGTGACACACTTTTTGACTGTCATGTGCTAAATGGTTGGTAGCATACTTGTCAACCTGACCTACCCTGACAGTTGCCCCATAAGCCATCTACATCATAGTTGCCGGTAGTTGCACACCAAAGCTCTCCATTGTGGTCCAGTGTTGTACACTGATAGTATGCAACACCTTTGTAAGTGAAAGGGAATGTGCACATTGCACCTTTGGCATTGCCACCACTTGTGAATGTTGCACATGGAGTTGTGCCACCAGTTGTAGTCAGTGTTGTAGTTTCAATTGTTGTTGTAGTGTCACATAGAGTCCCTGTCAAAATATGCAATGTGACTATTACCAAATCATAATAAATCTATGTCTCAGCCCACCAGCTGCAAGATCGATCTTGGCTGTAAAGCAAAATATTAATGCTCCAATCAGCATACAGACACAGCATCTCTTTCTTTTCTTCCCTCATGTCAGTACTTTCAAGCTAATCTATTTGATCATCAAAATTTGGCAAACATGAAGCCAATGGTCAAAATGACCAGATAAAGAGTACCAAGCTAAAGTTGAGAAATGGGCATGCCTTACGGACATTCCTGTATGCATATGTGGCAGTCCCTCGGAAACCAGAAAAAAAACTCTAATTGATTCTAAGCACACACTTGACACAATGTCAAGAAGAA
Source organism: Amphiduros pacificus (assembly GCA_949316495.1). Lineage (NCBI taxonomy): Eukaryota > Metazoa > Annelida > Polychaeta > Phyllodocida > Hesionidae > Amphiduros > Amphiduros pacificus. The sequence goes on from OX439012.1 coordinate 26,377,768, forward strand.
AGCAGCATGAAGGAATATTCAGAGATGATTACTCATTTGTCGCAAAGGAGACAGAGGCTAGATCATATGTTGGAGAAGGATATCTTTTAGCAGCATTTCTTCCAAGCCTGACAGAATGACCTACCGGCACACACTCCCCATAGTCCATCGGTATCATAACTGGAAGTGGTGGCACACCAAGGATCTTGGGAATTAAGGTTGATGCATTCATAACGTGCCACCCCTTGGTAGGTGAATGGAAAGACACACATGGCTCCATTAGCATTTCCACCAGTAGTGAATGTGGCACATGGTGTTGTACCTGCACTGGTAGTTAGTGAGGTGGTTGTTTCTGGTGGGGTAGTGGTATCACAGACTGTGCCTAGAAATTAAAACTTTATTATTGGCTTTCAAATATCACAATCACAGTAATTTGATGACAATGAATAGCTTACACTTGATAGCCTGCCAAAGAATGAATTCCAAATCAAATTCAAAATGTTAAGACTGAAATGGAAATGTTTTAAAATGAGACTTGAGTGTGTGTGACACACTCTTTGACTGTCATGTGCTAAATGGTTGGTAGCATACTTGTCAACCTGACCTACCCTGACAGTTGCCCCATAAGCCATCTACATCATAGTTGCCGGTAGTTGCACACCAAAGCTCTCCATTGTGGTCCAGTGTTGTACACTGATAGTATGCAACACCTTTGTAAGTGAAAGGGAATGTGCACATTGCACCTTTGGCATTGCCACCACTTGTGAATGTTGCACATGGAGTTGTGCCACCAGTTGTAGTCAGTGTTGTAGTTTCAATTGTTGTTGTAGTGTCACATAGAGTCCCTGTCAAAATATGCAATGTGACTATTACCAAATCATAATAAATCTATGTCTCAGCCCACCAGCTGCAAGATCGATCTTGGCTGTAAAGCAAAATATTAATGCTCCAATCAGCATACAGACAAAGCATCTCTTTCTTTTCTTCCCTCATGTCAGTACTTTCAAGCTAATCTATTTGATCATCAAAATTTGGCAAACATGAAGCCAATGGTCAAAATGACCAGATAAAGAGTACCAAGCTAAAGTTGAGAAATGGGCATGCCTTACGGACATTCCTGTATGCATATGTGGCAGTCCCTCGGAAACCAGAAAAAAAACTCTAATTGATTCTAAGCACACACTTGACACAATGTCAAGAAGAAAGCAGCATGAAGGAATATTCAGAGATGATTACTCATTTGTCGCAAAGGAGACAGAGGCTAGATCATATGTTGGAGAAGGATATCTTTTAGCAGCATTTCTTCCAAGCCTGACAGAATGACCTACCGGCACACACTCCCCATAGTCCATCGGTATCATAACTGGAAGTGGTGGCACACCAAGGATCTTGGGAATTAAGGTTGATGCATTCATAACGTGCCACCCCTTGGTAGGTGAATGGAAAGACACACATGGCTCCATTAGCATTTCCACCAGTAGTGAATGTGGCACATGGTGTTGTACCTGCACTGGTAGTTAGTGAGGTGGTTGTTTCTGGTGGGGTAGTGGTATCACAGACTGTGCCTAGAAATTAAAACTTTATTATTGGCTTTCAAATATCACAATCACAGTAATTTGATGACAATGAATAGCTTACACTTGATAGCCTGCCAAAGAATGAATTCCAAATCAAATTCAAAATGTTAAGACTGAAATGGAAATGTTTTAAAATGAGACTTGAGTGTGTGTGACACACTCTTTGACTGTCATGTGCTAAATGGTTGGTAGCATACTTGTCAACCTGACCTACCCTGACAGTTGCCCCATAAGCCATCTACATCATAGTTGCCGGTAGTTGCACACCAAAGCTCTCCATTGTGGTCCAGTGTTGTACACTGATAGTATGCAACACCTTTGTAAGTGAAAGGGAATGTGCACATTGCACCTTTGGCATTGCCACCACTTGTGAATGTTGCACATGGAGTTGTGCCACCAGTTGTAGTCAGTGTTGTAGTTTCAATTGTTGTTGTAGTGTCACATAGAGTCCCTGTCAAAATATGCAATGTGACTATTACCAAATCATAATAAATCTATGTCTCAGCCCACCAGCTGCAAGATCGATCTTGGCTGTAAAGCAAAATATTAATGCTCCAATCAGCATACAGACAAAGCATCTCTTTCTTTTCTTCCCTCATGTCAGTACTTTCAAGCTAATCTATTTGATCATCAAAATTTGGCAAACATGAAGCCAATGGTCAAAATGACCAGATAAAGAGTACCAAGCTAAAGTTGAGAAATGGGCATGCCTTACGGACATTCCTGTATGCATATGTGGCAGTCCCTCGGAAACCAGAAAAAAAACTCTAATTGATTCTAAGCACACACTTGACACAATGTCAAGAAGAAAGCAGCATGAAGGAATATTCAGAGATGATTACTCATTTGTCGCAAAGGAGACAGAGGCTAGATCATATGTTGGAGAAGGATATCTTTTAGCAGCATTTCTTCCAAGCCTGACAGAATGACCTACCGGCACACACTCCCCATAGTCCATCGGTATCATAACTGGAAGTGGTGGCACACCAAGGATCTTGGGAATTAAGGTTGATGCATTCATAACGTGCCACCCCTTGGTAGGTGAATGGAAAGACACACATGGCTCCATTAGCATTTCCACCAGTAGTGAATGTGGCACATGGTGTTGTACCTGCACTGGTAGTTAGTGAGGTGGTTGTTTCTGGTGGGGTAGTGGTATCACAGACTGTGCCTAGAAATTAAAACTTTATTATTGGCTTTCAAATATCACAATCACAGTAATTTGATGACAATGAATAGCTTACACTTGATAGCCTGCCAAAGAATGAATTCCAAATCAAATTCAAAATGTTAAGACTGAAATGGAAATGTTTTAAAATGAGACTTGAGTGTGTGTGACACACTCTTTGACTGTCATGTGCTAAATGGTTGGTAGCATACTTGTCAACCTGACCTACCCTGACAGTTGCCCCATAAGCCATCTACATCATAGTTGCCGGTAGTTGCACACCAAAGCTCTCCATTGTGGTCCAGTGTTGTACACTGATAGTATGCAACACCTTTGTAAGTGAAAGGGAATGTGCACATTGCACCTTTGGCATTGCCACCACTTGTGAATGTTGCACATGGAGTTGTGCCACCAGTTGTAGTCAGTGTTGTAGTTTCAATTGTTGTTGTAGTGTCACATAGAGTCCCTGTCAAAATATGCAATGTGACTATTACCAAATCATAATAAATCTATGTCTCAGCCCACCAGCTGCAAGATCATCTTGGCTGTAAAGCAAAATATTAATGCTCCAATCAGCATACAGACAAAGCATCTCTTTCTTTTCTTCCCTCATGTCAGTACTTTCAAGCTAATCTATTTGATCATCAAAATTTGGCAAACATGAAGCCAATGGTCAAAATGACCAGATAAAGAGTACCAAGCTAAAGTTTGAGAAATGGGCATGCCTTACGGACATTCCTGTATGCATTTGTGGCAGTCCCTCGGAAACCAGAAAAAAAACTCTAATTGATTCTAAGCACACACTTGACACAATGTCAAGAAGAAAGCAGCATGAAGGAATATTCAGAGATGATTACTCATTTGTCGCAAAGGAGACAGAGGCTAGATCACATGTTGGAGAAGGATATCTTTTAGCAGCATTTCTTCCAAGCCTGACAGAATGACCTACCGGCACACACTCCCCATAGTCCATCGGTATCATAACTGGAAGTGGTGGCACACCAAGGATCTTGGGAATTAAGGTTGATGCATTCATAACGTGCCACCCCTTGGTAGGTGAATGGAAAGACACACATGGCTCCATTAGCATTTCCACCAGTAGTGAATGTGGCACATGGTGTTGTACCTGCACTGGTAGTTAGTGAGGTGGTTGTTTCTGGTGGGGTAGTGGTATCACAGACTGTGCCTAGAAATTAAAACTTTATTATTGGCTTTCAAATATCACAATCACAGTAATTTGATGACAATGAATAGCTTACACTTGATAGCCTGCCAAAGAATGAATTCCAAATCAAATTCAAAATGTTAAGACTGAAATGGAAATGTTTTAAAATGAGACTTGAGTGTGTGTGACACACTCTTTGACTGTCATGTGCTAAATGGTTGGTAGCATACTTGTCAACCTGACCTACCCTGACAGTTGCCCCATAAGCCATCTACATCATAGTTGCCGGTAGTTGCACACCAAAGCTCTCCATTGTGGTCCAGTGTTGTACACTGATAGTATGCAACACCTTTGTAAGTGAAAGGGAATGTGCACATTGCACCTTTGGCATTGCCACCACTTGTGAATGTTGCACATGGAGTTGTGCCACCAGTTGTAGTCAGTGTTGTAGTTTCAATTGTTGTTGTAGTGTCACATAGAGTCCCTGTCAAAATATGCAATGTGACTATTACCAAATCATAATAAATCTATGTCTCAGCCCACCAGCTGCAAGATCGATCTTGGCTGTAAAGCAAAATATTAATGCTCCAATCAGCATACAGACAAAACATCTCTTTCTTTTCTTCCCTCATGTCAGTACTTTCAAGCTAATCTATTTGATCATCAAAATTTGGCAAACATGAAGCCAATGGTCAAAATGACCAGATAAAGAGTACCAAGCTAAAGTTGAGAAATGGGCATGCCTTACGGACATTCCTGTATGCATATGTGGCAGTCCCTCGGAAACCAGAAAAAAAACTCTAATTGATTCTAAGCACACACTTGACACAATGTCAAGAAGAGAGCAGCAAGAAGGAATATTCAGAGATGATTACTCATTTGTCGCAAAGGAGACAGAGGCTAGATCACATGTTGGAGAAGGATATCTTTTAGCAGCATTTCTTCCAAGCCTGACAGAATGACCTACCGGCACACACTCCCCATAGTCCATCGGTATCATAACTGGAAGTGGTGGCACACCAAGGATCTTGGGAATTAAGGTTGATGCATTCATAACGTGCCACCCCTTGGTAGGTGAATGGAAAGACACACATGGCTCCATTAGCATTTCCACCAGTAGTGAATGTGGCACATGGTGTTGTACCTGCACTGGTAGTTAGTGAGGTGGTTGTTTCTGGTGGGGTAGTGGTATCACAGACTGTGCCTAGAAATTAAAACTTTATTATTGGCTTTCAAATATCACAATCACAGTAATTTGATGACAATGAATAGCTTACACTTGATAGCCTGCCAAAGAATGAATTCCAAATCAAATTCAAAATGTTAAGACTGAAATGGAAATGTTTTAAAATGAGACTTGAGTGTGTGTGACACACTCTTTGACTGTCATGTGCTAAATGGTTGGTAGCATACTTGTCAACCTGACCTACCCTGACAGTTGCCCCATAAGCCATCTACATCATAGTTGCCGGTAGTTGCACACCAAAGCTCTCCATTGTGGTCCAGTGTTGTACACTGATAGTATGCAACACCTTTGTAAGTGAAAGGGAATGTGCACATTGCACCTTTGGCATTGCCACCACTTGTGAATGTTGCACATGGAGTTGTGCCACCAGTTGTAGTCAGTGTTGTAGTTTCAATTGTTGTTGTAGTGTCACATAGAGTCCCTGTCAAAATATGCAATGTGACTATTACCAAATCATAATAAATCTATGTCTCAGCCCACCAGCTGCAAGATCGATCTTGGCTGTAAAGCAAAATATTAATGCTCCAATCAGCATACAGACAAAGCATCTCTTTCTTTTCTTCCCTCATGTCAGTACTTTCAAGCTAATCTATTTGATCATCAAAATTTGGCAAACATGAAGCCAATGGTCAAAATGACCAGATAAAGAGTACCAAGCTAAAGTTGAGAAATGGGCATGCCTTACGGACATTCCTGTATGCATATGTGGCAGTCCCTCGGAAACCAGAAAAAAAACTCTAATTGATTCTAAGCACACACTTGACACAATGTCAAGAAGAAAGCAGCATGAAGGAATATTCAGAGATGATTACTCATTTGTCGCAAAGGAGACAGAGGCTAGATCATATGTTGGAGAAGGATATCTTTTAGCAGCATTTCTTCCAAGCCTGACAGAATGACCTACCGGCACACACTCCCCATAGTCCATCGGTATCATAACTGGAAGTGGTGGCACACCAAGGATCTTGGGAATTAAGGTTGATGCATTCATAACGTGCCACCCCTTGGTAGGTGAATGGAAAGACACACATGGCTCCATTAGCATTTCCACCAGTAGTGAATGTGGCACATGGTGTTGTACCTGCACTGGTAGTTAGTGAGGTGGTTGTTTCTGGTGGGGTAGTGGTATCACAGACTGTGCCTAGAAATTAAAACTTTATTATTGGCTTTCAAATATCACAATCACAGTAATTTGATGACAATGAATAGCTTACACTTGATAGCCTGCCAAAGAATGAATTCCAAATCAAATTCAAAATGTTAAGACTGAAATGGAAATGTTTTAAAATGAGACTTGAGTGTGTGTGACACACTCTTTGACTGTCATGTGCTAAATGGTTGGTAGCATACTTGTCAACCTGACCTACCCTGACAGTTGCCCCATAAGCCATCTACATCATAGTTGCCGGTAGTTGCACACCAAAGCTCTCCATTGTGGTCCAGTGTTGTACACTGATAGTATGCAACACCTTTGTAAGTGAAAGGGAATGTGCACATTGCACCTTTGGCATTGCCACCACTTGTGAATGTTGCACATGGAGTTGTGCCACCAGTTGTAGTCAGTGTTGTAGTTTCAATTGTTGTTGTAGTGTCACATAGAGTCCCTGTCAAAATATGCAATGTGACTATTACCAAATCATAATAAATCTATGTCTCAGCCCACCAGCTGCAAGATCGATCTTGGCTGTAAAGCAAAATATTAATGCTCCAATCAGCATACAGACAAAGCATCTCTTTCTTTTCTTCCCTCATGTCAGTACTTTCAAGCTAATCTATTTGATCATCAAAATTTGGCAAACATGAAGCCAATGGTCAAAATGACCAGATAAAGAGTACCAAGCTAAAGTTGAGAAATGGGCATGCCTTACAGACATTCCTGTATGCATATGTGGCAGTCCCTCGGAAACCAGAAAAAAAACTCTAATTGATTCTAAGCACACACTTGACACAATGTCAAGAAGAAAGCAGCATGAAGGAATATTCAGAGATGATTACTCATTTGTCGCAAAGGAGACAGAGGCTAGATCATATGTTGGAGAAGGATATCTTTTAGCAGCATTTCTTCCAAGCCTGACAGAATGACCTACCGGCACACACTCCCCATAGTCCATCGGTATCATAACTGGAAGTGGTGGCACACCAAGGATCTTGGGAATTAAGGTTGATGCATTCATAACGTGCCACCCCTTGGTAGGTGAATGGAAAGACACACATGGCTCCATTAGCATTTCCACCAGTAGTGAATGTGGCACATGGTGTTGTACCTGCACTGGTAGTTAGTGAGGTGGTTGTTTCTGGTGGGGTAGTGGTATCACAGACTGTGCCTAGAAATTAAAACTTTATTATTGGCTTTCAAATATCACAATCACAGTAATTTGATGACAATGAATAGCTTACACTTGATAGCCTGCCAAAGAATGAATTCCAAATCAAATTCAAAATGTTAAGACTGAAATGGAAATGTTTTAAAATGAGACTTGAGTGTGTGTGACACACTCTTTGACTGTCATGTGCTAAATGGTTGGTAGCATACTTGTCAACCTGACCTACCCTGACAGTTGCCCCATAAGCCATCTACATCATAGTTGCCGGTAGTTGCACACCAAAGCTCTCCATTGTGGTCCAGTGTTGTACACTGATAGTATGCAACACCTTTGTAAGTGAAAGGGAATGTGCACATTGCACCTTTGGCATTGCCACCACTTGTGAATGTTGCACATGGAGTTGTGCCACCAGTTGTAGTCAGTGTTGTAGTTTCAATTGTTGTTGTAGTGTCACATAGAGTCCCTGTCAAAATATGCAATGTGACTATTACCAAATCATAATAAATCTATGTCTCAGCCCACCAGCTGCAAGATCATCTTGGCTGTAAAGCAAAATATTAATGCTCCAATCAGCATACAGACAAAGCATCTCTTTCTTTTCTTCCCTCATGTCAGTACTTTCAAGCTAATCTATTTGATCATCAAAATTTGGCAAACATGAAGCCAATGGTCAAAATGACCAGATAAAGAGTACCAAGCTAAAGTTTGAGAAATGGGCATGCCTTACGGACATTCCTGTATGCATTTGTGGCAGTCCCTCGGAAACCAGAAAAAAAACTCTAATTGATTCTAAGCACACACTTGACACAATGTCAAGAAGAAAGCAGCATGAAGGAATATTCAGAGATGATTACTCATTTGTCGCAAAGGAGACAGAGGCTAGATCACATGTTGGAGAAGGATATCTTTTAGCAGCATTTCTTCCAAGCCTGACAGAATGACCTACCGGCACACACTCCCCATAGTCCATCGGTATCATAACTGGAAGTGGTGGCACACCAAGGATCTTGGGAATTAAGGTTGATGCATTCATAACGTGCCACCCCTTGGTAGGTGAATGGAAAGACACACATGGCTCCATTAGCATTTCCACCAGTAGTGAATGTGGCACATGGTGTTGTACCTGCACTGGTAGTTAGTGAGGTGGTTGTTTCTGGTGGGGTAGTGGTATCACAGACTGTGCCTAGAAATTAAAACTTTATTATTGGCTTTCAAATATCACAATCACAGTAATTTGATGACAATGAATAGCTTACACTTGATAGCCTGCCAAAGAATGAATTCCAAATCAAATTCAAAATGTTAAGACTGAAATGGAAATGTTTTAAAATGAGACTTGAGTGTGTGTGACACACTCTTTGACTGTCATGTGCTAAATGGTTGGTAGCATACTTGTCAACCTGACCTACCCTGACAGTTGCCCCATAAGCCATCTACATCATAGTTGCCGGTAGTTGCACACCAAAGCTCTCCATTGTGGTCCAGTGTTGTACACTGATAGTATGCAACACCTTTGTAAGTGAAAGGGAATGTGCACATTGCACCTTTGGCATTGCCACCACTTGTGAATGTTGCACATGGAGTTGTGCCACCAGTTGTAGTCAGTGTTGTAGTTTCAATTGTTGTTGTAGTGTCACATAGAGTCCCTGTCAAAATATGCAATGTGACTATTACCAAATCATAATAAATCTATGTCTCAGCCCACCAGCTGCAAGATCGATCTTGGCTGTAAAGCAAAATATTAATGCTCCAATCAGCATACAGACAAAACATCTCTTTCTTTTCTTCCCTCATGTCAGTACTTTCAAGCTAATCTATTTGATCATCAAAATTTGGCAAACATGAAGCCAATGGTCAAAATGACCAGATAAAGAGTACCAAGCTAAAGTTGAGAAATGGGCATGCCTTACGGACATTCCTGTATGCATATGTGGCAGTCCCTCGGAAACCAGAAAAAAAACTCTAATTGATTCTAAGCACACACTTGACACAATGTCAAGAAGAGAGCAGCAAGAAGGAATATTCAGAGATGATTACTCATTTGTCGCAAAGGAGACAGAGGCTAGATCATATGTTGGAGAAGGATATCTTTTAGCAGCATTTCTTCCAAGCCTGACAGAATGACCTACCGGCACACACTCCCCATAGTCCATCGGTATCATAACTGGAAGTGGTGGCACACCAAGGATCTTGGGAATTAAGGTTGATGCATTCATAACGTGCCACCCCTTGGTAGGTGAATGGAAAGACACACATGGCTCCATTAGCATTTCCACCAGTAGTGAATGTGGCACATGGTGTTGTACCTGCACTGGTAGTTAGTGAGGTGGTTGTTTCTGGTGGGGTAGTGGTATCACAGACTGTGCCTAGAAATTAAAACTTTATTATTGGCTTTCAAATATCACAATCACAGTAATTTGATGACAATGAATAGCTTACACTTGATAGCCTGCCAAAGAATGAATTCCAAATCAAATTCAAAATGTTAAGACTGAAATGGAAATGTTTTAAAATGAGACTTGAGTGTGTGTGACACACTCTTTGACTGTCATGTGCTAAATGGTTGGTAGCATACTTGTCAACCTGACCTACCCTGACAGTTGCCCCATAAGCCATCTACATCATAGTTGCCGGTAGTTGCACACCAAAGCTCTCCATTGTGGTCCAGTGTTGTACACTGATAGTATGCAACACCTTTGTAAGTGAAAGGGAATGTGCACATTGCACCTTTGGCATTGCCACCACTTGTGAATGTTGCACATGGAGTTGTGCCACCAGTTGTAGTCAGTGTTGTAGTTTCAATTGTTGTTGTAGTGTCACATAGAGTCCCTGTCAAAATATGCAATGTGACTATTACCAAATCATAATAAATCTATGTCTCAGCCCACCAGCTGCAAGATCGATCTTGGCTGTAAAGCAAAATATTAATGCTCCAATCAGCATACAGACAAAGCATCTCTTTCTTTTCTTCCCTCATGTCAGTACTTTCAAGCTAATCTATTTGATCATCAAAATTTGGCAAACATGAAGCCAATGGTCAAAATGACCAGATAAAGAGTACCAAGCTAAAGTTGAGAAATGGGCATGCCTTACAGACATTCCTGTATGCATATGTGGCAGTCCCTCGGAAACCAGAAAAAAAACTCTAATTGATTCTAAGCACACACTTGACACAATGTCAAGAAGAAAGCAGCATGAAGGAATATTCAGAGATGATTACTCATTTGTCGCAAAGGAGACAGAGGCTAGATCATATGTTGGAGAAGGATATCTTTTAGCAGCATTTCTTCCAAGCCTGACAGAATGACCTACCGGCACACACTCCCCATAGTCCATCGGTATCATAACTGGAAGTGGTGGCACACCAAGGATCTTGGGAATTAAGGTTGATGCATTCATAACGTGCCACCCCTTGGTAGGTGAATGGAAAGACACACATGGCTCTATTAGCATTTCCACCAGTAGTGAATGTGGCACATGGTGTTGTACCTGCACTGGTAGTTAGTGAGGTGGTTGTTTCTGGTGGGGTAGTGGTATCACAGACTGTGCCTAGAAATTAAAACTTTATTATTGGCTTTCAAATATCACAATCACAGTAATTTGATGACAATGAATAGCTTACACTTGATAGCCTGCCAAAGAATGAATTCCAAATCAAATTCAAAATGTTAAGACTGAAATGGAAATGTTTTAAAATGAGACTTGAGTGTGTGTGACACACTCTTTGACTGTCATGTGCTAAATGGTTGGTAGCATACTTGTCAACCTGACCTACCCTGACAGTTGCCCCATAAGCCATCTACATCATAGTTGCCGGTAGTTGCACACCAAAGCTCTCCATTGTGGTCCAGTGTTGTACACTGATAGTATGCAACACCTTTGTAAGTGAAAGGGAATGTGCACATTGCACCTTTGGCATTGCCACCACTTGTGAATGTTGCACATGGAGTTGTGCCACCAGTTGTAGTCAGTGTTGTAGTTTCAATTGTTGTTGTAGTGTCACATAGAGTCCCTGTCAAAATATGCAATGTGACTATTACCAAATCATAATAAATCTATGTCTCAGCCCACCAGCTGCAAGATCATCTTGGCTGTAAAGCAAAATATTAATGCTCCAATCAGCATACAGACAAAGCATCTCTTTCTTTTCTTCCCTCATGTCAGTACTTTCAAGCTAATCTATTTGATCATCAAAATTTGGCAAACATGAAGCCAATGGTCAAAATGACCAGATAAAGAGTACCAAGCTAAAGTTTGAGAAATGGGCATGCCTTACGGACATTCCTGTATGCATTTGTGGCAGTCCCTCGGAAACCAGAAAAAAAACTCTAATTGATTCTAAGCACACACTTGACACAATGTCAAGAAGAAAGCAGCATGAAGGAATATTCAGAGATGATTACTCATTTGTCGCAAAGGAGACAGAGGCTAGATCACATGTTGGAGAAGGATATCTTTTAGCAGCATTTCTTCCAAGCCTGACAGAATGACCTACCGGCACACACTCCCCATAGTCCATCGGTATCATAACTGGAAGTGGTGGCACACCAAGGATCTTGGGAATTAAGGTTGATGCATTCATAACGTGCCACCCCTTGGTAGGTGAATGGAAAGACACACATGGCTCCATTAGCATTTCCACCAGTAGTGAATGTGGCACATGGTGTTGTACCTGCACTGGTAGTTAGTGAGGTGGTTGTTTCTGGTGGGGTAGTGGTATCACAGACTGTGCCTAGAAATTAAAACTTTATTATTGGCTTTCAAATATCACAATCACAGTAATTTGATGACAATGAATAGCTTACACTTGATAGCCTGCCAAAGAATGAATTCCAAATCAAATTCAAAATGTTAAGACTGAAATGGAAATGTTTTAAAATGAGACTTGAGTGTGTGTGACACACTCTTTGACTGTCATGTGCTAAATGGTTGGTAGCATACTTGTCAACCTGACCTACCCTGACAGTTGCCCCATAAGCCATCTACATCATAGTTGCCGGTAGTTGCACACCAAAGCTCTCCATTGTGGTCCAGTGTTGTACACTGATAGTATGCAACACCTTTGTAAGTGAAAGGGAATGTGCACATTGCACCTTTGGCATTGCCACCACTTGTGAATGTTGCACATGGAGTTGTGCCACCAGTTGTAGTCAGTGTTGTAGTTTCAATTGTTGTTGTAGTGTCACATAGAGTCCCTGTCAAAATATGCAATGTGACTATTACCAAATCATAATAAATCTATGTCTCAGCCCACCAGCTGCAAGATCGATCTTGGCTGTAAAGCAAAATATTAATGCTCCAATCAGCATACAGACAAAACATCTCTTTCTTTTCTTCCCTCATGTCAGTACTTTCAAGCTAATCTATTTGATCATCAAAATTTGGCAAACATGAAGCCAATGGTCAAAATGACCAGATAAAGAGTACCAAGCTAAAGTTGAGAAATGGGCATGCCTTACGGACATTCCTGTATGCATATGTGGCAGTCCCTCGGAAACCAGAAAAAAAACTCTAATTGATTCTAAGCACACACTTGACACAATGTCAAGAAGAGAGCAGCAAGAAGGAATATTCAGAGATGATTACTCATTTGTCGCAAAGGAGACAGAGGCTAGATCATATGTTGGAGAAGGATATCTTTTAGCAGCATTTCTTCCAAGCCTGACAGAATGACCTACCGGCACACACTCCCCATAGTCCATCGGTATCATAACTGGAAGTGGTGGCACACCAAGGATCTTGGGAATTAAGGTTGATGCATTCATAACGTGCCACCCCTTGGTAGGTGAATGGAAAGACACACATGGCTCCATTAGCATTTCCACCAGTAGTGAATGTGGCACATGGTGTTGTACCTGCACTGGTAGTTAGTGAGGTGGTTGTTTCTGGTGGGGTAGTGGTATCACAGACTGTGCCTAGAAATTAAAACTTTATTATTGGCTTTCAAATATCACAATCACAGTAATTTGATGACAATGAATAGCTTACACTTGATAGCCTGCCAAAGAATGAATTCCAAATCAAATTCAAAATGTTAAGACTGAAATGGAAATGTTTTAAAATGAGACTTGAGTGTGTGTGACACACTCTTTGACTGTCATGTGCTAAATGGTTGGTAGCATACTTGTCAACCTGACCTACCCTGACAGTTGCCCCATAAGCCATCTACATCATAGTTGCCGGTAGTTGCACACCAAAGCTCTCCATTGTGGTCCAGTGTTGTACACTGATAGTATGCAACACCTTTGTAAGTGAAAGGGAATGTGCACATTGCACCTTTGGCATTGCCACCACTTGTGAATGTTGCACATGGAGTTGTGCCACCAGTTGTAGTCAGTGTTGTAGTTTCAATTGTTGTTGTAGTGTCACATAGAGTCCCTGTCAAAATATGCAATGTGACTATTACCAAATCATAATAAATCTATGTCTCAGCCCACCAGCTGCAAGATCGATCTTGGCTGTAAAGCAAAATATTAATGCTCCAATCAGCATACAGACAAAGCATCTCTTTCTTTTCTTCCCTCATGTCAGTACTTTCAAGCTAATCTATTTGATCATCAAAATTTGGCAAACATGAAGCCAATGGTCAAAATGACCAGATAAAGAGTACCAAGCTAAAGTTGAGAAATGGGCATGCCTTACGGACATTCCTGTATGCATATGTGGCAGTCCCTCGGAAACCAGAAAAAAAACTCTAATTGATTCTAAGCACACACTTGACACAATGTCAAGAAGAAAGCAGCATGAAGGAATATTCAGAGATGATTACTCATTTGTCGCAAAGGAGACAGAGGCTAGATCATATGTTGGAGAAGGATATCTTTTAGCAGCATTTCTTCCAAGCCTGACAGAATGACCTACCGGCACACACTCCCCATAGTCCATCGGTATCATAACTGGAAGTGGTGGCACACCAAGGATCTTGGGAATTAAGGTTGATGCATTCATAACGTGCCACCCCTTGGTAGGTGAATGGAAAGACACACATGGCTCCATTAGCATTTCCACCAGTAGTGAATGTGGCACATGGTGTTGTACCTGCACTGGTAGTTAGTGAGGTGGTTGTTTCTGGTGGGGTAGTGGTATCACAGACTGTGCCTAGAAATTAAAACTTTATTATTGGCTTTCAAATATCACAATCACAGTAATTTGATGACAATGAATAGCTTACACTTGATAGCCTGCCAAAGAATGAATTCCAAATCAAATTCAAAATGTTAAGACTGAAATGGAAATGTTTTAAAATGAGACTTGAGTGTGTGTGACACACTTTTTGACTGTCATGTGCTAAATGGTTGGTAGCATACTTGTCAACCTGACCTACCCTGACAGTTGCCCCATAAGCCATCTACATCATAGTTGCCGGTAGTTGCACACCAAAGCTCTCCATTGTGGTCCAGTGTTGTACACTGATAGTATGCAACACCTTTGTAAGTGAAAGGGAATGTGCACATTGCACCTTTGGCATTGCCACCACTTGTGAATGTTGCACATGGAGTTGTGCCACCAGTTGTAGTCAGTGTTGTAGTTTCAATTGTTGTTGTAGTGTCACATAGAGTCCCTGTCAAAATATGCAATGTGACTATTACCAAATCATAATAAATCTATGTCTCAGCCCACCAGCTGCAAGATCGATCTTGGCTGTAAAGCAAAATATTAATGCTCCAATCAGCATACAGACACAGCATCTCTTTCTTTTCTTCCCTCATGTCAGTACTTTCAAGCTAATCTATTTGATCATCAAAATTTGGCAAACATGAAGCCAATGGTCAAAATGACCAGATAAAGAGTACCAAGCTAAAGTTGAGAAATGGGCATGCCTTACGGACATTCCTGTATGCATATGTGGCAGTCCCTCGGAAACCAGAAAAAAAACTCTAATTGATTCTAAGCACACACTTGACACAATGTCAAGAAGAAAGCAGCATGAAGGAATATTCAGAGATGATTACTCATTTGTCGCAAAGGAGACAGAGGCTAGATCACATGTTGGAGAAGGATATCTTTTAGCAGCATTTCTTCCAAGCCTGACAGAATGACCTACCGGCACACACTCCCCATAGTCCATCGGTATCATAACTGGAAGTGGTGGCACACCAAGGATCTTGGGAATTAAGGTTGATGCATTCATAACGTGCCACCCCTTGGTAGGTGAATGGAAAGACACACATGGCTCCATTAGCATTTCCACCAGTAGTGAATGTGGCACATGGTGTTGTACCTGCACTGGTAGTTAGTGAGGTGGTTGTTTCTGGTGGGGTAGTGGTATCACAGACTGTGCCTAGAAATTAAAACTTTATTATTGGCTTTCAAATATCACAATCACAGTAATTTGATGACAATGAATAGCTTACACTTGATAGCCTGCCAAAGAATGAATTCCAAATCAAATTCAAAATGTTAAGACTGAAATGGAAATGTTTTAAAATGAGACTTGAGTGTGTGTGACACACTCTTTGACTGTCATGTGCTAAATGGTTGGTAGCATACTTGTCAACCTGACCTACCCTGACAGTTGCCCCATAAGCCATCTACATCATAGTTGCCGGTAGTTGCACACCAAAGCTCTCCATTGTGGTCCAGTGTTGTACACTGATAGTATGCAACACCTTTGTAAGTGAAAGGGAATGTGCACATTGCACCTTTGGCATTGCCACCACTTGTGAATGTTTCACATGGAGTTGTGCCACCAGTTGTAGTCAGTGTTGTAGTTTCAATTGTTGTTGTAGTGTCACATAGAGTCCCTGTCAAAATATGCAATGTGACTATTACCAAATCATAATAAATCTATGTCTCAGCCCACCAGCTGCAAGATCGATCTTGGCTGTAAAGCAAAATATTAATGCTCCAATCAGCATACAGACAAAGCATCTCTTTCTTTTCTTCCCTCATGTCAGTACTTTCAAGCTAATCTATTTGATCATCAAAATTTGGCAAACATGAAGCCAATGGTCAAAATGACCAGATAAAGAGTACCAAGCTAAAGTTGAGAAATGGGCATGCCTTACGGACATTCCTGTATGCATATGTGGCAGTCCCTCGGAAACCAGAAAAAAAACTCTAATTGATTCTAAGCACACACTTGACACAATGTCAAGAAGAGAGCAGCAAGAAGGAATATTCAGAGATGATTACTCATTTGTCGCAAAGGAGACAGAGGCTAGATCATATGTTGGAGAAGGATATCTTTTAGCAGCATTTCTTCCAAGCCTGACAGAATGACCTACCGGCACACACTCCCCATAGTCCATCGGTATCATAACTGGAAGTGGTGGCACACCAAGGATCTTGGGAATTAAGGTTGATGCATTCATAACGTGCCACCCCTTGGTAGGTGAATGGAAAGACACACATGGCTCCATTAGCATTTCCACCAGTAGTGAATGTGGCACATGGTGTTGTACCTGCACTGGTAGTTAGTGAGGTGGTTGTTTCTGGTGGGGTAGTGGTATCACAGACTGTGCCTAGAAATTAAAACTTTATTATTGGCTTTCAAATATCACAATCACAGTAATTTGATGACAATGAATAGCTTACACTTGATAGCCTGCCAAAGAATGAATTCCAAATCAAATTCAAAATGTTAAGACTGAAATGGAAATGTTTTAAAATGAGACTTGAGTGTGTGTGACACACTCTTTGACTGTCATGTGCTAAATGGTTGGTAGCATACTTGTCAACCTGACCTACCCTGACAGTTGCCCCATAAGCCATCTACATCATAGTTGCCGGTAGTTGCACACCAAAGCTCTCCATTGTGGTCCAGTGTTGTACACTGATAGTATGCAACACCTTTGTAAGTGAAAGGGAATGTGCACATTGCACCTTTGGCATTGCCACCACTTGTGAATGTTGCACATGGAGTTGTGCCACCAGTTGTAGTCAGTGTTGTAGTTTCAATTGTTGTTGTAGTGTCACATTGAGTCCCTGTCAAAATATGCAATGTGACTATTACCAAATCATAATAAATCTATGTCTCAGCCCACCAGCTGCAAGATCGATCTTGGCTGTAAAGCAAAATATTAATGCTCCAATCAGCATACAGACAAAGCATCTCTTTCTTTTCTTCCCTCATGTCAGTACTTTCAAGCTAATCTATTTGATCATCAAAATTTGGCAAACATGAAGCCAATGGTCAAAATGACCAGATAAAGAGTACCAAGCTAAAGTTTGAGAAATGGGCATGCCTTACGGACATTCCTGTATGCATTTGTGGCAGTCCCTCGGAAACCAGAAAAAAAACTCTAATTGATTCTAAGCACACACTTGACACAATGTCAAGAAGAAAGCAGCATGAAGGAATATTCAGAGATGATTACTCATTTGTCGCAAAGGAGACAGAGGCTAGATCACATGTTGGAGAAGGATATCTTTTAGCAGCATTTCTTCCAAGCCTGACAGAATGACCTACCGGCACACACTCCCCATAGTCCATCGGTATCATAACTGGAAGTGGTGGCACACCAAGGATCTTGGGAATTAAGGTTGATGCATTCATAACGTGCCACCCCTTGGTAGGTGAATGGAAAGACACACATGGCTCCATTAGCATTTCCACCAGTAGTGAATGTGGCACATGGTGTTGTACCTGCACTGGTAGTTAGTGAGGTGGTTGTTTCTGGTGGGGTAGTGGTATCACAGACTGTGCCTAGAAATTAAAACTTTATTATTGGCTTTCAAATATCACAATCACAGTAATTTGATGACAATGAATAGCTTACACTTGATAGCCTGCCAAAGAATGAATTCCAAATCAAATTCAAAATGTTAAGACTGAAATGGAAATGTTTTAAAATGAGACTTGAGTGTGTGTGACACACTCTTTGACTGTCATGTGCTAAATGGTTGGTAGCATACTTGTCAACCTGACCTACCCTGACAGTTGCCCCATAAGCCATCTACATCATAGTTGCCGGTAGTTGCACACCAAAGCTCTCCATTGTGGTCCAGTGTTGTACACTGATAGTATGCAACACCTTTGTAAGTGAAAGGGAATGTGCACATTGCACCTTTGGCATTGCCACCACTTGTGAATGTTGCACATGGAGTTGTGCCACCAGTTGTAGTCAGTGTTGTAGTTTCAATTGTTGTTGTAGTGTCACATAGAGTCCCTGTCAAAATATGCAATGTGACTATTACCAAATCATAATAAATCTATGTCTCAGCCCACCAGCTGCAAGATCGATCTTGGCTGTAAAGCAAAATATTAATGCTCCAATCAGCATACAGACAAAGCATCTCTTTCTTTTCTTCCCTCATGTCAGTACTTTCAAGCTAATCTATTTGATCATCAAAATTTGGCAAACATGAAGCCAATGGTCAAAATGACCAGATAAAGAGTACCAAGCTAAAGTTGAGAAATGGGCATGCCTTACGGACATTCCTGTATGCATATGTGGCAGTCCCTCGGAAACCAGAAAAAAAACTCTAATTGATTCTAAGCACACACTTGACACAATGTCAAGAAGAGAGCAGCAAGAAGGAATATTCAGAGATGATTACTCATTTGTCGCAAAGGAGACAGAGGCTAGATCATATGTTGGAGAAGGATATCTTTTAGCAGCATTTCTTCCAAGCCTGACAGAATGACCTACCGGCACACACTCCCCATAGTCCATCGGTATCATAACTGGAAGTGGTGGCACACCAAGGATCTTGGGAATTAAGGTTGATGCATTCATAACGTGCCACCCCTTGGTAGGTGAATGGAAAGACACACATGGCTCCATTAGCATTTCCACCAGTAGTGAATGTGGCACATGGTGTTGTACCTGCACTGGTAGTTAGTGAGGTGGTTGTTTCTGGTGGGGTAGTGGTATCACAGACTGTGCCTAGAAATTAAAACTTTATTATTGGCTTTCAAATATCACAATCACAGTAATTTGATGACAATGAATAGCTTACACTTGATAGCCTGCCAAAGAATGAATTCCAAATCAAATTCAAAATGTTAAGACTGAAATGGAAATGTTTTAAAATGAGACTTGAGTGTGTGTGACACACTCTTTGACTGTCATGTGCTAAATGGTTGGTAGCATACTTGTCAACCTGACCTACCCTGACAGTTGCCCCATAAGCCATCTACATCATAGTTGCCGGTAGTTGCACACCAAAGCTCTCCATTGTGGTCCAGTGTTGTACACTGATAGTATGCAACACCTTTGTAAGTGAAAGGGAATGTGCACATTGCACCTTTGGCATTGCCACCACTTGTGAATGTTGCACATGGAGTTGTGCCACCAGTTGTAGTCAGTGTTGTAGTTTCAATTGTTGTTGTAGTGTCACATAGAGTCCCTGTCAAAATATGCAATGTGACTATTACCAAATCATAATAAATCTATGTCTCAGCCCACCAGCTGCAAGATCGATCTTGGCTGTAAAGCAAAATATTAATGCTCCAATCAGCATACAGACAAAGCATCTCTTTCTTTTCTTCCCTCATGTCAGTACTTTCAAGCTAATCTATTTGATCATCAAAATTTGGCAAACATGAAGCCAATGGTCAAAATGACCAGATAAAGAGTACCAAGCTAAAGTTGAGAAATGGGCATGCCTTACAGACATTCCTGTATGCATATGTGGCAGTCCCTCGGAAACCAGAAAAAAAACTCTAATTGATTCTAAGCACACACTTGACACAATGTCAAGAAGAAAGCAGCATGAAGGAATATTCAGAGATGATTACTCATTTGTCGCAAAGGAGACAGAGGCTAGATCATATGTTGGAGAAGGATATCTTTTAGCAGCATTTCTTCCAAGCCTGACAGAATGACCTACCGGCACACACTCCCCATAGTCCATCGGTATCATAACTGGAAGTGGTGGCACACCAAGGATCTTGGGAATTAAGGTTGATGCATTCATAACGTGCCACCCCTTGGTAGGTGAATGGAAAGACACACATGGCTCCATTAGCATTTCCACCAGTAGTGAATGTGGCACATGGTGTTGTACCTGCACTGGTAGTTAGTGAGGTGGTTGTTTCTGGTGGGGTAGTGGTATCACAGACTGTGCCTAGAAATTAAAACTTTATTATTGGCTTTCAAATATCACAATCACAGTAATTTGATGACAATGAATAGCTTACACTTGATAGCCTGCCAAAGAATGAATTCCAAATCAAATTCAAAATGTTAAGACTGGAATGGAAATGTTTTAAAATGAGACTTGAGTGTGTGTGACACACTCTTTGACTGTCATGTGCTAAATGGTTGGTAGCATACTTGTCAACCTGACCTACCCTGACAGTTGCCCCATAAGCCATCTACATCATAGTTGCCGGTAGTTGCACACCAAAGCTCTCCATTGTGGTCCAGTGTTGTACACTGATAGTATGCAACACCTTTGTAAGTGAAAGGGAATGTGCACATTGCACCTTTGGCATTGCCACCACTTGTGAATGTTGCACATGGAGTTGTGCCACCAGTTGTAGTCAGTGTTGTAGTTTCAATTGTTGTTGTAGTGTCACATAGAGTCCCTGTCAAAATATGCAATGTGACTATTACCAAATCATAATAAATCTATGTCTCAGCCCACCAGCTGCAAGATCGATCTTGGCTGTAAAGCAAAATATTAATGCTCCAATCAGCATACAGACAAAGCATCTCTTTCTTTTCTTCCCTCATGTCAGTACTTTCAAGCTAATCTATTTGATCATCAAAATTTGGCAAACATGAAGCCAATGGTCAAAATGACCAGATAAAGAGTACCAAGCTAAAGTTGAGAAATGGGCATGCCTTACAGACATTCCTGTATGCATATGTGGCAGTCCCTCGGAAACCAGAAAAAAAACTCTAATTGATTCTAAGCACACACTTGACACAATGTCAAGAAGAAAGCAGCATGAAGGAATATTCAGAGATGATTACTCATTTGTCGCAAAGGAGACAGAGGCTAGATCATATGTTGGAGAAGGATATCTTTTAGCAGCATTTCTTCCAAGCCTGACAGAATGACCTACCGGCACACACTCCCCATAGTCCATCGGTATCATAACTGGAAGTGGTGGCACACCAAGGATCTTGGGAATTAAGGTTGATGCATTCATAACGTGCCACCCCTTGGTAGGTGAATGGAAAGACACACATGGCTCCATTAGCATTTCCACCAGTAGTGAATGTGGCACATGGTGTTGTACCTGCACTGGTAGTTAGTGAGGTGGTTGTTTCTGGTGGGGTAGTGGTA
This sequence comes from Amphiduros pacificus, assembly GCA_949316495.1. Classification (NCBI taxonomy): domain Eukaryota; kingdom Metazoa; phylum Annelida; class Polychaeta; order Phyllodocida; family Hesionidae; genus Amphiduros; species Amphiduros pacificus. Next base: position 26,399,411 of record OX439012.1, read on the forward strand.
TCACAGACTGTGCCTAGAAATTAAAACTTTATTATTGGCTTTCAAATATCACAATCACAGTAATTTGATGACAATGAATAGCTTACACTTGATAGCCTGCCAAAGAATGAATTCCAAATCAAATTCAAAATGTTAAGACTGAAATGGAAATGTTTTAAAATGAGACTTGAGTGTGTGTGACACACTCTTTGACTGTCATGTGCTAAATGGTTGGTAGCATACTTGTCAACCTGACCTACCCTGACAGTTGCCCCATAAGCCATCTACATCATAGTTGCCGGTAGTTGCACACCAAAGCTCTCCATTGTGGTCCAGTGTTGTACACTGATAGTATGCAACACCTTTGTAAGTGAAAGGGAATGTGCACATTGCACCTTTGGCATTGCCACCACTTGTGAATGTTGCACATGGAGTTGTGCCACCAGTTGTAGTCAGTGTTGTAGTTTCAATTGTTGTTGTAGTGTCACATAGAGTCCCTGTCAAAATATGCAATGTGACTATTACCAAATCATAATAAATCTATGTCTCAGCCCACCAGCTGCAAGATCGATCTTGGCTGTAAAGCAAAATATTAATGCTCCAATCAGCATACAGACAAAGCATCTCTTTCTTTTCTTCCCTCATGTCAGTACTTTCAAGCTAATCTATTTGATCATCAAAATTTGGCAAACATGAAGCCAATGGTCAAAATGACCAGATAAAGAGTACCAAGCTAAAGTTGAGAAATGGGCATGCCTTACAGACATTCCTGTATGCATATGTGGCAGTCCCTCGGAAACCAGAAAAAAAACTCTAATTGATTCTAAGCACACACTTGACACAATGTCAAGAAGAAAGCAGCATGAAGGAATATTCAGAGATGATTACTCATTTGTCGCAAAGGAGACAGAGGCTAGATCATATGTTGGAGAAGGATATCTTTTAGCAGCATTTCTTCCAAGCCTGACAGAATGACCTACCGGCACACACTCCCCATAGTCCATCGGTATCATAACTGGAAGTGGTGGCACACCAAGGATCTTGGGAATTAAGGTTGATGCATTCATAACGTGCCACCCCTTGGTAGGTGAATGGAAAGACACACATGGCTCCATTAGCATTTCCACCAGTAGTGAATGTGGCACATGGTGTTGTACCTGCACTGGTAGTTAGTGAGGTGGTTGTTTCTGGTGGGGTAGTGGTATCACAGACTGTGCCTAGAAATTAAAACTTTATTATTGGCTTTCAAATATCACAATCACAGTAATTTGATGACAATGAATAGCTTACACTTGATAGCCTGCCAAAGAATGAATTCCAAATCAAATTCAAAATGTTAAGACTGAAATGGAAATGTTTTAAAATGAGACTTGAGTGTGTGTGACACACTCTTTGACTGTCATGTGCTAAATGGTTGGTAGCATACTTGTCAACCTGACCTACCCTGACAGTTGCCCCATAAGCCATCTACATCATAGTTGCTGGTAGTTGCACACCAAAGCTCTCCATTGTGGTCCAGTGTTGTACACTGATAGTATGCAACACCTTTGTAAGTGAAAGGGAATGTGCACATTGCACCTTTGGCATTGCCACCACTTGTGAATGTTGCACATGGAGTTGTGCCACCAGTTGTAGTCAGTGTTGTAGTTTCAATTGTTGTTGTAGTGTCACATAGAGTCCCTGTCAAAATATGCAATGTGACTATTACCAAATCATAATAAATCTATGTCTCAGCCCACCAGCTGCAAGATCGATCTTGGCTGTAAAGCAAAATATTAATGCTCCAATCAGCATACAGACAAAGCATCTCTTTCTTTTCTTCCCTCATGTCAGTACTTTCAAGCTAATCTATTTGATCATCAAAATTTGGCAAACATGAAGCCAATGGTCAAAATGACCAGATAAAGAGTACCAAGCTAAAGTTGAGAAATGGGCATGCCTTACAGACATTCCTGTATGCATATGTGGCAGTCCCTCGGAAACCAGAAAAAAAACTCTAATTGATTCTAAGCACACACTTGACACAATGTCAAGAAGAAAGCAGCATGAAGGAATATTCAGAGATGATTACTCATTTGTCGCAAAGGAGACAGAGGCTAGATCATATGTTGGAGAAGGATATCTTTTAGCAGCATTTCTTCCAAGCCTGACAGAATGACCTACCGGCACACACTCCCCATAGTCCATCGGTATCATAACTGGAAGTGGTGGCACACCAAGGATCTTGGGAATTAAGGTTGATGCATTCATAACGTGCCACCCCTTGGTAGGTGAATGGAAAGACACACATGGCTCCATTAGCATTTCCACCAGTAGTGAATGTGGCACATGGTGTTGTACCTGCACTGGTAGTTAGTGAGGTGGTTGTTTCTGGTGGGGTAGTGGTATCACAGACTGTGCCTAGAAATTAAAACTTTATTATTGGCTTTCAAATATCACAATCACAGTAATTTGATGACAATGAATAGCTTACACTTGATAGCCTGCCAAAGAATGAATTCCAAATCAAATTCAAAATGTTAAGACTGAAATGGAAATGTTTTAAAATGAGACTTGAGTGTGTGTGACACACTCTTTGACTGTCATGTGCTAAATGGTTGGTAGCATACTTGTCAACCTGACCTACCCTGACAGTTGCCCCATAAGCCATCTACATCATAGTTGCCGGTAGTTGCACACCAAAGCTCTCCATTGTGGTCCAGTGTTGTACACTGATAGTATGCAACACCTTTGTAAGTGAAAGGGAATGTGCACATTGCACCTTTGGCATTGCCACCACTTGTGAATGTTGCACATGGAGTTGTGCCACCAGTTGTAGTCAGTGTTGTAGTTTCAATTGTTGTTGTAGTGTCACATAGAGTCCCTGTCAAAATATGCAATGTGACTATTACCAAATCATAATAAATCTATGTCTCAGCCCACCAGCTGCAAGATCGATCTTGGCTGTAAAGCAAAATATTAATGCTCCAATCAGCATACAGACAAAGCATCTCTTTCTTTTCTTCCCTCATGTCAGTACTTTCAAGCTAATCTATTTGATCATCAAAATTTGGCAAACATGAAGCCAATGGTCAAAATGACCAGATAAAGAGTACCAAGCTAAAGTTGAGAAATGGGCATGCCTTACAGACATTCCTGTATGCATATGTGGCAGTCCCTCGGAAACCAGAAAAAAAACTCTAATTGATTCTAAGCACACACTTGACACAATGTCAAGAAGAAAGCAGCATGAAGGAATATTCAGAGATGATTACTCATTTGTCGCAAAGGAGACAGAGGCTAGATCATATGTTGGAGAAGGATATCTTTTAGCAGCATTTCTTCCAAGCCTGACAGAATGACCTACCGGCACACACTCCCCATAGTCCATCGGTATCATAACTGGAAGTGGTGGCACACCAAGGATCTTGGGAATTAAGGTTGATGCATTCATAACGTGCCACCCCTTGGTAGGTGAATGGAAAGACACACATGGCTCCATTAGCATTTCCACCAGTAGTGAATGTGGCACATGGTGTTGTACCTGCACTGGTAGTTAGTGAGGTGGTTGTTTCTGGTGGGGTAGTGGTATCACAGACTGTGCCTAGAAATTAAAACTTTATTATTGGCTTTCAAATATCACAATCACAGTAATTTGATGACAATGAATAGCTTACACTTGATAGCCTGCCAAAGAATGAATTCCAAATCAAATTCAAAATGTTAAGACTGAAATGGAAATGTTTTAAAATGAGACTTGAGTGTGTGTGACACACTCTTTGACTGTCATGTGCTAAATGGTTGGTAGCATACTTGTCAACCTGACCTACCCTGACAGTTGCCCCATAAGCCATCTACATCATAGTTGCCGGTAGTTGCACACCAAAGCTCTCCATTGTGGTCCAGTGTTGTACACTGATAGTATGCAACACCTTTGTAAGTGAAAGGGAATGTGCACATTGCACCTTTGGCATTGCCACCACTTGTGAATGTTGCACATGGAGTTGTGCCACCAGTTGTAGTCAGTGTTGTAGTTTCAATTGTTGTTGTAGTGTCACATAGAGTCCCTGTCAAAATATGCAATGTGACTATTACCAAATCATAATAAATCTATGTCTCAGCCCACCAGCTGCAAGATCGATCTTGGCTGTAAAGCAAAATATTAATGCTCCAATCAGCATACAGACAAAGCATCTCTTTCTTTTCTTCCCTCATGTCAGTACTTTCAAGCTAATCTATTTGATCATCAAAATTTGGCAAACATGAAGCCAATGGTCAAAATGACCAGATAAAGAGTACCAAGCTAAAGTTGAGAAATGGGCATGCCTTACGGACATTCCTGTATGCATATGTGGCAGTCCCTCGGAAACCAGAAAAAAAACTCTAATTGATTCTAAGCACACACTTGACACAATGTCAAGAAGAGAGCAGCAAGAAGGAATATTCAGAGATGATTACTCATTTGTCGCAAAGGAGACAGAGGCTAGATCATATGTTGGAGAAGGATATCTTTTAGCAGCATTTCTTCCAAGCCTGACAGAATGACCTACCGGCACACACTCCCCATAGTCCATCGGTATCATAACTGGAAGTGGTGGCACACCAAGGATCTTGGGAATTAAGGTTGATGCATTCATAACGTGCCACCCCTTGGTAGGTGAATGGAAAGACACACATGGCTCCATTAGCATTTCCACCAGTAGTGAATGTGGCACATGGTGTTGTACCTGCACTGGTAGTTAGTGAGGTGGTTGTTTCTGGTGGGGTAGTGGTATCACAGACTGTGCCTAGAAATTAAAACTTTATTATTGGCTTTCAAATATCACAATCACAGTAATTTGATGACAATGAATAGCTTACACTTGATAGCCTGCCAAAGAATGAATTCCAAATCAAATTCAAAATGTTAAGACTGAAATGGAAATGTTTTAAAATGAGACTTGAGTGTGTGTGACACACTCTTTGACTGTCATGTGCTAAATGGTTGGTAGCATACTTGTCAACCTGACCTACCCTGACAGTTGCCCCATAAGCCATCTACATCATAGTTGCCGGTAGTTGCACACCAAAGCTCTCCATTGTGGTCCAGTGTTGTACACTGATAGTATGCAACACCTTTGTAAGTGAAAGGGAATGTGCACATTGCACCTTTGGCATTGCCACCACTTGTGAATGTTGCACATGGAGTTGTGCCACCAGTTGTAGTCAGTGTTGTAGTTTCAATTGTTGTTGTAGTGTCACATAGAGTCCCTGTCAAAATATGCAATGTGACTATTACCAAATCATAATAAATCTATGTCTCAGCCCACCAGCTGCAAGATCGATCTTGGCTGTAAAGCAAAATATTAATGCTCCAATCAGCATACAGACAAAGCATCTCTTTCTTTTCTTCCCTCATGTCAGTACTTTCAAGCTAATCTATTTGATCATCAAAATTTGGCAAACATGAAGCCAATGGTCAAAATGACCAGATAAAGAGTACCAAGCTAAAGTTGAGAAATGGGCATGCCTTACGGACATTCCTGTATGCATATGTGGCAGTCCCTCGGAAACCAGAAAAAAAACTCTAATTGATTCTAAGCACACACTTGACACAATGTCAAGAAGAAAGCAGCATGAAGGAATATTCAGAGATGATTACTCATTTGTCGCAAAGGAGACAGAGGCTAGATCATATGTTGGAGAAGGATATCTTTTAGCAGCATTTCTTCCAAGCCTGACAGAATGACCTACCGGCACACACTCCCCATAGTCCATCGGTATCATAACTGGAAGTGGTGGCACACCAAGGATCTTGGGAATTAAGGTTGATGCATTCATAACGTGCCACCCCTTGGTAGGTGAATGGAAAGACACACATGGCTCCATTAGCATTTCCACCAGTAGTGAATGTGGCACATGGTGTTGTACCTGCACTGGTAGTTAGTGAGGTGGTTGTTTCTGGTGGGGTAGTGGTATCACAGACTGTGCCTAGAAATTAAAACTTTATTATTGGCTTTCAAATATCACAATCACAGTAATTTGATGACAATGAATAGCTTACACTTGATAGCCTGCCAAAGAATGAATTCCAAATCAAATTCAAAATGTTAAGACTGAAATGGAAATGTTTTAAAATGAGACTTGAGTGTGTGTGACACACTCTTTGACTGTCATGTGCTAAATGGTTGGTAGCATACTTGTCAACCTGACCTACCCTGACAGTTGCCCCATAAGCCATCTACATCATAGTTGCCGGTAGTTGCACACCAAAGCTCTCCATTGTGGTCCAGTGTTGTACACTGATAGTATGCAACACCTTTGTAAGTGAAAGGGAATGTGCACATTGCACCTTTGGCATTGCCACCACTTGTGAATGTTGCACATGGAGTTGTGCCACCAGTTGTAGTCAGTGTTGTAGTTTCAATTGTTGTTGTAGTGTCACATAGAGTCCCTGTCAAAATATGCAATGTGACTATTACCAAATCATAATAAATCTATGTCTCAGCCCACCAGCTGCAAGATCGATCTTGGCTGTAAAGCAAAATATTAATGCTCCAATCAGCATACAGACAAAGCATCTCTTTCTTTTCTTCCCTCATGTCAGTACTTTCAAGCTAATCTATTTGATCATCAAAATTTGGCAAACATGAAGCCAATGGTCAAAATGACCAGATAAAGAGTACCAAGCTAAAGTTGAGAAATGGGCATGCCTTACGGACATTCCTGTATGCATATGTGGCAGTCCCTCGGAAACCAGAAAAAAAACTCTAATTGATTCTAAGCACACACTTGACACAATGTCAAGAAGAAAGCAGCATGAAGGAATATTCAGAGATGATTACTCATTTGTCGCAAAGGAGACAGAGGCTAGATCATATGTTGGAGAAGGATATCTTTTAGCAGCATTTCTTCCAAGCCTGACAGAATGACCTACCGGCACACACTCCCCATAGTCCATCGGTATCATAACTGGAAGTGGTGGCACACCAAGGATCTTGGGAATTAAGGTTGATGCATTCATAACGTGCCACCCCTTGGTAGGTGAATGGAAAGACACACATGGCTCCATTAGCATTTCCACCAGTAGTGAATGTGGCACATGGTGTTGTACCTGCACTGGTAGTTAGTGAGGTGGTTGTTTCTGGTGGGGTAGTGGTATCACAGACTGTGCCTAGAAATTAAAACTTTATTATTGGCTTTCAAATATCACAATCACAGTAATTTGATGACAATGAATAGCTTACACTTGATAGCCTGCCAAAGAATGAATTCCAAATCAAATTCAAAATGTTAAGACTGAAATGGAAATGTTTTAAAATGAGACTTGAGTGTGTGTGACACACTTTTTGACTGTCATGTGCTAAATGGTTGGTAGCATACTTGTCAACCTGACCTACCCTGACAGTTGCCCCATAAGCCATCTACATCATAGTTGCCGGTAGTTGCACACCAAAGCTCTCCATTGTGGTCCAGTGTTGTACACTGATAGTATGCAACACCTTTGTAAGTGAAAGGGAATGTGCACATTGCACCTTTGGCATTGCCACCACTTGTGAATGTTGCACATGGAGTTGTGCCACCAGTTGTAGTCAGTGTTGTAGTTTCAATTGTTGTTGTAGTGTCACATAGAGTCCCTGTCAAAATATGCAATGTGACTATTACCAAATCATAATAAATCTATGTCTCAGCCCACCAGCTGCAAGATCGATCTTGGCTGTAAAGCAAAATATTAATGCTCCAATCAGCATACAGACACAGCATCTCTTTCTTTTCTTCCCTCATGTCAGTACTTTCAAGCTAATCTATTTGATCATCAAAATTTGGCAAACATGAAGCCAATGGTCAAAATGACCAGATAAAGAGTACCAAGCTAAAGTTGAGAAATGGGCATGCCTTACGGACATTCCTGTATGCATATGTGGCAGTCCCTCGGAAACCAGAAAAAAAACTCTAATTGATTCTAAGCACACACTTGACACAATGTCAAGAAGAAAGCAGCATGAAGGAATATTCAGAGATGATTACTCATTTGTCGCAAAGGAGACAGAGGCTAGATCATATGTTGGAGAAGGATATCTTTTAGCAGCATTTCTTCCAAGCCTGACAGAATGACCTACCGGCACACACTCCCCATAGTCCATCGGTATCATAACTGGAAGTGGTGGCACACCAAGGATCTTGGGAATTAAGGTTGATGCATTCATAACGTGCCACCCCTTGGTAGGTGAATGGAAAGACACACATGGCTCCATTAGCATTTCCACCAGTAGTGAATGTGGCACATGGTGTTGTACCTGCACTGGTAGTTAGTGAGGTGGTTGTTTCTGGTGGGGTAGTGGTATCACAGACTGTGCCTAGAAATTAAAACTTTATTATTGGCTTTCAAATATCACAATCACAGTAATTTGATGACAATGAATAGCTTACACTTGATAGCCTGCCAAAGAATGAATTCCAAATCAAATTCAAAATGTTAAGACTGAAATGGAAATGTTTTAAAATGAGACTTGAGTGTGTGTGACACACTCTTTGACTGTCATGTGCTAAATGGTTGGTAGCATACTTGTCAACCTGACCTACCCTGACAGTTGCCCCATAAGCCATCTACATCATAGTTGCCGGTAGTTGCACACCAAAGCTCTCCATTGTGGTCCAGTGTTGTACACTGATAGTATGCAACACCTTTGTAAGTGAAAGGGAATGTGCACATTGCACCTTTGGCATTGCCACCACTTGTGAATGTTGCACATGGAGTTGTGCCACCAGTTGTAGTCAGTGTTGTAGTTTCAATTGTTGTTGTAGTGTCACATAGAGTCCCTGTCAAAATATGCAATGTGACTATTACCAAATCATAATAAATCTATGTCTCAGCCCACCAGCTGCAAGATCGATCTTGGCTGTAAAGCAAAATATTAATGCTCCAATCAGCATACAGACAAAGCATCTCTTTCTTTTCTTCCCTCATGTCAGTACTTTCAAGCTAATCTATTTGATCATCAAAATTTGGCAAACATGAAGCCAATGGTCAAAATGACCAGATAAAGAGTACCAAGCTAAAGTTGAGAAATGGGCATGCCTTACGGACATTCCTGTATGCATATGTGGCAGTCCCTCGGAAACCAGAAAAAAAACTCTAATTGATTCTAAGCACACACTTGACACAATGTCAAGAAGAAAGCAGCATGAAGGAATATTCAGAGATGATTACTCATTTGTCGCAAAGGAGACAGAGGCTAGATCATATGTTGGAGAAGGATATCTTTTAGCAGCATTTCTTCCAAGCCTGACAGAATGACCTACCGGCACACACTCCCCATAGTCCATCGGTATCATAACTGGAAGTGGTGGCACACCAAGGATCTTGGGAATTAAGGTTGATGCATTCATAACGTGCCACCCCTTGGTAGGTGAATGGAAAGACACACATGGCTCCATTAGCATTTCCACCAGTAGTGAATGTGGCACATGGTGTTGTACCTGCACTGGTAGTTAGTGAGGTGGTTGTTTCTGGTGGGGTAGTGGTATCACAGACTGTGCCTAGAAATTAAAACTTTATTATTGGCTTTCAAATATCACAATCACAGTAATTTGATGACAATGAATAGCTTACACTTGATAGCCTGCCAAAGAATGAATTCCAAATCAAATTCAAAATGTTAAGACTGAAATGGAAATGTTTTAAAATGAGACTTGAGTGTGTGTGACACACTCTTTGACTGTCATGTGCTAAATGGTTGGTAGCATACTTGTCAACCTGACCTACCCTGACAGTTGCCCCATAAGCCATCTACATCATAGTTGCCGGTAGTTGCACACCAAAGCTCTCCATTGTGGTCCAGTGTTGTACACTGATAGTATGCAACACCTTTGTAAGTGAAAGGGAATGTGCACATTGCACCTTTGGCATTGCCACCACTTGTGAATGTTGCACATGGAGTTGTGCCACCAGTTGTAGTCAGTGTTGTAGTTTCAATTGTTGTTGTAGTGTCACATAGAGTCCCTGTCAAAATATGCAATGTGACTATTACCAAATCATAATAAATCTATGTCTCAGCCCACCAGCTGCAAGATCGATCTTGGCTGTAAAGCAAAATATTAATGCTCCAATCAGCATACAGACAAAGCATCTCTTTCTTTTCTTCCCTCATGTCAGTACTTTCAAGCTAATCTATTTGATCATCAAAATTTGGCAAACATGAAGCCAATGGTCAAAATGACCAGATAAAGAGTACCAAGCTAAAGTTTGAGAAATGGGCATGCCTTACGGACATTCCTGTATGCATTTGTGGCAGTCCCTCGGAAACCAGAAAAAAAACTCTAATTGATTCTAAGCACACACTTGACACAATGTCAAGAAGAAAGCAGCATGAAGGAATATTCAGAGATGATTACTCATTTGTCGCAAAGGAGACAGAGGCTAGATCACATGTTGGAGAAGGATATCTTTTAGCAGCATTTCTTCCAAGCCTGACAGAATGACCTACCGGCACACACTCCCCATAGTCCATCGGTATCATAACTGGAAGTGGTGGCACACCAAGGATCTTGGGAATTAAGGTTGATGCATTCATAACGTGCCACCCCTTGGTAGGTGAATGGAAAGACACACATGGCTCCATTAGCATTTCCACCAGTAGTGAATGTGGCACATGGTGTTGTACCTGCACTGGTAGTTAGTGAGGTGGTTGTTTCTGGTGGGGTAGTGGTATCACAGACTGTGCCTAGAAATTAAAACTTTATTATTGGCTTTCAAATATCACAATCACAGTAATTTGATGACAATGAATAGCTTACACTTGATAGCCTGCCAAAGAATGAATTCCAAATCAAATTCAAAATGTTAAGACTGAAATGGAAATGTTTTAAATTGAGACTTGAGTGTGTGTGACACACTCTTTGACTGTCATGTGCTAAATGGTTGGTAGCATACTTGTCAACCTGACCTACCCTGACAGTTGCCCCATAAGCCATCTACATCATAGTTGCCGGTAGTTGCACACCAAAGCTCTCCATTGTGGTCCAGTGTTGTACACTGATAGTATGCAACACCTTTGTAAGTGAAAGGGAATGTGCACATTGCACCTTTGGCATTGCCACCACTTGTGAATGTTGCACATGGAGTTGTGCCACCAGTTGTAGTCAGTGTTGTAGTTTCAATTGTTGTTGTAGTGTCACATAGAGTCCCTGTCAAAATATGCAATGTGACTATTACCAAATCATAATAAATCTATGTCTCAGCCCACCAGCTGCAAGATCGATCTTGGCTGTAAAGCAAAATATTAATGCTCCAATCAGCATACAGACAAAGCATCTCTTTCTTTTCTTCCCTCATGTCAGTACTTTCAAGCTAATCTATTTGATCATCAAAATTTGGCAAACATGAAGCCAATGGTCAAAATGACCAGATAAAGAGTACCAAGCTAAAGTTGAGAAATGGGCATGCCTTACGGACATTCCTGTATGCATATGTGGCAGTCCCTCGGAAACCAGAAAAAAAACTCTAATTGATTCTAAGCACACACTTGACACAATGTCAAGAAGAGAGCAGCAAGAAGGAATATTCAGAGATGATTACTCATTTGTCGCAAAGGAGACAGAGGCTAGATCATATGTTGGAGAAGGATATCTTTTAGCAGCATTTCTTCCAAGCCTGACAGAATGACCTACCGGCACACACTCCCCATAGTCCATCGGTATCATAACTGGAAGTGGTGGCACACCAAGGATCTTGGGAATTAAGGTTGATGCATTCATAACGTGCCACCCCTTGGTAGGTGAATGGAAAGACACACATGGCTCCATTAGCATTTCCACCAGTAGTGAATGTGGCACATGGTGTTGTACCTGCACTGGTAGTTAGTGAGGTGGTTGTTTCTGGTGGGGTAGTGGTATCACAGACTGTGCCTAGAAATTAAAACTTTATTATTGGCTTTCAAATATCACAATCACAGTAATTTGATGACAATGAATAGCTTACACTTGATAGCCTGCCAAAGAATGAATTCCAAATCAAATTCAAAATGTTAAGACTGAAATGGAAATGTTTTAAAATGAGACTTGAGTGTGTGTGACACACTCTTTGACTGTCATGTGCTAAATGGTTGGTAGCATACTTGTCAACCTGACCTACCCTGACAGTTGCCCCATAAGCCATCTACATCATAGTTGCCGGTAGTTGCACACCAAAGCTCTCCATTGTGGTCCAGTGTTGTACACTGATAGTATGCAACACCTTTGTAAGTGAAAGGGAATGTGCACATTGCACCTTTGGCATTGCCACCACTTGTGAATGTTGCACATGGAGTTGTGCCACCAGTTGTAGTCAGTGTTGTAGTTTCAATTGTTGTTGTAGTGTCACATAGAGTCCCTGTCAAAATATGCAATGTGACTATTACCAAATCATAATAAATCTATGTCTCAGCCCACCAGCTGCAAGATCGATCTTGGCTGTAAAGCAAAATATTAATGCTCCAATCAGCATACAGACAAAGCATCTCTTTCTTTTCTTCCCTCATGTCAGTACTTTCAAGCTAATCTATTTGATCATCAAAATTTGGCAAACATGAAGCCAATGGTCAAAATGACCAGATAAAGAGTACCAAGCTAAAGTTGAGAAATGGGCATGCCTTACAGACATTCCTGTATGCATATGTGGCAGTCCCTCGGAAACCAGAAAAAAAACTCTAATTGATTCTAAGCACACACTTGACACAATGTCAAGAAGAAAGCAGCATGAAGGAATATTCAGAGATGATTACTCATTTGTCGCAAAGGAGACAGAGGCTAGATCATATGTTGGAGAAGGATATCTTTTAGCAGCATTTCTTCCAAGCCTGACAGAATGACCTACCGGCACACACTCCCCATAGTCCATCGGTATCATAACTGGAAGTGGTGGCACACCAAGGATCTTGGGAATTAAGGTTGATGCATTCATAACGTGCCACCCCTTGGTAGGTGAATGGAAAGACACACATGGCTCCATTAGCATTTCCACCAGTAGTGAATGTGGCACATGGTGTTGTACCTGCACTGGTAGTTAGTGAGGTGGTTGTTTCTGGTGGGGTAGTGGTATCACAGACTGTGCCTAGAAATTAAAACTTTATTATTGGCTTTCAAATATCACAATCACAGTAATTTGATGACAATGAATAGCTTACACTTGATAGCCTGCCAAAGAATGAATTCCAAATCAAATTCAAAATGTTAAGACTGAAATGGAAATGTTTTAAAATGAGACTTGAGTGTGTGTGACACACTCTTTGACTGTCATGTGCTAAATGGTTGGTAGCATACTTGTCAACCTGACCTACCCTGACAGTTGCCCCATAAGCCATCTACATCATAGTTGCCGGTAGTTGCACACCAAAGCTCTCCATTGTGGTCCAGTGTTGTACACTGATAGTATGCAACACCTTTGTAAGTGAAAGGGAATGTGCACATTGCACCTTTGGCATTGCCACCACTTGTGAATGTTGCACATGGAGTTGTGCCACCAGTTGTAGTCAGTGTTGTAGTTTCAATTGTTGTTGTAGTGTCACATAGAGTCCCTGTCAAAATATGCAATGTGACTATTACCAAATCATAATAAATCTATGTCTCAGCCCACCAGCTGCAAGATCGATCTTGGCTGTAAAGCAAAATATTAATGCTCCAATCAGCATACAGACAAAGCATCTCTTTCTTTTCTTCCCTCATGTCAGTACTTTCAAGCTAATCTATTTGATCATCAAAATTTGGCAAACATGAAGCCAATGGTCAAAATGACCAGATAAAGAGTACCAAGCTAAAGTTGAGAAATGGGCATGCCTTACGGACATTCCTGTATGCATATGTGGCAGTCCCTCGGAAACCAGAAAAAAAACTCTAATTGATTCTAAGCACACACTTGACACAATGTCAAGAAGAAAGCAGCATGAAGGAATATTCAGAGATGATTACTCATTTGTCGCAAAGGAGACAGAGGCTAGATCATATGTTGGAGAAGGATATCTTTTAGCAGCATTTCTTCCAAGCCTGACAGAATGACCTACCGGCACACACTCCCCATAGTCCATCGGTATCATAACTGGAAGTGGTGGCACACCAAGGATCTTGGGAATTAAGGTTGATGCATTCATAACGTGCCACCCCTTGGTAGGTGAATGGAAAGACACACATGGCTCCATTAGCATTTCCACCAGTAGTGAATGTGGCACATGGTGTTGTACCTGCACTGGTAGTTAGTGAGGTGGTTGTTTCTGGTGGGGTAGTGGTATCACAGACTGTGCCTAGAAATTAAAACTTTATTATTGGCTTTCAAATATCACAATCACAGTAATTTGATGACAATGAATAGCTTACACTTGATAGCCTGCCAAAGAATGAATTCCAAATCAAATTCAAAATGTTAAGACTGAAATGGAAATGTTTTAAAATGAGACTTGAGTGTGTGTGACACACTCTTTGACTGTCATGTGCTAAATGGTTGGTAGCATACTTGTCAACCTGACCTACCCTGACAGTTGCCCCATAAGCCATCTACATCATAGTTGCCGGTAGTTGCACACCAAAGCTCTCCATTGTGGTCCAGTGTTGTACACTGATAGTATGCAACACCTTTGTAAGTGAAAGGGAATGTGCACATTGCACCTTTGGCATTGCCACCACTTGTGAATGTTGCACATGGAGTTGTGCCACCAGTTGTAGTCAGTGTTGTAGTTTCAATTGTTGTTGTAGTGTCACATAGAGTCCCTGTCAAAATATGCAATGTGACTATTACCAAATCATAATAAATCTATGTCTCAGCCCACCAGCTGCAAGATCGATCTTGGCTGTAAAGCAAAATATTAATGCTCCAATCAGCATACAGACAAAGCATCTCTTTCTTTTCTTCCCTCATGTCAGTACTTTCAAGCTAATCTATTTGATCATCAAAATTTGGCAAACATGAAGCCAATGGTCAAAATGACCAGATAAAGAGTACCAAGCTAAAGTTGAGAAATGGGCATGCCTTACGGACATTCCTGTATGCATATGTGGCAGTCCCTCGGAAACCAGAAAAAAAACTCTAATTGATTCTAAGCACACACTTGACACAATGTCAAGAAGAAAGCAGCATGAAGGAATATTCAGAGATGATTACTCATTTGTCGCAAAGGAGACAGAGGCTAGATCATATGTTGGAGAAGGATATCTTTTAGCAGCATTTCTTCCAAGCCTGACAGAATGACCTACCGGCACACACTCCCCATAGTCCATCGGTATCATAACTGGAAGTGGTGGCACACCAAGGATCTTGGGAATTAAGGTTGATGCATTCATAACGTGCCACCCCTTGGTAGGTGAATGGAAAGACACACATGGCTCCATTAGCATTTCCACCAGTAGTGAATGTGGCACATGGTGTTGTACCTGCACTGGTAGTTAGTGAGGTGGTTGTTTCTGGTGGGGTAGTGGTATCACAGACTGTGCCTAGAAATTAAAACTTTATTATTGGCTTTCAAATATCACAATCACAGTAATTTGATGACAATGAATAGCTTACACTTGATAGCCTGCCAAAGAATGAATTCCAAATCAAATTCAAAATGTTAAGACTGAAATGGAAATGTTTTAAAATGAGACTTGAGTGTGTGTGACACACTCTTTGACTGTCATGTGCTAAATGGTTGGTAGCATACTTGTCAACCTGACCTACCCTGACAGTTGCCCCATAAGCCATCTACATCATAGTTGCCGGTAGTTGCACACCAAAGCTCTCCATTGTGGTCCAGTGTTGTACACTGATAGTATGCAACACCTTTGTAAGTGAAAGGGAATGTGCACATTGCACCTTTGGCATTGCCACCACTTGTGAATGTTGCACATGGAGTTGTGCCACCAGTTGTAGTCAGTATTGTAGTTTCAATTGTTGTTGTAGTGTCACATAGAGTCCCTGTCAAAATATGCAATGTGACTATTACCAAATCATAATAAATCTATGTCTCAGCCCACCAGCTGCAAGATCGATCTTGGCTGTAAAGCAAAATATTAATGCTCCAATCAGCATACAGACAAAGCATCTCTTTCTTTTCTTCCCTCATGTCAGTACTTTCAAGCTAATCTATTTGATCATCAAAATTTGGCAAACATGAAGCCAATGGTCAAAATGACCAGATAAAGAGTACCAAGCTAAAGTTGAGAAATGGGCATGCCTTACGGACATTCCTGTATGCATATGTGGCAGTCCCTCGGAAACCAGAAAAAAAACTCTAATTGATTCTAAGCACACACTTGACACAATGTCAAGAAGAAAGCAGCATGAAGGAATATTCAGAGATGATTACTCATTTGTCGCAAAGGAGACAGAGGCTAGATCATATGTTGGAGAAGGATATCTTTTAGCAGCATTTCTTCCAAGCCTGACAGAATGACCTACCGGCACACACTCCCCATAGTCCATCGGTATCATAACTGGAAGTGGTGGCACACCAAGGATCTTGGGAATTAAGGTTGATGCATTCATAACGTGCCACCCCTTGGTAGGTGAATGGAAAGACACACATGGCTCCATTAGCATTTCCACCAGTAGTGAATGTGGCACATGGTGTTGTACCTGCACTGGTAGTTAGTGAGGTGGTTGTTTCTGGTGGGGTAGTGGTATCACAGACTGTGCCTAGAAATTAAAACTTTATTATTGGCTTTCAAATATCACAATCACAGTAATTTGATGACAATGAATAGCTTACACTTGATAGCCTGCCAAAGAATGAATTCCAAATCAAATTCAAAATGTTAAGACTGAAATGGAAATGTTTTAAAATGAGACTTGAGTGTGTGTGACACACTCTTTGACTGTCATGTGCTAAATGGTTGGTAGCATACTTGTCAACCTGACCTACCCTGACAGTTGCCCCATAAGCCATCTACATCATAGTTGCCGGTAGTTGCACACCAAAGCTCTCCATTGTGGTCCAGTGTTGTACACTGATAGTATGCAACACCTTTGTAAGTGAAAGGGAATGTGCACATTGCACCTTTGGCATTGCCACCACTTGTGAATGTTGCACATGGAGTTGTGCCACCAGTTGTAGTCAGTGTTGTAGTTTCAATTGTTGTTGTAGTGTCACATAGAGTCCCTGTCAAAATATGCAATGTGACTATTACCAAATCATAATAAATCTATGTCTCAGCCCACCAGCTGCAAGATCGATCTTGGCTGTAAAGCAAAATATTAATGCTCCAATCAGCATACAGACAAAGCATCTCTTTCTTTTCTTCCCTCATGTCAGTACTTTCAAGCTAATCTATTTGATCATCAAAATTTGGCAAACATGAAGCCAATGGTCAAAATGACCAGATAAAGAGTACCAAGCTAAAGTTGAGAAATGGGCATGCCTTACAGACATTCCTGTATGCATATGTGGCAGTCCCTCGGAAACCAGAAAAAAAACTCTAATTGATTCTAAGCACACACTTGACACAATGTCAAGAAGAAAGCAGCATGAAGGAATATTCAGAGATGATTACTCATTTGTCGCAAAGGAGACAGAGGCTAGATCACATGTTGGAGAAGGATATCTTTTAGCAGCATTTCTTCCAAGCCTGACAGAATGACCTACCGGCACACACTCCCCATAGTCCATCGGTATCATAACTGGAAGTGGTGGCACACCAAGGATCTTGGGAATTAAGGTTGATGCATTCATAACGTGCCACCCCTTGGTAGGTGAATGGAAAGACACACATGGCTCCATTAGCATTTCCACCAGTAGTGAATGTGGCACATGGTGTTGTACCTGCACTGGTAGTTAGTGAGGTGGTTGTTTCTGGTGGGGTAGTGGTATCACAGACTGTGCCTAGAAATTAAAACTTTATTATTGGCTTTCAAATATCACAATCACAGTAATTTGATGACAATGAATAGCTTACACTTGATAGCCTGCCAAAGAATGAATTCCAAATCAAATTCAAAATGTTAAGACTGAAATGGAAATGTTTTAAAATGAGACTTGAGTGTGTGTGACACACTCTTTGACTGTCATGTGCTAAATGGTTGGTAGCATACTTGTCAACCTGACCTACCCTGACAGTTGCCCCATAAGCCATCTACATCATAGTTGCCGGTAGTTGCACACCAAAGCTCTCCATTGTGGTCCAGTGTTGTACACTGATAGTATGCAACACCTTTGTAAGTGAAAGGGAATGTGCACATTGCACCTTTGGCATTGCCACCACTTGTGAATGTTGCACATGGAGTTGTGCCACCAGTTGTAGTCAGTATTGTAGTTTCAATTGTTGTTGTAGTGTCACATAGAGTCCCTGTCAAAATATGCAATGTGACTATTACCAAATCATAATAAATCTATGTCTCAGCCCACCAGCTGCAAGATCGATCTTGGCTGTAAAGCAAAATATTAATGCTCCAATCAGCATACAGACAAAGCATCTCTTTCTTTTCTTCCCTCATGTCAGTACTTTCAAGCTAATCTATTTGATCATCAAAATTTGGCAAACATGAAGCCAATGGTCAAAATGACCAGATAAAGAGTACCAAGCTAAAGTTGAGAAATGGGCATGCCTTACGGACATTCCTGTATGCATATGTGGCAGTCCCTCGGAAACCAGAAAAAAAACTCTAATTGATTCTAAGCACACACTTGACACAATGTCAAGAAGAGAGCAGCAAGAAGGAATATTCAGAGATGATTACTCATTTGTCGCAAAGGAGACAGAGGCTAGATCATATGTTGGAGAAGGATATCTTTTAGCAGCATTTCTTCCAAGCCTGACAGAATGACCTACCGGCACACACTCCCCATAGTCCATCGGTATCATAACTGGAAGTGGTGGCACACCAAGGATCTTGGGAATTAAGGTTGATGCATTCATAACGTGCCACCCCTTGGTAGGTGAATGGAAAGACACACATGGCTCCATTAGCATTTCCACCAGTAGTGAATGTGGCACATGGTGTTGTACCTGCACTGGTAGTTAGTGAGGTGGTTGTTTCTGGTGGGGTAGTGGTATCACAGACTGTGCCTAGAAATTAAAACTTTATTATTGGCTTTCAAATATCACAATCACAGTAATTTGATGACAATGAATAGCTTACACTTGATAGCCTGCCAAAGAATGAATTCCAAATCAAATTCAAAATGTTAAGACTGAAATGGAAATGTTTTAAAATGAGACTTGAGTGTGTGTGACACACTCTTTGACTGTCATGTGCTAAATGGTTGGTAGCATACTTGTCAACCTGACCTACCCTGACAGTTGCCCCATAAGCCATCTACATCATAGTTGCCGGTAGTTGCACACCAAAGCTCTCCATTGTGGTCCAGTGTTGTACACTGATAGTATGCAACACCTTTGTAAGTGAAAGGGAATGTGCACATTGCACCTTTGGCATTGCCACCACTTGTGAATGTTGCACATGGAGTTGTGCCACCAGTTGTAGTCAGTGTTGTAGTTTCAATTGTTGTTGTAGTGTCACATAGAGTCCCTGTCAAAATATGCAATGTGACTATTACCAAATCATAATAAATCTATGTCTCAGCCCACCAGCTGCAAGATCGATCTTGGCTGTAAAGCAAAATATTAATGCTCCAATCAGCATACAGACAAAGCATCTCTTTCTTTTCTTCCCTCATGTCAGTACTTTCAAGCTAATCTATTTGATCATCAAAATTTGGCAAACATGAAGCCAATGGTCAAAATGACCAGATAAAGAGTACCAAGCTAAAGTTGAGAAATGGGCATGCCTTACGGACATTCCTGTATGCATATGTGGCAGTCCCTCGGAAACCAGAAAAAAAACTCTAATTGATTCTAAGCACACACTTGACACAATGTCAAGAAGAAAGCAGCATGAAGGAATATTCAGAGATGATTACTCATTTGTCGCAAAGGAGACAGAGGCTAGATCATATGTTGGAGAAGGATATCTTTTAGCAGCATTTCTTCCAAGCCTGACAGAATGACCTACCGGCACACACTCCCCATAGTCCATCGGTATCATAACTGGAAGTGGTGGCACACCAAGGATCTTGGGAATTAAGGTTGATGCATTCATAACGTGCCACCCCTTGGTAGGTGAATGGAAAGACACACATGGCTCCATTAGCATTTCCACCAGTAGTGAATGTGGCACATGGTGTTGTACCTGCACTGGTAGTTAGTGAGGTGGTTGTTTCTGGTGGGGTAGTGGTATCACAGACTGTGCCTAGAAATTAAAACTTTATTATTGGCTTTCAAATATCACAATCACAGTAATTTGATGACAATGAATAGCTTACACTTGATAGCCTGCCAAAGAATGAATTCCAAATCAAATTCAAAATGTTAAGACTGAAATGGAAATGTTTTAAAATGAGACTTGAGTGTGTGTGACACACTCTTTGACTGTCATGTGCTAAATGGTTGGTAGCATACTTGTCAACCTGACCTACCCTGACAGTTGCCCCATAAGCCATCTACATCATAGTTGCCGGTAGTTGCACACCAAAGCTCTCCATTGTGGTCCAGTGTTGTACACTGATAGTATGCAACACCTTTGTAAGTGAAAGGGAATGTGCACATTGCACCTTTGGCATTGCCACCACTTGTGAATGTTGCACATGGAGTTGTGCCACCAGTTGTAGTCAGTGTTGTAGTTTCAATTGTTGTTGTAGTGTCACATAGAGTCCCTGTCAAAATATGCAATGTGACTATTACCAAATCATAATAAATCTATGTCTCAGCCCACCAGCTGCAAGATCGATCTTGGCTGTAAAGCAAAATATTAATGCTCCAATCAGCATACAGACAAAGCATCTCTTTCTTTTCTTCCCTCATGTCAGTACTTTCAAGCTAATCTATTTGATCATCAAAATTTGGCAAACATGAAGCCAATGGTCAAAATGACCAGATAAAGAGTACCAAGCTAAAGTTGAGAAATGGGCATGCCTTACAGACATTCCTGTATGCATATGTGGCAGTCCCTCGGAAACCAGAAAAAAAACTCTAATTGATTCTAAGCACACACTTGACACAATGTCAAGAAGAAAGCAGCATGAAGGAATATTCAGAGATGATTACTCATTTGTCGCAAAGGAGACAGAGGCTAGATCATATGTTGGAGAAGGATATCTTTTAGCAGCATTTCTTCCAAGCCTGACAGAATGACCTACCGGCACACACTCCCCATAGTCCATCGGTATCATAACTGGAAGTGGTGGCACACCAAGGATCTTGGGAATTAAGGTTGATGCATTCATAACGTGCCACCCCTTGGTAGGTGAATGGAAAGACACACATGGCTCCATTAGCATTTCCACCAGTAGTGAATGTGGCACATGGTGTTGTACCTGCACTGGTAGTTAGTGAGGTGGTTGTTTCTGGTGGGGTAGTGGTATCACAGACTGTGCCTAGAAATTAAAACTTTATTATTGGCTTTCAAATATCACAATCACAGTAATTTGATGACAATGAATAGCTTACACTTGATAGCCTGCCAAAGAATGAATTCCAAATCAAATTCAAAATGTTAAGACTGAAATGGAAATGTTTTAAAATGAGACTTGAGTGTGTGTGACACACTCTTTGACTGTCATGTGCTAAATGGTTGGTAGCATACTTGTCAACCTGACCTACCCTGACAGTTGCCCCATAAGCCATCTACATCATAGTTGCCGGTAGTTGCACACCAAAGCTCTCCATTGTGGTCCAGTGTTGTACACTGATAGTATGCAACACCTTTGTAAGTGAAAGGGAATGTGCACATTGCACCTTTGGCATTGCCACCACTTGTGAATGTTGCACATGGAGTTGTGCCACCAGTTGTAGTCAGTGTTGTAGTTTCAATTGTTGTTGTAGTGTCACATAGAGTCCCTGTCAAAATATGCAATGTGACTATTACCAAATCATAATAAATCTATGTCTCAGCCCACCAGCTGCAAGATCGATCTTGGCTGTAAAGCAAAATATTAATGCTCCAATCAGCATACAGACAAAGCATCTCTTTCTTTTCTTCCCTCATGTCAGTACTTTCAAGCTAATCTATTTGATCATCAAAATTTGGCAAACATGAAGCCAATGGTCAAAATGACCAGATAAAGAGTACCAAGCTAAAGTTGAGAAATGGGCATGCCTTACGGACATTCCTGTATGCATATGTGGCAGTCCCTCGGAAACCAGAAAAAAAACTCTAATTGATTCTAAGCACACACTTGACACAATGTCAAGAAGAGAGCAGCAAGAAGGAATATTCAGAGATGATTACTCATTTGTCGCAAAGGAGACAGAGGCTAGATCATATGTTGGAGAAGGATATCTTTTAGCAGCATTTCTTCCAAGCCTGACAGAATGACCTACCGGCACACACTCCCCATAGTCCATCGGTATCATAACTGGAAGTGGTGGCACACCAAGGATCTTGGGAATTAAGGTTGATGCATTCATAACGTGCCACCCCTTGGTAGGTGAATGGAAAGACACACATGGCTCCATTAGCATTTCCACCAGTAGTGAATGTGGCACATGGTGTTGTACCTGCACTGGTAGTTAGTGAGGTGGTTGTTTCTGGTGGGGTAGTGGTATCACAGACTGTGCCTAGAAATTAAAACTTTATTATTGGCTTTCAAATATCACAATCACAGTAATTTGATGACAATGAATAGCTTACACTTGATAGCCTGCCAAAGAATGAATTCCAAATCAAATTCAAAATGTTAAGACTGAAATGGAAATGTTTTAAAATGAGACTTGAGTGTGTGTGACACACTCTTTGACTGTCATGTGCTAAATGGTTGGTAGCATACTTGTCAACCTGACCTACCCTGACAGTTGCCCCATAAGCCATCTACATCATAGTTGCCGGTAGTTGCACACCAAAGCTCTCCATTGTGGTCCAGTGTTGTACACTGATAGTATGCAACACCTTTGTAAGTGAAAGGGAATGTGCACATTGCACCTTTGGCATTGCCACCACTTGTGAATGTTGCACATGGAGTTGTGCCACCAGTTGTAGTCAGTGTTGTAGTTTCAATTGTTGTTGTAGTGTCACATAGAGTCCCTGTCAAAATATGCAATGTGACTATTACCAAATCATAATAAATCTATGTCTCAGCCCACCAGCTGCAAGATCGATCTTGGCTGTAAAGCAAAATATTAATGCTCCAATCAGCATACAGACAAAGCATCTCTTTCTTTTCTTCCCTCATGTCAGTACTTTCAAGCTAATCTATTTGATCATCAAAATTTGGCAAACATGAAGCCAATGGTCAAAATGACCAGATAAAGAGTACCAAGCTAAAGTTGAGAAATGGGCATGCCTTACGGACATTCCTGTATGCATATGTGGCAGTCCCTCGGAAACCAGAAAAAAAACTCTAATTGATTCTAAGCACACACTTGACACAATGTCAAGAAGAAAGCAGCATGAAGGAATATTCAGAGATGATTACTCATTTGTCGCAAAGGAGACAGAGGCTAGATCATATGTTGGAGAAGGATATCTTTTAGCAGCATTTCTTCCAAGCCTGACAGAATGACCTACCGGCACACACTCCCCATAGTCCATCGGTATCATAACTGGAAGTGGTGGCACACCAAGGATCTTGGGAATTAAGGTTGATGCATTCATAACGTGCCACCCCTTGGTAGGTGAATGGAAAGACACACATGGCTCCATTAGCATTTCCACCAGTAGTGAATGTGGCACATGGTGTTGTACCTGCACTGGTAGTTAGTGAGGTGGTTGTTTCTGGTGGGGTAGTGGTATCACAGACTGTGCCTAGAAATTAAAACTTTATTATTGGCTTTCAAATATCACAATCACAGTAATTTGATGACAATGAATAGCTTACACTTGATAGCCTGCCAAAGAATGAATTCCAAATCAAATTCAAAATGTTAAGACTGAAATGGAAATGTTTTAAAATGAGACTTGAGTGTGTGTGACACACTCTTTGACTGTCATGTGCTAAATGGTTGGTAGCATACTTGTCAACCTGACCTACCCTGACAGTTGCCCCATAAGCCATCTACATCATAGTTGCCAGTAGTTGCACACCAAAGCTCTCCATTGTGGTCCAGTGTTGTACACTGATAGTATGCAACACCTTTGTAAGTGAAAGGGAATGTGCACATTGCACCTTTGGCATTGCCACCACTTGTGAATGTTGCACATGGAGTTGTGCCACCAGTTGTAGTCAGTGTTGTAGTTTCAATTGTTGTTGTAGTGTCACATAGAGTCCCTGTCAAAATATGCAATGTGACTATTACCAAATCATAATAAATCTATGTCTCAGCCCACCAGCTGCAAGATCGATCTTGGCTGTAAAGCAAAATATTAATGCTCCAATCAGCATACAGACAAAGCATCTCTTTCTTTTCTTCCCTCATGTCAGTACTTTCAAGCTAATCTATTTGATCATCAAAATTTGGCAAACATGAAGCCAATGGTCAAAATGACCAGATAAAGAGTACCAAGCTAAAGTTGAGAAATGGGCATGCCTTACAGACATTCCTGTATGCATATGTGGCAGTCCCTCGGAAACCAGAAAAAAAACTCTAATTGATTCTAAGCACACACTTGACACAATGTCAAGAAGAAAGCAGCATGAAGGAATATTCAGAGATGATTACTCATTTGTCGCAAAGGAGACAGAGGCTAGATCATATGTTGGAGAAGGATATCTTTTAGCAGCATTTCTTCCAAGCCTGACAGAATGACCTACCGGCACACACTCCCCATAGTCCATCGGTATCATAACTGGAAGTGGTGGCACACCAAGGATCTTGGGAATTAAGGTTGATGCATTCATAACGTGCCACCCCTTGGTAGGTGAATGGAAAGACACACATGGCTCCATTAGCATTTCCACCAGTAGTGAATGTGGCACATGGTGTTGTACCTGCACTGGTAGTTAGTGAGGTGGTTGTTTCTGGTGGGGTAGTGGTATCACAGACTGTGCCTAGAAATTAAAACTTTATTATTGGCTTTCAAATATCACAATCACAGTAATTTGATGACAATGAATAGCTTACACTTGATAGCCTGCCAAAGAATGAATTCCAAATCAAATTCAAAATGTTAAGACTGAAATGGAAATGTTTTAAAATGAGACTTGAGTGTGTGTGACACACTTTTTGACTGTCATGTGCTAAATGGTTGGTAGCATACTTGTAAACCTGACCTACCCTGACAGTTGCCCCATAAGCCATCTACATCATAGTTGCCGGTAGTTGCACACCAAAGCTCTCCATTGTGGTCCAGTGTTGTACACTGATAGTATGCAACACCTTTGTAAGTGAAAGGGAATGTGCACATTGCACCTTTGGCATTGCCACCACTTGTGAATGTTGCACATGGAGTTGTGCCACCAGTTGTAGTCAGTGTTGTAGTTTCAATTGTTGTTGTAGTGTCACATAGAGTCCCTGTCAAAATATGCAATGTGACTATTACCAAATCATAATAAATCTATGTCTCAGCCCACCAGCTGCAAGATCGATCTTGGCTGTAAAGCAAAATATTAATGCTCCAATCAGCATACAGACAAAGCATCTCTTTCTTTTCTTCCCTCATGTCAGTACTTTCAAGCTAATCTATTTGATCATCAAAATTTGGCAAACATGAAGCCAATGGTCAAAATGACCAGATAAAGAGTACCAAGCTAAAGTTGAGAAATGGGCATGCCTTACGGACATTCCTGTATGCATATGTGGCAGTCCCTCGGAAACCAGAAAAAAAACTCTAATTGATTCTAAGCACACACTTGACACAATGTCAAGAAGAAAGCAGCATGAAGGAATATTCAGAGATGATTACTCATTTGTCGCAAAGGAGACAGAGGCTAGATCATATGTTGGAGAAGGATATCTTTTAGCAGCATTTCTTCCAAGCCTGACAGAATGACCTACCGGCACACACTCCCCATAGTCCATCGGTATCATAACTGGAAGTGGTGGCACACCAAGGATCTTGGGAATTAAGGTTGATGCATTCATAACGTGCCACCCCTTGGTAGGTGAATGGAAAGACACACATGGCTCCATTAGCATTTCCACCAGTAGTGAATGTGGCACATGGTGTTGTACCTGCACTGGTAGTTAGTGAGGTGGTTGTTTCTGGTGGGGTAGTGGTATCACAGACTGTGCCTAGAAATTAAAACTTTATTATTGGCTTTCAAATATCACAATCACAGTAATTTGATGACAATGAATAGCTTACACTTGATAGCCTGCCAAAGAATGAATTCCAAATCAAATTCAAAATGTTAAGACTGAAATGGAAATGTTTTAAAATGAGACTTGAGTGTGTGTGACACACTTTTTGACTGTCATGTGCTAAATGGTTGGTAGCATACTTGTCAACCTGACCTACCCTGACAGTTGCCCCATAAGCCATCTACATCATAGTTGCCGGTAGTTGCACACCAAAGCTCTCCATTGTGGTCCAGTGTTGTACACTGATAGTATGCAACACCTTTGTAAGTGAAAGGGAATGTGCACATTGCACCTTTGGCATTGCCACCACTTGTGAATGTTGCACATGGAGTTGTGCCACCAGTTGTAGTCAGTGTTGTAGTTTCAATTGTTGTTGTAGTGTCACATAGAGTCCCTGTCAAAATATGCAATGTGACTATTACCAAATCATAATAAATCTATGTCTCAGCCCACCAGCTGCAAGATCGATCTTGGCTGTAAAGCAAAATATTAATGCTCCAATCAGCATACAGACACAGCATCTCTTTCTTTTCTTCCCTCATGTCAGTACTTTCAAGCTAATCTATTTGATCATCAAAATTTGGCAAACATGAAGCCAATGGTCAAAATGACCAGATAAAGAGTACCAAGCTAAAGTTGAGAAATGGGCATGCCTTACGGACATTCCTGTATGCATATGTGGCAGTCCCTCGGAAACCAGAAAAAAAACTCTAATTGATTCTAAGCACACACTTGACACAATGTCAAGAAGAAAGCAGCATGAAGGAATATTCAGAGATGATTACTCATTTGTCGCAAAGGAGACAGAGGCTAGATCATATGTTGGAGAAGGATATCTTTTAGCAGCATTTCTTCCAAGCCTGACAGAATGACCTACCGGCACACACTCCCCATAGTCCATCGGTATCATAACTGGAAGTGGTGGCACACCAAGGATCTTGGGAATTAAGGTTGATGCATTCATAACGTGCCACCCCTTGGTAGGTGAATGGAAAGACACACATGGCTCCATTAGCATTTCCACCAGTAGTGAATGTGGCACATGGTGTTGTACCTGCACTGGTAGTTAGTGAGGTGGTTGTTTCTGGTGGGGTAGTGGTATCACAGACTGTGCCTAGAAATTAAAACTTTATTATTGGCTTTCAAATATCACAATCACAGTAATTTGATGACAATGAATAGCTTACACTTGATAGCCTGCCAAAGAATGAATTCCAAATCAAATTCAAAATGTTAAGACTGAAATGGAAATGTTTTAAAATGAGACTTGAGTGTGTGTGACACACTCTTTGACTGTCATGTGCTAAATGGTTGGTAGCATACTTGTCAACCTGACCTACCCTGACAGTTGCCCCATAAGCCATCTACATCATAGTTGCTGGTAGTTGCACACCAAAGCTCTCCATTGTGGTCCAGTGTTGTACACTGATAGTATGCAACACCTTTGTAAGTGAAAGGGAATGTGCACATTGCACCTTTGGCATTGCCACCACTTGTGAATGTTGCACATGGAGTTGTGCCACCAGTTGTAGTCAGTGTTGTAGTTTCAATTGTTGTTGTAGTGTCACATAGAGTCCCTGTCAAAATATGCAATGTGACTATTACCAAATCATAATAAATCTATGTCTCAGCCCACCAGCTGCAAGATCGATCTTGGCTGTAAAGCAAAATATTAATGCTCCAATCAGCATACAGACAAAGCATCTCTTTCTTTTCTTCCCTCATGTCAGTACTTTCAAGCTAATCTATTTGATCATCAAAATTTGGCAAACATGAAGCCAATGGTCAAAATGACCAGATAAAGAGTACCAAGCTAAAGTTGAGAAATGGGCATGCCTTACAGACATTCCTGTATGCATATGTGGCAGTCCCTCGGAAACCAGAAAAAAAACTCTAATTGATTCTAAGCACACACTTGACACAATGTCAAGAAGAAAGCAGCATGAAGGAATATTCAGAGATGATTACTCATTTGTCGCAAAGGAGACAGAGGCTAGATCATATGTTGGAGAAGGATATCTTTTAGCAGCATTTCTTCCAAGCCTGACAGAATGACCTACCGGCACACACTCCCCATAGTCCATCGGTATCATAACTGGAAGTGGTGGCACACCAAGGATCTTGGGAATTAAGGTTGATGCATTCATAACGTGCCACCCCTTGGTAGGTGAATGGAAAGACACACATGGCTCCATTAGCATTTCCACCAGTAGTGAATGTGGCACATGGTGTTGTACCTGCACTGGTAGTTAGTGAGGTGGTTGTTTCTGGTGGGGTAGTGGTATCACAGACTGTGCCTAGAAATTAAAACTTTATTATTGGCTTTCAAATATCACAATCACAGTAATTTGATGACAATGAATAGCTTACACTTGATAGCCTGCCAAAGAATGAATTCCAAATCAAATTCAAAATGTTAAGACTGAAATGGAAATGTTTTAAAATGAGACTTGAGTGTGTGTGACACACTTTTTGACTGTCATGTGCTAAATGGTTGGTAGCATACTTGTCAACCTGACCTACCCTGACAGTTGCCCCATAAGCCATCTACATCATAGTTGCCGGTAGTTGCACACCAAAGCTCTCCATTGTGGTCCAGTGTTGTACACTGATAGTATGCAACACCTTTGTAAGTGAAAGGGAATGTGCACATTGCACCTTTGGCATTGCCACCACTTGTGAATGTTGCACATGGAGTTGTGCCACCAGTTGTAGTCAGTGTTGTAGTTTCAATTGTTGTTGTAGTGTCACATAGAGTCCCTGTCAAAATATGCAATGTGACTATTACCAAATCATAATAAATCTATGTCTCAGCCCACCAGCTGCAAGATCGATCTTGGCTGTAAAGCAAAATATTAATGCTCCAATCAGCATACAGACAAAGCATCTCTTTCTTTTCTTCCCTCATGTCAGTACTTTCAAGCTAATCTATTTGATCATCAAAATTTGGCAAACATGAAGCCAATGGTCAAAATGACCAGATAAAGAGTACCAAGCTAAAGTTGAGAAATGGGCATGCCTTACGGACATTCCTGTATGCATATGTGGCAGTCCCTCGGAAACCAGAAAAAAAACTCTAATTGATTCTAAGCACACACTTGACACAATGTCAAGAAGAAAGCAGCATGAAGGAATATTCAGAGATGATTAATCATTTGTCGCAAAGGAGACAGAGGCTAGATCATATGTTGGAGAAGGATATCTTTTAGCAGCATTTCTTCCAAGCCTGACAGAATGACCTACCGGCACACACTCCCCATAGTCCATCGGTATCATAACTGGAAGTGGTGGCACACCAAGGATCTTGGGAATTAAGGTTGATGCATTCATAACGTGCCACCCCTTGGTAGGTGAATGGAAAGACACACATGGCTCCATTAGCATTTCCACCAGTAGTGAATGTGGCACATGGTGTTGTACCTGCACTGGTAGTTAGTGAGGTGGTTGTTTCTGGTGGGGTAGTGGTATCACAGACTGTGCCTAGAAATTAAAACTTTATTATTGGCTTTCAAATATCACAATCACAGTAATTTGATGACAATGAATAGCTTACACTTGATAGCCTGCCAAAGAATGAATTCCAAATCAAATTCAAAATGTTAAGACTGAAATGGAAATGTTTTAAAATGAGACTTGAGTGTGTGTGACACACTTTTTGACTGTCATGTGCTAAATGGTTGGTAGCATACTTGTCAACCTGACCTACCCTGACAGTTGCCCCATAAGCCATCTACATCATAGTTGCCGGTAGTTGCACACCAAAGCTCTCCATTGTGGTCCAGTGTTGTACACTGATAGTATGCAACACCTTTGTAAGTGAAAGGGAATGTGCACATTGCACCTTTGGCATTGCCACCACTTGTGAATGTTGCACATGGAGTTGTGCCACCAGTTGTAGTCAGTGTTGTAGTTTCAATTGTTGTTGTAGTGTCACATAGAGTCCCTGTCAAAATATGCAATGTGACTATTACCAAATCATAATAAATCTATGTCTCAGCCCACCAGCTGCAAGATCGATCTTGGCTGTAAAGCAAAATATTAATGCTCCAATCAGCATACAGACACAGCATCTCTTTCTTTTCTTCCCTCATGTCAGTACTTTCAAGCTAATCTATTTGATCATCAAAATTTGGCAAACATGAAGCCAATGGTCAAAATGACCAGATAAAGAGTACCAAGCTAAAGTTGAGAAATGGGCATGCCTTACGGACATTCCTGTATGCATATGTGGCAGTCCCTCGGAAACCAGAAAAAAAACTCTAATTGATTCTAAGCACACACTTGACACAATGTCAAGAAGAAAGCAGCATGAAGGAATATTCAGAGATGATTACTCATTTGTCGCAAAGGAGACAGAGGCTAGATCATATGTTGGAGAAGGATATCTTTTAGCAGCATTTCTTCCAAGCCTGACAGAATGACCTACCGGCACACACTCCCCATAGTCCATCGGTATCATAACTGGAAGTGGTGGCACACCAAGGATCTTGGGAATTAAGGTTGATGCATTCATAACGTGCCACCCCTTGGTAGGTGAATGGAAAGACACACATGGCTCCATTAGCATTTCCACCAGTAGTGAATGTGGCACATGGTGTTGTACCTGCACTGGTAGTTAGTGAGGTGGTTGTTTCTGGTGGGGTAGTGGTATCACAGACTGTGCCTAGAAATTAAAACTTTATTATTGGCTTTCAAATATCACAATCACAGTAATTTGATGACAATGAATAGCTTACACTTGATAGCCTGCCAAAGAATGAATTCCAAATCAAATTCAAAATGTTAAGACTGAAATGGAAATGTTTTAAAATGAGACTTGAGTGTGTGTGACACACTCTTTGACTGTCATGTGCTAAATGGTTGGTAGCATACTTGTCAACCTGACCTACCCTGACAGTTGCCCCATAAGCCATCTACATCATAGTTGCCGGTAGTTGCACACCAAAGCTCTCCATTGTGGTCCAGTGTTGTACACTGATAGTATGCAACACCTTTGTAAGTGAAAGGGAATGTGCACATTGCACCTTTGGCATTGCCACCACTTGTGAATGTTGCACATGGAGTTGTGCCACCAGTTGTAGTCAGTGTTGTAGTTTCAATTGTTGTTGTAGTGTCACATAGAGTCCCTGTCAAAATATGCAATGTGACTATTACCAAATCATAATAAATCTATGTCTCAGCCCACCAGCTGCAAGATCGATCTTGGCTGTAAAGCAAAATATTAATGCTCCAATCAGCATACAGACAAAGCATCTCTTTCTTTTCTTCCCTCATGTCAGTACTTTCAAGCTAATCTATTTGATCATCAAAATTTGGCAAACATGAAGCCAATGGTCAAAATGACCAGATAAAGAGTACCAAGCTAAAGTTGAGAAATGGGCATGCCTTACGGACATTCCTGTATGCATATGTGGCAGTCCCTCGGAAACCAGAAAAAAAACTCTAATTGATTCTAAGCACACACTTGACACAATGTCAAGAAGAAAGCAGCATGAAGGAATATTCAGAGATGATTACTCATTTGTCGCAAAGGAGACAGAGGCTAGATCATATGTTGGAGAAGGATATCTTTTAGCAGCATTTCTTCCAAGCCTGACAGAATGACCTACCGGCACACACTCCCCATAGTCCATCGGTATCATAACTGGAAGTGGTGGCACACCAAGGATCTTGGGAATTAAGGTTGATGCATTCATAACGTGCCACCCCTTGGTAGGTGAATGGAAAGACACACATGGCTCCATTAGCATTTCCACCAGTAGTGAATGTGGCACATGGTGTTGTACCTGCACTGGTAGTTAGTGAGGTGGTTGTTTCTGGTGGGGTAGTGGTATCACAGACTGTGCCTAGAAATTAAAACTTTATTATTGGCTTTCAAATATCACAATCACAGTAATTTGATGACAATGAATAGCTTACACTTGATAGCCTGCCAAAGAATGAATTCCAAATCAAATTCAAAATGTTAAGACTGAAATGGAAATGTTTTAAAATGAGACTTGAGTGTGTGTGACACACTCTTTGACTGTCATGTGCTAAATGGTTGGTAGCATACTTGTCAACCTGACCTACCCTGACAGTTGCCCCATAAGCCATCTACATCATAGTTGCCGGTAGTTGCACACCAAAGCTCTCCATTGTGGTCCAGTGTTGTACACTGATAGTATGCAACACCTTTGTAAGTGAAAGGGAATGTGCACATTGCACCTTTGGCATTGCCACCACTTGTGAATGTTGCACATGGAGTTGTGCCACCAGTTGTAGTCAGTGTTGTAGTTTCAATTGTTGTTGTAGTGTCACATAGAGTCCCTGTCAAAATATGCAATGTGACTATTACCAAATCATAATAAATCTATGTCTCAGCCCACCAGCTGCAAGATCGATCTTGGCTGTAAAGCAAAATATTAATGCTCCAATCAGCATACAGACAAAGCATCTCTTTCTTTTCTTCCCTCATGTCAGTACTTTCAAGCTAATCTATTTGATCATCAAAATTTGGCAAACATGAAGCCAATGGTCAAAATGACCAGATAAAGAGTACCAAGCTAAAGTTGAGAAATGGGCATGCCTTACAGACATTCCTGTATGCATATGTGGCAGTCCCTCGGAAACCAGAAAAAAAACTCTAATTGATTCTAAGCACACACTTGACACAATGTCAAGAAGAAAGCAGCATGAAGGAATATTCAGAGATGATTACTCATTTGTCGCAAAGGAGACAGAGGCTAGATCATATGTTGGAGAAGGATATCTTTTAGCAGCATTTCTTCCAAGCCTGACAGAATGACCTACCGGCACACACTCCCCATAGTCCATCGGTATCATAACTGGAAGTGGTGGCACACCAAGGATCTTGGGAATTAAGGTTGATGCATTCATAACGTGCCACCCCTTGGTAGGTGAATGGAAAGACACACATGGCTCCATTAGCATTTCCACCAGTAGTGAATGTGGCACATGGTGTTGTACCTGCACTGGTAGTTAGTGAGGTGGTTGTTTCTGGTGGGGTAGTGGTATCACAGACTGTGCCTAGAAATTAAAACTTTATTATTGGCTTTCAAATATCACAATCACAGTAATTTGATGACAATGAATAGCTTACACTTGATAGCCTGCCAAAGAATGAATTCCAAATCAAATTCAAAATGTTAAGACTGAAATGGAAATGTTTTAAAATGAGACTTGAGTGTGTGTGACACACTTTTTGACTGTCATGTGCTAAATGGTTGGTAGCATACTTGTCAACCTGACCTACCCTGACAGTTGCCCCATAAGCCATCTACATCATAGTTGCCGGTAGTTGCACACCAAAGCTCTCCATTGTGGTCCAGTGTTGTACACTGATAGTATGCAACACCTTTGTAAGTGAAAGGGAATGTGCACATTGCACCTTTGGCATTGCCACCACTTGTGAATGTTGCACATGGAGTTGTGCCACCAGTTGTAGTCAGTGTTGTAGTTTCAATTGTTGTTGTAGTGTCACATAGAGTCCCTGTCAAAATATGCAATGTGACTATTACCAAATCATAATAAATCTATGTCTCAGCCCACCAGCTGCAAGATCGATCTTGGCTGTAAAGCAAAATATTAATGCTCCAATCAGCATACAGACAAAGCATCTCTTTCTTCTCTTCCCTCATGTCAGTACTTTCAAGCTAATCTATTTGATCATCAAAATTTGGCAAACATGAAGCCAATGGTCAAAATGACCAGATAAAGAGTACCTAGCTAAAGTTGAGAAATGGGCATGCATTACGGACATTCCTGTATGCATGTGCGGCAGTCCCTCGGAAACCAGAAAAAAAACTCTAATTGATTCTAAGCACACACTTGACACAATGTCAAGAAGAGAGCAGCAAGAAGGAATAATCAGAGATGATTACTCATTTGTCGCAAAGGAGACAGAGGCTAGATCATATGTTGGAGAAGGATATCTTTTAGCAGCATTTCTTCCAAGCCTGACAGAATGACCTACCGGCACACACTCCCCATAGTCCATCTGTATCATAACTGGAAGTGGTGGCACACCAAGGATCTTGGGAATTAAGGTTGATGCATTCATAACGTGCCACCCCTTGGTAGGTGAATGGAAAGACACACATGGCTCCATTAGCATTTCCACCAGTAGTGAATGTGGCACATGGTGTTGTACCTGCACTGGTAGTTAGTGAGGTGGTTGTTTCTGGTGGGGTAGTGGTATCACAGACTGTGCCTAGAAATTAAAACTTTATTATTGGCTTTCAAATATCACAATCACAGTAATTTGATGACAATGAATAGCTTACACTTGATAGCCTGCCAAAGAATGAAGTCCAAATCAAATTCAAAATGTTAAGACTGAAATGGAAATGTTTTAAAATGAGACTTCAATGTGTGTGACACTCTTTGACTGTCATGTGCTAAATGGTTGGTAGCATACTTGTCAACCTGACCTACCCTGACAGTTGCCCCATAAGCCATCTACATCATAGTTGCCGGTAATTGCACACCAAAGCTCTCCATTGTGGTCCAGTGTTGTACACTGATAGTATGCAACACCTTTGTAAGTGAAAGGGAATGTGCACATTGCACCGTTGGCATTGCCACCACTTGTGAATGTTGCACATGGATTTGTTTGTTTGTTTGGGGTTTTACATCACTTTCAACATTATTTCAGTTATTTCGTGATGAGACCTACTTGTAGCAGATATAGTGCTGCCTCACTGAATTGTCATGTCGCAGGTCCTTGACATGACAACCCACCCGGTCACAGATTTACAAGGACAACAGGTTAACCCTTTAGGCACGGGCCTCAGTTCATGTGGGAAATTGTGTCATGAGTTCAATCTCGGCACGGCCGGGGTTCGAACCCACGACCTTTGGATCACCACAGAGGAACTGGTGCTAATAAGTTGGTGCTCTAACCAACTGCGCCACGGCCCGTGGCCCTTGCACATGGAGTTGTGCCACCAGTTGTAGTCAGTGGTGTAGTTTCAATTGTTGTTGTAGTGTCACATAGAGTCCCTGTCAAAATATGCAATGTGACAATTACCAAATCATAATAAATCTATATCTCAGCCCACCAGCTGCAAGATCGATCTTGGCTGTAAAGCAGTACCAAGCTAAAGTTGAGAATTGGGCATGCCTTAAGGACATTCCTGTATGCATGTACGGCAGTCCCTCGGAAATCAGAAAAAAACTATTGATTCTAAGCACACACTTGAAACAATGTCAAGAAGAGAGCAGCATAAAGGAATAATCAGATATGATTACTCATTTGCCACAAAGGAGACAGAGGCTAGATCATATGTTGGAGAAGGATATCTTTTAGCAGCATTTCTTCCAAGCCTGACAGAATGACCAACCAGCACACACTCCCCTGAAATGGAAATGTTTTTAAATGTGATTTAATTTCAGTTTGACACTTTTTGACTGTCATTTGGTAGGGGGATGTCTTTCGTTTGCACAGATAAATAGGAATATCTTTCCATTCTTTTGTTTCAACCTATTGTCAGTAAAGTTCTTAACTTTCTAATAATCTTCTTCAACTCCAGTTTAGATGTGTACCTGTCTTATCCAAATAGCATACTCCTTGCAATATCACTCACTCCTTGCAATTATAGCAGTTTGTAGTTAGTATATATGGAGGAATGATCCATCTGAAACCCCATACTGAATGAAAGAATACCCACCAAGTCTCCCGTCCATTAGGTATGACCTGATTCAATTTAGACGTCTGACTTGATTCAATTTAAGGGTACTTTTCATCATTCCTAGGATTGGAAAGCAAAATAGTAACAAATCCTACTTTCAAATCAAGTAGTTTAAATAATTAATTATAGATGTGTTCCTACTTCCAAGGTCTTGTAGGATGTCATTTGTTATCTTGGATTTATTATCTTGGATCTCGGTATTATGATACTCCTTAATACTGGAAAGTGACATTTGTCAATGAGGTCATTATGTTCCAGATGTGGTGCTAGTTCAGTGTCCAGAGTTGGTTTTGATTGAGTTTCTGTTTCTATTTTTTTTAAGGTGGGGCTTTTACATCAAGCTCTCATAATGGCTGATACAGAGGCATCTTAAGTCTTTGACATTTGTGTTGTTTGTAAGACCATTATCATTGAGTTTGCTTGCCAAGGATGGAGGATCAGATAGATCAGGATCAGATAAATCAAAGGATTGTCCCTTGATTCATGTGATAGGTATCAATTATCCCTAAATTATTGTTTTAGATCATGTTTATCTTTATACATAAGCTATGAGAAATAATTGAATTAATTGAGAATGCTTCAATAAAGAATAAGTGATATTTCTATGAGTATTTTAAATCTGTCTGTCAAAATGCTGCTTATATTTTTACATATTCCTTTCCAGCCTTCTGTTGATAAGATCAGTCATCCAAGGGAAATATTGACTTCTTTGAAGAAGAACCAAATGTTTTAAGATGTGATTTCAGTGTGACAGTCATTGACTGTCATTGGGTAGGGGGATGCCTTTTGTTTGAACAGATTACCATGTTCTACCAATTTTGTCTTTTAGAGTTTGTTATCAACCCTCATGAACTGCATAAACCTAAATGATTTCTTGGAAGAATTAGGTAGTGTAAGATGAAGCTCAATTTTGATCCCCTACTAATCAGGTAGAAACTCATCTTCCACATGAACTTTGAGTAGCCTATTTTGTTTGTAGATTATCACTAGGACAAAGGAATATCCATGTTAATGGGTTGGTTCATGTATCCATTGGTTCATTTCAAAAGCGAATATGGTTTCAAAAATACCACGACATTATTTGCTCAATGGACATTATTTGCTCAATTGAAGTTCATTTTTGCCTTTATAATTTATCCACATTTATATTAGCTTATAACACATACCTTAATGGCACTGAATGACCTTAATGTGTTGATGTGCCGTTAAGAGTCCATTCACTTACTTTTTCAATGGATGTTGTAGTCACCAAGAAATATCATTCATGACTGAATGAACAGTAACGTGCAGTTATCTCAGGGTATTTCTTCAAAGCAAGAGTTGGTGTACCCAATCTATTCCGATGGTTCAGGCCTGTAGAGTTACAAAAGTGACCATTCCGACCTATAAGGATTAGTGAGGTTTCTGTGAGTGCCATGATTGACGTTTTAGGAGAGGAGGCAATGTTTGAGGTAACTTCTGCATGGTTTAGGAACCCTTTCCCCCACCCCTCATTGAGGGACAAGGGCAGATATTAAGTAGAAAGTTACTGGAATTCTCACTGGAGTTCTTACTACAGTTCTAACTGGATACTAAACGTTACATGAGCCAATGGATAAAGTATTATTTGGACACCCTCTATAATGAGCAATTTACCTCTGATTCATGTCTATGTTCACATGGATTGATTATGTTTGGTTATTAATGTGAGAAGGAGTGTGTCGTGGGGTATTACATTTTATGTTAAAATTCAATTGTCGTTAGACTGTTGGGCAAGTTACCTGCATTTTTGGAATACTGCCAGCACTGAAAGAAAGACATATCTGAGGACTAGATTAATCATTCTTGGAATAAGGGAAGGATATTTTAAATTTTAAAGGAGCATGTGGTAATTGATATTTATTATGGAAGGTATTGCTTCAGAGGTTGCTATTAATATCAGAATGTGGTAGTCACACCTGAGAGAACTAATAAACACAAGGGCATTTGTCATACATATGCTACTCACGTGTTTTCCCTTTGGCCAAAATACCTGACATGTACACATTATTGGGGTGTTTGGTCATGTTTACATGTCTTGAAATAATGGGCAAATTACCACTTATATCTAAGCATCATTAATGCACATATTTCTTCATTCAAATTGTGGTTTTATTTGACAATTAAAAAAATAATTGCAATATTGATATTGTCTTAAATACAGAAATTCTAATTCTATTCATTTTTGGCTGATCGTAGACAGCATAAGCAAGATGAAACACTAGAAATGTATTTAAAGCATGAAACCTTTGTGGGAAGGAAATTACAAGCCCTTGAAAATAGACAATTACAAATGTGTCAAGGGCTGATGAATGGTTAAACACCTTGGATAGGTACAGGCCATGCGTGTATTGAGATGTAGATCCAGACAAAACTTTGAGTGAGATTCATTGCTTCATATTCTACCCCTAAAGCAAAAGGTCAAACCATATCATCGGACCTGTGAAACACAAGCTAATGCTAAAACATTTGGAACTTTTGCAATGGATATATTCATACATGCTCGAGGTTGGTCTTATAACCAACATACTCAAAGTATAAAACCTTGAGATTGCCTCAATGTTATAGTTTATTTGCAAATCTCTCTGAGCCAAAACAAAAGATGAAGATTTCATATTTGTTTTCCAGGAAAATAAAAGATGGTGTGGTGGGCATAAATAGATAATCTTTGATTTGAAATGTGTCAGGCACAGAGTAATTGACTATCTTGCCCAGATGCAGGGACTTAAAAGCAGAGTATGTGCAAGCTAACAAAACATTTGATGAAGAAAGGCAGAATTGTAAGAGACAGTGCTGAAAAAAATAACAGGAGAGGTTGATTGAATAACAACAAAATGACCCAAATATTTTGGAGGTCTATTGGCAAAATAGGACGTTTAAGATGCTGATAAAAATGTTAAAAGTACCATACATTAGGTATTTGAAAGGTGAAAAGAGGATGTTACATTACTGTTTCTGTTTTCTGATAAAAACAGAAATGAATTTGATGGGAAGTTCAGAGTAAAAATCAGAGTGCAGTATGAGAATGAAATGGACACGATGGGTATGAAATATGAAATTGTGAATGTTAATCTGAACAATAGTATTACCAGTTGAAGAGGGAAAGAAAGCTATGTCAATGGCTAATAATGATAGTGTTGATAGAATTCCTTTGATGTATTGAAAAGAGACCTGATCTGTTTATTTGTGGTGAAACTGTTCAAAGGATGTGTCACATGTGATGTCATGCCAAATGTTTGGCAAAAAGGTATATCAATCCAATACCAAATGTAGAAGACAATAATGCAAGAAAGTGAATCGAAACAATACAGTTATTTAATGTAAACTTAGGTGTGAAACAACGGGGCATTTCGTCCCTCATTTTATTAAACATTTTTATAAATGACCTAGCTAAAGGAATCAAAACGTTGAACATAGGTGTTGATATTGGCAGTGGTCAGAAATTAGGTACAGTAGAGCCCAAAGTGTACGCTCCATTATATCGTGATATAGTTAACCCGATGAAACGTGATGAATCAAACATGCATCAGTAATTATTTCAAGTGGTGTTAATGTGAATGTCCCACTTGGGACTTTGAACCCCTCATAAAAATGTCAATACAAGTCCGCTATACCTATGCCTTCTTCATTGAATTTATAAGAACAAAGATGAAATAGAAAAGGGCAAATATATGGAATTTAATTGTAACCTTTGTAATTTCTGTAACCTTTGAAGTTGATTGGGTCTTGTTGAAAACATTGTCAGAGGGTCATATAAGCTTGGATAAAATCTGTGTCATGATGTTAATTAATCATAGAAGTTTTCTATACTTATGAAAATAACAACATTCACATGTCTGCATGAAACAAGATGTTTGATAGCTCAGTAGCACTATAGGATAATTTGATATTTGTTTCTGTAAGTCTTGCCACAAGGTTCATGATTATCAGCTGTAATGAGGGAAGTGTGCTAAGGTCAGGGTAATGGGTGCTGGGCTGGTGGTGTATGACTAATTACTTTGCACATGTGTCTGCTTCATCCCACTCAACTCAACTGTTAAGATGATTTTTTGTCAAATTATTAAATATATACATATAAGGCTTCTTGTTCATTAAATAGCATGATTATGATTCTGTTTGAGAAGAGACATGAAAGCTTAAACACTTGAGGGTAATCTTATTTCTGTCTATCCAACACTGTATCTTGGCTATCCCAGCCTCTCCTGGTGTCCCCAGGCTGACCCGTTACTCCCTCATCAACAGCGGTATGTGATAGATGTATATGGATTTAAAGGAATTAAAACCTAGGTGAGGTGGAAACAAAAGGAACATTGGTTTAAACAAAAGGAACATTGCCCATTGGTCATTTGTACTCTCCTTGGTAATAACAAGAGTGACTTATGCATAATTGAGAATATTTCACTCCATTAATATAGGACAGTGTATTATTACAGAGCCCTTTTTGTGGTTGAACACATCATTATATCCAACACAGTGACCAGTGACAATATTTTAAAATTTTGTGAACATATCCCAAACAGTTTAAATTGTGCCCAAATGCATACAAAAATAAATCTTCCTAAACATAGCCTACTTTAAATGTTGGTGAGGATATGGGGCTGTGAGATGTTATAATTAAGGTCTGGTAAGACATTTAACCTCTTATGTTAGAAGCAATGTAGTCAGACTGTACTTGGACGTGTTATACTTAGTAGCCCCAATTTGGCTGATATAAAGATATTCTCACAATTATGTCTCCCTGCTTCCCTGATCAAAGGTACATTTCTTTGTATTTGTTATATATTGAAATATACACTGGTCTTGGAGGGCGCCAAAGGGAACAGTCATTGCACCTGTCCTGGTTAGTAATCACTCAATATCAGATATTTACATCTGTGAGAATAGTCCATAGTGAACACTGACTTGGTTTAACTTGACTTCAAATAGATACTGCAGAAGTGTACATATTGACATGGTGCAACATCTTAGCAAGCATGGAGGGTAATTACAATCTTGAAGGACCATGTGAACTTTTATGATCACCCTAATCAGTGTTTAAGGATAATGATCTTTTAATAGGACACTTTTTAACCCTTACACTGATACATTATGACTTCAAATAAACTTACTCTTGTCACATCTCGATCAACATGATATTTTATATGATTCGTTGTAAACCAACCACAATGGCTTTTAAACAGGCAACGTCAAACATTCTTTTTCAATAATGTCATCCATGACTACATTTAGTCATACATACTGCATATAAGACATAATATGACATGACATGTATGTGTGCATGACCTTGTATCTTCAACATATGTACATTCATTTAAGATAAAGATTGCACTGTGAGTAACTTTAGGAAATTATGATGGTCAGAAATATCTTTTATAATGTGAGGATATTATAAATGGTTCTATACAGATTTTTTCACAGATTTTGATAATTTCAAAGACCAACAAAAATATGAGAACAAATCATGTACAGGAAAGGGTGGTGGACATTCACTTCACCCTGCAGTTTGAGAAGGGGGCTCCCTGAGATGATTTATATGTGATGAAGAAACAGGATCTGCATTATAATGTGGTGAGAGCAGTGAGAGCAGAAATGTCTTGACAGTTTATGGGATTTTGATGACCAAAATATCATGATGTCACGTCAAAAGTCTCCCGTGATATCATAGAGTACACTTTGGGCTCTACTGTATACTTATTTTTGCTGATGTCATTGTCTTGATTGCAGATAACCCAGAATCACTGCAAACTTACAAACTTTTTATCATTGGAGGCAGGGACTGATATGGTAGAGAAGTTCTGTTTTCAAGGGTAAGCAGGGCATGACATGTTTTTCCCTTAAGACAAAATACCTTACATGAAAAGGAAAGTTTCAGGTCAGGGTGCCGAGCTGGTGTCCTGCTGAGAACTGTTACTTCCTGAGATTAGTACTAAGCTTAGTGGCATATATGGTCACTTTCACATGTCTAAAATAGTGAGCAAATCACTGCACACATCTTTATTAATACACATATTTCTTCATTCAAATTGTGGTTTTATTTTACACTTAGAATGATTGAAATATTTGTTATTTTTTTAAATACAGAGAGTCTAATTGTTTATAATGTTTAAAACAACTGTGGAACTATAAAACTATTTTGGAGGCATTGACACCATTTCTAAGAGGTGTTCCCACTAGAAAGCAACTACAAATACAAGTGACATGTTCCCTGTTGATTTCCATCATGACTGACATGGTCAAATATTGAAGATCTTGAATATAGTTTTGGAATAAACTATATTCCATTCTATTGAGTGCATCTCAGTATGAGCATCGTTTGCAGGTATGTGTTAAGGGTTGATGACTTGTTATAACAGCTTGGATAGGTTCAGTCCATGTATATATTGAAATGTGGATCCAGGCAAAATGTTGAGCGAGCACTCACAAAGCAAAGATAAAGGGTAAAAACATATTAAATATGTGAGACACATGCTAATTCTGAAACATTTGGAACGATTGCATTGCACTGGATATATTCAAACATGTTTAACGTTGGTCTCATGACCAACATTTATCCCTGTTATGAAATTGGATCCATGTTATGGCATTGTTATTTTTTTTTGGCCATTTTTCCAAAAATCCATTCAATTCTATATGTCCTGACATATTACCCCAATAAGAAGATTTCATATTTGTTTTCTGTTTGATGTTGTTATTATTCATATTTTCTAATTCTAAATTAAATTATATATGGAAAAATATAATTAAATTTTTTTGATGTGTATTTTTCTCAATTAGAATCTCAAAATAAAGATTTCATCTTTTTTGTACTTAGTCATTTCTATAATTTTATATTCTACATTTGCAATAAACAAATATATTTGTTTTCTGCAGTGCATATCCTTCAAGCAGAACCCAAATATGAAAATTGCACCTTCAGCATGAAAATAGTGCTTTTCCCCACTGGGATTCGAACCCCAGACTTTTTGCATTGGAGACATATCTTTTGCCATGTATTTCAATTCTATATATTCTGATGTGTATTCTATATGTTCAATTCTATATGTTCTGATGTGATGTGCATATTGCTAAGATAAAACTTCAAAGTGAAGATTTCAGTGAAATAACTTGTTTGTCTCACAGTTGGATGACCAAATATTATTAACATAACTCAAATCTTTATTTAATTGAATGTGACCTCTTTGAATTCATACAAGCTTTTAGTTTGAAATAACATTTGTTGTAAATTTGTTATCTGTAACATTAATGCTGACACCTGGTGGGAACATATACCCATGAGGTGCGTATCGTTTGGACACTATAAGATTATTGCCCACCTCCATCAGTAGAAATGACAGAAAATAGGCACATAACGTTTTTCCTGTGTGGGACACACCCACAAATGACACATGACTGAATGTGGACCTTTGTAGACTATTTTTATCAAATATTGCTGGTGAACTTGAAGTGACCTTTGAATGACTTTGAAAATGAAACTCTTATTTCTGTGGATTTTATTACAAATTTCAATATTCAATCATCTGCATCTTTGAAAAAACGAGCTCATAAAGTCTTTATTCATCAAAATCCGTTCAGAATTAACAATATCAGAGCAATTTTCAATTTTGGACCAATCTGCAAAGGAAATTAGAGGAAATTTTGATATGCTGAGCTATTTTGAAATAATATCTATAATAACAACTTATTGTTGGTTAAATTATGAAAGTACATATCATACCGCACAGTAAAAAACTTTAATGCTGAAAATAAAATGAAAATAAAGTCCATCAATTTCAAGATATGTGAATATGGTAGGTGTAAGAAAGATGAAAATTGACTGACTTTAAATTGATCCAATGTAATCTTTTAAAGTTTCATACATATAAGATATAAGTGTTTGTTCAGAAAATAACCCCCAAGAAGCTGGTCTATTCATAATGGTACATAAAAAAACTATCAAAGTATATGAAAATGTGCTAAATTTGCAATAGGAAAAACATCAGATGACAA
Source organism: Amphiduros pacificus (assembly GCA_949316495.1). Classification (NCBI taxonomy): domain Eukaryota; kingdom Metazoa; phylum Annelida; class Polychaeta; order Phyllodocida; family Hesionidae; genus Amphiduros; species Amphiduros pacificus. Next base: position 26,443,216 of record OX439012.1, read on the forward strand.
GAAATGTCATGACGTGTACTCCCCTTAAGAGCAATCAAGCACTTTCCCAACCAACATTCGGCCATCTTGATTCCTGTTATTAGTGAACTCATTGAGTACATATCAACACATTAACTATGAAACTAACATCCAACCGGACTACTTTCCATATGACTTCTCCAGAAAAATGTGCACCTCTCCAGTAACTGATTTTCTTTGGCTTATTACAATTCTCTGTTTTATGAGCTCGAGTTAAATATATAAAATATGTATGAACATTTTATGACACAGCTCATATTCAATATAAATAACTACATACTAACCTTATATACCTACCAACAGAGAATGAACTAATAAATGGTTAGATCCAAATGAGAGATGAGTTATAGATATCTATTTCTTTTGATCTATTTGCATTACTATTGATATCATCTTAGACATACATATTTTTGGAAAATTTTACTCTACAAATTTAACTTTGACTGTTGTGTGAAATAACTGAATATCCCTTTATGAAATAACCTGACAAAGCGATAAAGATGTTGAAAAGTTGTGTGATGTATCATTGAGAAGGTCAAATCATACTATTCAACATGGCCTGGTGGGTAACCCATCTGTCTCCCATGCTAAAGGTCTTGGGTTCGATTCCCGGCAGGAACAGGTATTTTCTTTTTTTTTCTTTTTTATTGATGCTGAAACTGAAATCTTCATTTTGAAGTGTTATTTTCGTAACATGCACATCAGAACATATAAGATTGAGATATTTTTTGTTTTGATAGAAATTATAAAATAATAATGACTTTATACAATAAACAAAGGTGAAATCTTCATGTTGGGATCTTTTTAGAGCAAAAAGTCAGAACACTTAAAATACCTTTTTTTTCTATTTTGTTTTTGTTTTGAAAATGGAGAAAATACAAAAAAATTAAATAAAATGTCTTTATTAGCAAGGAAATGGAACAATTTCAATTTTCATACAATGCTGTGACTCCAAGTTTTCAACAGTACTGAGACAGGGTGATACATGGCTCAGTGGTTAAGCATCTATGAATATATCCAGTGCAATGCAATAGTTCCAAGTGTTTCAGCACTATCATGTGTCTCACAGGTCTGATGATATGCTTTGACCTTTTCTCATGGCAAGATTGCTCACTCAACATTTAGCCTGGATCCACATTTAAAAATAAACAGGGACTGTACCTATCCAAGGTGTTGTTACAATTCACCAACCCTTAAAACATACCTGCAAACAATGCTCATTCTTAAATAAAATCAATCAGATTGGTATATTATATATTCCAAAACAATATTCAAGATCTTCAAAATGTGGAGTTGTATTGCAATCATTATTTTAATTGTCAAATAAAACCACAATTTGATTGTAGAAACATGTGTAGTAATAATGCTCAGATGTGTGTTCAGTGATTTGCCCACTATTTTTGACATGTGAAAGTGACCACACACCCCACTAATCTGAGTACTAATCTCAGCAAGCAAGTGTTCCCAGCAGGATGCCAGCTCATATTTTTAATCTCTACTGCTGGTACCCTTACCTGAGACTTTCCTCTTTTTGTCAGGTATGTTGGCTTAAGGGAAAAACACGTAATGGTATTGAATGTAGAGTCAAATGGATTACCTCAATGAAAAGCTGATTTCTTTCTGCAAATTTTCATATTTCTATTTTTTTTGTCAATAACAGGAAGGTGCTAAAACTAGTTCTTGAACATGTATATAAATTGGAGAATGTGTTCTATTTTTGGTGCCATTTATGCTGGGTGAAAGTGACACCATGTACCCACTGCAATAGTAAGTTTTGTGCTACCCATTTCATGCTCAATGTCTCACATTTCTAGTGATGAAGAGGTCTAATATACAGGTTTCTGCATGTATCTCATAACCACATTTAAGTTCAGATATCAGATGGTCAGAGGAGCAAAGGTTGGAGGGCAGAAACCAGCATGGACGAAAACCATCACTGAAGAACGTTGTGATCACTCAGTTACCTTACAGTGTGACAATACACCATAAACCTCTGAAACCAAAACTCCATTTCACTGGCTGGGATTTGTTTTTAGCTTATTGAAAATATTAATCATGAAAAGATGTAGATGTGTGATGATAAACCGTTTTCCATTTTTTCACAAAGAAAAGTGTGAAAAGGATATGCACAGCAGAAATTGTGAATTTATATGATTTAACAGACCAAAATCTTGCTCATTCAACAAATACATTCTCACAATACACCTTTCCTCCCTTAGAATGTGAGGCATAATAAACGGAATGTCACCAACACTAATATGGGCCTTGTTTTATGGTAGAATGCACTGCTAAAAAGCTTAACTATGAAATATATTTCTTAAATCAGAGTGAAGATCCCAAATATCAACTTTCAAAAGGTTTCCCTCAGATCAGAAAACCTTTGAAGGCCAACACTGTGAATGCTAGTCTATGGAATGTACTCACTGCGCTCTACTGTTGGAATTTATTGTTTTCCACATCATTAAGAATAAAGTTTATTTTGTTCCCCTTAAGGGTATTTATGGGTGTTGGTAGTGAGTGCCCCCTAGTGACAGAGGAGTAAATTACCAAATACTGTACTTGATGGGAATTGGTACATTTACGGTGTACAAATACATTCCCTGTTAAATTAAAAGCATTCATGACATGAATCAATATTTAAACACTACAATATTTGAACTATAAGGTATGATTACAAGTATATTTCTTTCAAAATAGTATTTTGTCCTAATTTTCCTTGAAGATAGTTTTGAGTAGAAATCAAGAAGACAAGCAAATAGGTTCTGCAGATTACACAACAGGAATAGGCTTGTTTTTAGCTGTGTTTATTTCATTTCATTGGGAAGAAAATTCACTGTGATCCTAGTGAAACACATTTTCTCATTTTGATTTGTATAATTTGGAAATAAAAAGGAAGTTTGGCAATCAGATATGTGAAGGGAGGTGAAAATATTCATATTTTTGAAATAAACAAGTATGTACTTTACCTCTATCTTTCTCTTAATGTTCTTGAAAAATAGAAAATCTGTTTCACTAGGATCACAGTAAATATTGTTAAGATCATTTTACAAGGTTGTTTGGAAATTATGGTCTCACAATGTGCAGAACCTTTTGCCTGTAACATTTTGAAATGACAAAATAAATTTTGGAGCAATGACATATTACTACGTCACTTTTTATGAGTTAAAAATATATGAAGATATTACAAAAATGAATACCATAAAATGCCATTTCATGACTTTAATGAAAAAGGAACTCTTTTTGACAGTTTTGACATTTTTCCTGTACTTTTATGAAAACGTTACATTTTGGCATAAAAAGAAAGTAGTTCCCTCAGAAAATCTGCCACCAGAGGACACTCACTATCAACGCCCATAAATACCCTTAATTACAAGCATAGTTTTATTTTTATTTTTCATGATAAAGACTAATTGATGTGGAAATAATAGTTGTTACTTCTTGAAATCATCAAATAAAGAAATTGGTAGCAGGATATCTGAAACGGTTTTGAAGAGGACATCACCGACCAACCAAATGACAGTAAGAATCTTCCTCATGTTTTCAAATTACACTTGAACTCAGCACTGTGAAAAAATTACTCGGAGAGTTCAAGAAATCCACTCATTTTAAACCCAGCAGTCTAAAAGAAAATAATTTCTTCATACTTTTTAGAGCAAACCTTTGAAGAAGAGACATGGGATCTCACAGAGGTTGGGAGACACACCCTCTCACCCTCTAGTGAACCACATTTCCCCCGAGATGAACTTCCCGACCACCTCCAAGCCCCCATAAATATTGCGGAGATCTTGGAGGCATACAATCGGGATACACACAATCCCCACCTACACAGACATCCTGGGCGAACTGTTCAGGATCCCAGGGGAAGAACCAACCCACTAAATAACAACCTATACTATCAGAAAGAAAGACAAAGAAACACATAAAAGTCAAAAACAAAATAAAATGTTTTTTTTTTTCTTTTTTTTTCTTGTTCAAGCTCTATCCACCCAAACGGACTGGGAAGTCCAATACAAACAATACAAATACGCAAATAAGAAATGGCTGAAAAGACGGCCAAGAACCCAACAAAATTAAGGTATCTATCCTTTGTTTATAATGCAGAAAAGAGTCCCGCAATCCACAAAAGAAAGGAACGGGAACAGTAATATTTTATTTAAAAACTGGACATTCCTACCCCGCGCCGGGGCCATACAAAGTGCAAATTAAACAAAATAGTCCAGATTCTTCAAGGGAGAGGGTCCTTAAATTTAAAAAATATTAAATCAACAAATCAAACAGATTTGAATAGGCCATAAAAAGTTTTAAAAAACCCTCAAAACCAATCCGTAATTGAACCAAACCTGGTTCCAAAGCATTATATCGCTCATATAACAGCCCACACATCTCCTACAAAAGGGGTTTACCCACAGCACCATCACAATGAGGAAACAGAAACCACAAACACCTCCACTTTGGAGTGGCTATGGGAGGAGGAGCAGCACCGTATATAAACCGTATATAGACAAAACGCAGGATAACGCAGTCAGTCAGTCCCCATCCAACTGAAGAGATCACATAGATCGAAACCAATTGTTGGTATTGGCAGGGACTGCGATCGTTGTCAAGAGCATCTTAAGGATCTTTGATGACAGATGAAAAATTGGATTTTTAAGTGATTCTCTTTGCAAATTCTGACTATTTTGAGTATTCCATTCCTATGGAAATCTAGGCAGTGTTAATTCATGATGGGATAAGCTTTCATAGTTTTTAAAATCTATTCCATTAATAAAATCAATGTAGGTTGATTTGAATCAAGAAATCTGTGATACATCAATACAAATATATCAACAGGAAATGGAACCTGCTAACCCCTCAGCTACTAACCCTTCAGCTGCTAACCCCTCAGCTGCTAACCCCTCAGCTGCTAATCCCTCAGCTGCTAACCCCTCAGCTGCTAACCCCGCAGCTGCTAACCCCGCAGCTGCTAACCCCTCAGCTGCTAACCCCTCAGCTGCTAACCCCGCAGCTGCTAACCCTTCAGCTGCTAAACTCTCAGCTGCTAACCCCTTAGATGCTAACCCCTCAGCTGCTAAACTCTCAGCTGCTAAACTCTCAGCTGCTAACCCCTCAGCTACTAACCCCTCAGCTGCTAAACCCTCAGCTGCTAACCCCTTAGCTGCTAATTCCTCAGCTGCTAACCCCTTAGCTGCTAAACCCTCAGCTGCTAAACCCTCAGCTGCTAACCCCTTAGCTGCTAATTCCTCAGCTGCTAACCCCTCAGCTGCTAACCCCTCAGCTGCTAACCCCTCAGCTGCTAAACCCTCAGCTGCTAACCCCTCAGCTGCTAACTCCTCAGCTGCTAATCCCTCAGCTGCTAACCCTTCAACTGCTAAACTCTCAGCTGCTAACCCCTCAGCCGCTAAACCCTCAGCTGCTAAACCCTCATCTGTTATTTACCTTGTGGTGAACACAGCTGGATGAAATATATACACAGACATGTCCAACCAGAAGAGGGGTCAGGAGTAGCCTTTGAATATCCACAGCGGATATTGGGAGTAATTATTGAAGGCTACACATGCCAAACAGAAGGGTTTGATCAGTTTATTGTGCTGGGCCAGAGAGAAAGGTGAAGAAAAATGACGCCATGATTGTGAGTGTAAAAATAACATATAACTATATGTGGGGATATACCTTAGGGGATTGTTTTTGAATAATGGACACGAATTTGGAATAGCAAATGTCAGATAATAAACAAGAACAGTTTGCAAGGAGGAACAATGAAGTTTTATGAAGTTTACCGCCAGGAGCAGACCTTGTGTACTGAATATATATTGTCTTTGTAGCCTGTACATCCAGGCTACTGGTTGTTTCAGTGAAGGAAGCACAGGTGAGCCATCTACACAAAATGGGAAAATCCTCCCAAGAGGTCGTACCTGATACATAAATGTTGAGCAATTTTCCTTGAGACATTTACTTTATTAGATTTGATTGGTTACGAGCAAGTTATGCATCATATTATGACAGGTTTTATAAATGTGATGAAAATATTTGTATTCTGTTGCCTTTTTCAACATTTTCAGGGGCTGGAAATCTCACAATAAACAGTTATGTAATTGTGAGATTAACGGTAAAATATCTGAATTTCTATGAAATAGAAACAACATTCAGGTCATCACAGATATGCGTGTGTAGTGAGTGTGTAACACATGTGCGTGTGTAGTGAGTGTGTAACACATGTACGGATGTAGTGAGTGTTTAACACATGTGCGTGTGTAGTGAGCGTTTAACACATGTATGGATGTAGTGCATGTTTAACACATGTGCATGTGTAGTGAGTGTTTATCACATGTACGGATGTAGTGAATGTTTAACACTTGTGCGTGTGTAGTGAGTTTTTAACACATGTGCGTGTGTAGTTTAACACACGTGCATGTGTAGTGAGTGTTAAACACATGTATGTGTGTAGTGAGTGTTTAACACATGTGCAGGTGTAGTGCATGTTTAACACGTGTACGGATGTAGTGCATGTTTAACACATGTGCATGTGTAGTGCGTTTTTAACACATGTGTGTGTGTAGTTAGTGTTTAACACATGTACGTGTGTAGTGAGTGTGTAACACGTGTGCTTGTGTAGTGAGTGTTTAACACATGTACAGATGTAGTACATGTTTAATACATGTGCATGTGTAGTGAGTGTTTAACACATGTATATGTGTAGTGAGTGTTTAACACATGTGCGTGTTTAGTTAGTGTTTAACACATGTAATGATGTAGTGCATGTTTAACACATGTGCGTGTGTAGTGAGTGTTTAACAAATGTACGAATGTAGTACATGTTTAACACATGTGCGTGTGTAGTGAGTGTTTAACACATATACAGATGTAGTGCATGTTTAACACATGTGCGTGTGTAGTGAGTGCTTAACACATGTAGAGATGTAGTGAATTTTTAACACATGTGCGTGTGTAGTGTGCATATGTAGTGAGTGTGTAACACATGTACGTGTGTAGTGAGTGTTTAACACATGTACGGATGAAGTGAGTGTTTAACACATGTGTGTGTGAAGTGAGTGTTTAACACATGTGCGTGTGTAGTGAGTATTTAACATATGTAAGGATGTAATGCATGTTTAACACATGTGCGTGTGTAGTGAGTTTTTAACACATGTGCATGTGTATTGAGTGTTTAACACATGTGCGTTTGTAGTGAGTGTGTAACACGTGTGCATGTGTAGTGAGTGTTTAACACATGTACGGATGTAGTGAGTGTTTAACACATGTGCGTGTGAAGTGAGTGTTTAACACATGTATGTGTGTAGTGAGTGTTTAACATATGTACGGATGTAGTGCATGTTTAACACATGTGCGTGTGTAGTGAGTGTTTAACACATGTACGGATGTAGTGCATGTTTAACACTTGTGCGTGTGCGTGTTTGTGCGTGTGCGTGTGCGTGTGCATGTACTTGTGCGTGTGCGTGTGCATGTAGTGAGTGTTTAACACATGTCCGGATGTAGTGAGTATTTAACACATGTGCGTGTGTAGTGAGTTTTTAAAACATGTGCGTGTTTGGTGAGTATTTAACACATGTGCATATGTAGTGAGTGTTTAACACATGTATGTGTGTGGTGAGTGTTTAACACATGTACAGATGTTGTGCATATTAACACATGTGCGTTTTTGAATAATGGACACGAATTTGGAATAGCAAATGTCAGATAATAAACAAGAACAGTTTGCAAGGAGGAACAATGAAGTTTTATGAAGTTTACCGCCAGGAGCAGACCTTGTGTACTGAATATATATTGTCTTTGTAGCCTGTACATCCAGGCTACTGGTTGTTTCAGTGAAGGAAGCACAGGTGAGCCATCTACACAAAATGGGAAAATCCTCCCAAGAGGTCGTACCTGATACATAAATGTTGAGCAATTTTCCTTGAGACATTTACTTTATTAGATTTGATTGGTTACGAGCAAGTTATGCATCATATTATGACAGGTTTTAAAAATGTGATGAAAATATTTGTATTCTGTTGCCTTTTTCAACATTTTCAGGGGCTGGAAATCTCACAATAAACAGTTATGTAATTGTGAGATTAACGGTAAAATATCTGAATTTCTATGAAATAGAAACAACATTCAGGTCATCACAGATATGCGTGTGTAGTGAGTGTGTAACACATGTGCGTGTGTAGTGAGTGTGTAACACATGTACGGATGTAGTGAGTGTTTAACACATGTGCGTGTGTAGTGAGCGTTTAACACATGTATGTATGTAGTGCATGTTTAACACATGTGCATGTGTAGTGAGTGTTTATCACATGTACGGATGTAGTGAATGTTTAACACTTGTGCGTGTGTAGTGAGTTTTTAACACATGTGCGTGTGTAGTTTAACACACGTGCATGTGTAGTGAGTGTTTAACACATGTATGTGTGTAGTGAGTGTTTAACACATGTGCAGGTGTAGTGAGTGTTTAACACGTGTACAGATGTAGTGCATGTTTAAGACATGTGCATGTGTAGTGCGTTTTTAACACATGTGTGTGTGTAGTGAGTGTTTAACACATGTACGTGTGTAGTGAGTGTGTAACACGTGTGCTTGTGTAGTGAGTGTTTAACACATGTACAGATGTAGTACATGTTTAATACATGTGCATGTGTAGTGAGTGTTTAACACATGTATATGTGTAGTGAGTGTTTAACACATGTGCGTGTTTAGTAAGTGTTTAACACATGTAATGATGTAGTGCATGTTTAACACATGTGCATGTGTAGTGAGTGTTTAACAAATGTACGAATGTAGTACATGTTTAACACATGTGCGTGTGTAGTGAGTGTTTAACACATACAGATGTAGTGCATGTTTAACACATGTGCGTGTGTAGTGTGTGTGTAACACATGTGCGTGTGTAGTGAGTGCTTGACACATGTAGAGATGTAGTGCATGTTTAACACATGTACGTGTGTAGTGAGTGTTTAACACATGTATGGATGTAGTGTATTTTTAACACATGTGCGTGTGTAGTGTGCATATGTAGTGAGTGTGTAACACATGTACGTGTGTAGTGAGTGTTTAACACATGTACGGATGAAGTGAGTGTTTAACACATGTGCGTGTGAAGTGAGTGTTTAACACATGTGCGTGTGTAGTGAGTATTTAACATATGTAAGGATGTAATGCATGTTTAACACATGTGCGTGTGAAGTGAGTTTTTAACACATGTGCATGTGTATTGAGTGTTTAACACATGTGCGTTTGTAGTGAGTGTGTAACACGTGTGCATGTGTAGTGAGTGTTTAACACATGTACGGATGTAGTGAGTGTTTAACACATGTGCGTGTGAAGTGAGTGTTTAACACATGTATGTGTGTAGTGAGTGTTTAACATATGTACGGATGTAGTGCATGTTTAACACATGTGCGTGTGTAGTGAGTGTTTAACACATGTACGGATGTAGTGCATGTTTAACACTTGTGCGTGTGCGTGTTTGTGCGTGTGTGTGTACTTGTGCGTGTGCGTGTGCATGCAGTGAGTTTTAAACACATGTACGTGTGTATTGAGTGTTTAACACATGTGCGTGTGTAGTGAGTGTTTAACACATGGGCGTGTGTAGTGAGTGTTTGACACATGTGCGTGTGTATTGAGTGTTTAACACATGTGCGTGTGTAGTGAGTGTTTAACACATGTGCGTGTGTAGTGAGTGTATAACACATGTACATGTGTAGTGAGTGTTTAACACATGTACATGTGTAGTGAGTGTTTAACACATGTATGTGTGTAGTGAGTGTTTGACACATGTGCGGATGTAGTGCATGTTTAACACTTGCGCGTGTGCGTGTTTGTGCGTGTGCATGTACTTGTGCGTGTGCGTGTGCATGTAGTGAGTGTTTAACACATGTCCGGATGTAGTGAGTATTTAACACATGTGCGTGTGTAGTGAGTTTTTAAAACATGTGCGTGTTTGGTGAGTATTTAACACATGTGCATATGTAGTGAGTGTTTAACACATGTATGTGTGTGGTGAGTGTTTAACACATGTACAGATGTTGTGCATATTAACACATGTGCGTGTGTAGTTAGTGTTTAACACATGTGCGTGTGTAGTGAGTGTTTCGGAGGCAAACATTCATCAGCTCTGTTCGTCAGGTTGATAAGTCCAATGTTTGTGCACTTCTGGAAACAAGTACCAAACTTGGCACGCTTGGACATTGGATCATTGTGATATAGAAACACTTTGGTAGCGCTCCCTGGTGGCCAGGGGCTCAACCTATACTTTTACACTTTTTCAATTTGAAGTACCCTCAGACAATCATAACTTGTTATATTTGAGATATTTCTATTCTGATTAAAGATTAAGAATGTAGGAAACATTCCTTTGCAAACATTTAATGATATAAAAGACATTCCATGCATATTTAATCTCCTTTGTAAACATTTGTTACCATAAATCGTAATTTTTGTCCACGTTTTCCAAGAAATATTGAAAATAAGGAAACATATTTAGGAATGAAGTAATTTGACTGTATGTAAAGATTTTTTTTATTGTTGGTCAATTTTATTTCAGTTTTGAAGGCCCTGAAACGGGTAATCAAAATTCATAAGCCCCTCCTTTGGAGACTTAATCTTTTTCTTTTATATTAAGATCTTTGAAAACAATGCTATTTAACTTCAGCAAAGATTTAGGTTAAGTTCAATATGACAAGAAAAGGTATACCAAGCTAATTTCAGACATGGGCATGCCAAGAATGCCATGTCTCACACTAAGAAACAAGAGATTATTAAAACTGATTACCGTACTCTTACATAAAGTCAGGAGCGAGAATAGAACAGGAACAGGAAGATGGTCAAAATGAGTACCAAGCTAAAGTTGAGAAATGGGCATGCCTTTCGGACATTCCTGTATGCATGTATGGCAGTCCCTCGGAAACCAGAAAAAAAAACTATTGATTCTAAGCACACACTTGACACAATGTCAAGAAGAGAGCAGCAAGAAGGAATAATCAGAGATGATTACTCATTTGTCGCAAAGGAGACAGAGGCTAGATCATATGTTGGAGAAGGATATCTTTTAGCAGCATTTCTTCCTAGCCTGACAGAATGACCTACCGGCACACACTCCCCATAGTCCATCTGTATCATAACTGGAAGTGGTGGCACACCAAGGATCTTGGGAATTAAGGTTGATGCATTCATAACGTGCCACCCCTTGGTAGGTGAATGGAAAGACACACATGGCTCCATTAGCATTGCCACCAGTAGTGAATGTGGCACATGGTGTTGTACCTGCACTGGTCGTTAGTGAGGTGGTTGTTTCTGGTGGGGTAGTGGTATCACAGACTGTGCCTAGAAATTAAAACTTTATTATTGGCTTTCAAATATCACAATCACAGTAATTTGATGACAATGAATAGCTTACACTTGATAGCCTGCCAAAGAATGAATTCCAAATCAAATTCAAAATGTTAAGACTGAAATGGAAATGTTTTAAAATGAGACTTGAGTGTGTTTGACACTCTTTGACTGTCATGTGCTAAATGGTTGGTAGCATACTTGTCAACCTGACCTACCCTGACAGTTGCCCCATAAGCCATCTACATCATAGTTGCCGGTAGTTGCACACCAAAGCTCTCCATTGTGGTCCAGTGTTGTACACTGATAGTATGCAACACCTTTGTAAGTGAAAGGGAATGTGCACTTTGCACCGTTGGCATTGCCACCACTTGTGAATGTTGCACATGGAGTTGTGCCACCAGTTGTAGTCAGTGGCGTAGTGTCCGAGCTTTGTGTGGTGGTATCACAGATAGTTCCTAATGAAGATGAACACATTATTATAAACATAAACATCGAAGTGAAGTCGTAGATGTAATGTTGTATTAATTTCACTATGATAAACAACAATGATTCTGAAATTCAGCAAACAATTGCTTCTTCCTCTAGTCTTTTTTAAAAGTCACAAAAGTCACTCAAGACTGCCTTTTCTATATTCATTATTTTCTTTATCATCTCATATATAATCTTAATTGCCAGACGTTATGCACCATTCTGTAGGCCTAATACATTCTTGTATGTTAGAGAGTGTGACCGTAGCATTACATAGCACCCAGCATGTCATTCTTCAATACAGAGCTCTTCATTCATTTTGCAAGAAATATGTTAGATTTTGAAGACAATGTTGCCTGCAGTGCCGAGAATTAAGGTATTGAAGAGGGAAAGTAATGTAATTCATATCTACCTAGTGAGCAGATATTGGAGAGTTACAGGAGTCAGATCTGTTTGTTATAGAATGAAGATTTATCTTATAGCAAGACATATTTAGTCTCCACTCACCGTCTTAGATTTCCATCAAAATTATCAATGGCTACCAACGGGTCACACCACTTGAACAGCTGACATGCAAATCAATAATTATTCATCAAATAGATTTGTTATTTGTATATTTTTTAAATCTCTATATATAAATCTATAACCCTATCAATATTTGTAATGAGGGTCATCACTACCTCTATTCTTAACACAAACATGCTTTGTAACCCCTTCATCCTCATTAAGGATATCTAGGAATCGTATTTTATTGGAGCAATGTGGTGGGCTGTTTAGTCAATCCAAATTATGACCAGGACTGATGTTTGTACAGTTGACTTGAGAAACCAGAACTAAACCAAAGGCCATAAAGCAAGCAAAGCAAAAGCAAAACATATCAATATCTTAAACCTACCAAGGCAATATCCCCACAGGCCATCATCGTAATTGGAAGTTGTGGCACACCAAAGTCTCTGAGAGTTTTCCAGTATGCATTCATAATATAGCACTCCTTGATATTTGAATGGAAAAGTGCAAATTGCTTGATTTGCAGTGCCCCCTGTTGTTAGCGTGGCGCATGGTGTTGTGGGAGTGGTATACGTTATAGTTGTTCTATCATATGTTGTTGTCGTATCACAGAGTGTCCCTACGAAATGTAAAGTGACCCTAGGTTACTAATTATGTCTGATCACCGTTCTAAACAATCCTATTAATAGTTATTCTATTGATATTTATTCTTTTGATAGTGATTCTATTAATCGTTACTCTATTAATAGTTAATTTCTTAATAGTCAACCTATAAATAGTTAAACTATCAATAGTTAATCTTTTAATAATTAATCTATTAATAGTCAATCTATTAATAGTCAATATATTAATAGTTAAACTATTAATAGTTAATATATTAATAGAAAATATATTAATAGTTAATCTATTAATAGTCATTCTATTAATAGTTGATATATCAATAATTAATCTATTAATAATTTCCAAACGACTCTAAATGTTTCTTAATGTATCATTGCCATTTGAAGAGCATACAATATCCATTAAACGGTTTTATATAATGTGCATAGCAGTTTGCTCATATGAATCCTCAGATAAGCAAAAGACAGCTGATAGAATATATTACAAAAAGCGAAGATGTGTGTTCACTTATTGATGTGTGTTCTTACCCACATTGCCCCAGTGATTATTGGTTATCTGCTAATGATAATATTTTTCTGTCAACATATCCTAAGAGTTTCCCCTCAAAATGACGATCGGGATCATTACACAAGTAGTTGTGCACCACAGTTCTCAAATGTGGTCCTATATAATGTAACACGTGACCGGAAGTACACATATTCTCTAGCATTGACACAAGCGACACCTGTGAATGTGACACAAGAAGTTTGAGAAACCAGTTGAAAGCAATGTAGATGTAGGTGTCCTTTCCAACTGTGAACATGTATTGCGCAGAAGCGGAAGTGATCTGAATACCTGCGTCTCATTTGTTGTCTGCTCATCCATTTGTTTCATGATATAATCATTTCATCACTTTCTAAGCAGTGTTACCTTGACATACTCAATTGTTTTGTGTCACCATATCAGCGGTCATCTTGTATCATCTTGAACGTTATACTCTTTGTACACACAAAATACAAGAAGTATATACCTTTTGAGAAAAACGTTTAATCCTCCTCAATCTGACCCAATTGCATATATTAGGGAGCAGATCAGAATGATTTGGAAAAGGTTTGACCTATATATCCATCTATCTACTCTACTACCACCAAACAAACATCCTGAACAAACCTTTGCACACGCCCCAGTTTCCGGTGTATATAGAATCGGTGGAACACCAAGGTTGGGAGTAATCCTTAGATGTGCATTCGAAGTACAGCTCCCCCTTGTAGGAAAAGGGGAAGATGCAAGTGGCGCCATCTGCAGTTCCACCCTGGGTGAGGGTAGTGCATGGTGTAGTAGGAGGGACAATGGTTGACGTTATAGTTGTCCCGCACACGCTACCTGCAAACAGACAGACCAGACACATTTATTCGCCAGCTGAATATATGTCACAAACCTTCATGTCCACTTCAACTCACATATTAAATATTTTACATGTTAGATATTAACTTACCTTTGGTGTTTAGTGCATAATCCTAGAGAGAAGAAATTTTGTTCCTTCCGAAACACCATTACTTACCAATTAGTTTTTAGGAAATTCCTTGAATTAAGAGGCTCTGCCTGTAAAAACCTGCAAAATCTGCAAAATGTGGCGAAGGGTGTTCTCACAGATCAAGACAAGCCATATGTCATTTGAAAGGGTAGGGTCTAACTAAGATTTTTGCCAAGGGATTTTTTTCAGAAATTGATGGTTGCCATGGTAACATCATTTAAACACCCCAAAGTCAGGGTACCCCTTTTTAACAAAAAACACACATTTGAAAAATAAAAATCCCTAAATTCTGCAATAATTGCATCAAAATATTTCTTAATGAAATTGTATTGATCTATGATGCATGTATTTATTATATAGGACCAGTCTTTAGATTTTCATATTTGACCTTTACTTGACCCTTGGCCCTTATTAAATCCATACAGTGGTGTCCCCTGGTGGCCATGTTCGGAACTAGAGCCAAAATGTGAAAAACAAGGCAAGTTTATGGACATTTTTCTCCCAAGGCCAGCCAGATCCAGAAGTCTCACTATTATGGCAATATAGAGCAACACCTATATTACCAACATCAACAATAAAATTTGCGGGAACTTTTTAAATTTTTTTTTTAAACCCCGAGGAAAAAATGAAAAATCAAATTTGTCATTTTTGATATTCAATAAACAATACAAGTAAAACAGGCTCACAAAACACCTAAATCACATGGGAAATGAACATAATCTCACACAATCACACCTGAGGGGCTCTAGTCGATGTTGGTAAAACAAAACATATTCAAGGTCAAAGGTCAAAGTCAAGGTCATGCATCAAATGTTTGGCATTTTTCTCATTTTTACTGATTTTTGTGAATAATGAACAAATATTATGAAACAGAAACATATACAATTTAATGAGATGTTTGATTTAATCAAGTTAGATTGGTTATAACAGATCTGTAAAATATTTCTGTATAGATTTTAAACTTAAATAACATGTTTTTTTTCAAATTATTGTCCAAGGTCGTTGGCGCAGATCTGCACAGGATCATCTGTTTTTCAAAAATAGCATTTTCATCAAAATTTGACATATTCGACCTCCATGATCTCAGTGACAAATAATGTGAATATACTAGCTAACTGGTGGACATTATTCAACACTACCTCCTCTTCAATGTCCGATTCCCAAACCATTTGATATTAACTATGTTGCTATGGTAACCAGGTAATCAAAATACCTTGTCCTCAATTCAGTCCAATTTTTCGAATTTTGATGATTTTCGCAATGTTTTGCATTGCAATTACTCATTATAATGACATTGATTGAACAAGCTATGTTATCTATAATGGTACACATAGGTCATGCCCTTATTCTACATACAGAACATATTTCCGATCAAATGTGTTGCTATGGTAACCAGGTGATGCAATTTCCTTGTCACTCACTCAGACTGAATTCACCGATTTTGATGATTTTTGTGATATTCAGCAATCTTATTCTGAATGAAAAACAACTTGAATGGACCATTTATATAGTCTGTTTTGATAAACATGCTCCATAACTTTATGTTACCCAAATTGAAAAGTTCAGATCAAATGCATTGCTATGGTAACCAGGTGATAAAAATACCTTGTCCCTCACTCAGACTAAATTTACTGATTTGATGATATTGGGTGATATTCAATATTGTTTTTCTAAACGATAACCAAGTTGAGTATACCAATTTTATAGTCTTTTGTAATAAACATGGCCCATACTTTAATATTCCACACATAGAATGTTTGAGATCAAATGAATTGCATGGGTTGCTATGGTAACCAGGTGATGAAATTACTTTGTCCCTCACTCAGACTAAATATACTGATTTTTGACAATTTTCAGCTATATTCAATATTATTATTCTAAATGATAACCAACTTGAATGTACCGTTTATATAGTCTGTTATTATGAACATGGCCCATACATTGCTGCTCAGGGGTGGGAGAGCTCTGAACCAATTTGTGCAGCAAATTGTGTCATTCTGGATGCTCACAACTGATCTGGGTGCTAAATGACGTCATTCTGGGCATTCGCAACACATCTGTGCACTAAATAGCAGCCAATCTGAGTGGTATCTGGGCAGTGCCATACGGTAAACAATGGCTTGACTGAAAAATTTGCATTCTTTAATATTTATATAACTACTTTCATACACAAATCTTAAAGAAAATAACATGCTCATCAGTTACATATATAAGTATATGATCATCTGAAACGGATTTTTAACGAGATTATTGCCACATTTTAACACAGGAATGTGCCGACTTGGGGGCACAAATATTACCATAAAAACGTTTTAGATTTATCATAAATTTTACACTCTCATTAACACACTGTACTGAAATGAAATTTGTACACTTTTGTGATGATTATTATGTGATTTTGATGCTTATTGTGAGACATAAAAAGAATGTTTTATTACAGAACCATCCAGATTGGTTCATAATTGGTTCAGAACAATGGTATGACGTCATACCACCCAGATATGTTTCAATTACCACCCAGATTGGTTCAGAGCTCTCCCACCCCTGATGCTACACACATAGAATTTTGAGATCAAATATGTTGCCATGGTAATCAGGTAAAATTACCCAGTCCCTCAATCAGACTAAATTTACCATTTATTGATGGTTTCCTTTTGTATTCAATATTGTTATTTGATTTCCCTTTGTATTCAATATTGTTAATGTACCATCTATATATCTGTTGTGATAAAATGACCTATGCCTTAATATTATACACAAAATGATTCAGAGCAAATGCTATGGTAACAAGGTGATGATATTACCTTCTCCCTTACTCAAACCAAAATCCATATAGTTATTAAGTCAGCACAAGCTGACTTTATGTTCCTGCTCCATTTCCACTGCTTCAGCCACGTCCACTGCCGCACTTTGTTTTCTTCTTCATTCAGTAATGCTTGGACATTATTTTACTATAACATGATAATATGTAGGTCTAGGAATTTTTGTAGGCTGAACTTTTTGTGGCCGTGGGTCAAGGTCAAGGTCATGACCAGCACAGGAGCAACTTTACTTGTTAATGCTCTTTTTTCAAACAAAATACAGCAATATTGATATTACTTGGTAGATGTGATAAACAAATGAGGGGCTTGAATAAGTATGATATTGGGTGACCTTGGGCAATTTTCAAGGTCACAAGACCCAATTATCAAAATCAAATATTTGTGATATTTTGAAAAACATGATAAATTGCATTTATTCTGACTACATTTATTTTATTCAATATCTTTTTCATAACTTTTGAAAAATATTATGTAACTAGGTCACAATGATCTAAACCCCCCCCCCCCCCCCCCCCCCCCACAGCCTACATGAAGATTCTGGACCAACTCTTCCAGATTCCAGTCGACGACCAAGCCGTCTGAATAGCTGTTAATCACCAAAAACTATCTCAACAATAAAACTATGAACTATATGTCAAAATAAGAAACGAGAATCAAAATTACAGAAACGAAAATAAAAGTTTCTCACCAAAAAAATGTTTCTTGTTCTCGCTCCATCCCGCCAAAATAGACGGGAAAGTATTTAATTATACAACAAAGGTACAATACAGATACGCAAATAAGAATATCAGTCAGAATCAGGGACTGGCTATCTTTATCACCTGGTTAACATAGCAATGCATATGATCTGAATTTTTCAATGTGGGAAACATAAAGGTATGGACTGTGTTTATCACATGGGACTATATAAATGGTCCATTCAAGTTGTTTTTCATTCAGAATAAGATTGCTGAATATCACAAAAATCATCAAAATCGGTGGATTCAGTCTGAGTGAGTGACAAGGAAATTGCATCACCTGGTTACCATAGCAACACATTTGATCGGAAATATGTTCTGTATGTAGAATAAGGGCATGACCTATGTGTACCATTATAGATAACATAGCTTGTTCAATCAATGTCATTATAATGAGCAATTGCAATGCAAAACATTGCAAAAATCATCAAAATTCGAAAAATTGGACTGAATTGAGGACATGGTATTTTGATTACCTGGTTACCATAGCAACATAGTTAATATCAAATGGTTTGGGAATCGGACATTGAAGAGGAGGTAGTGTTGAATAATGTCCACCAGTTAGCTAGTATATTCACATTATTTGTCACTGAGATCATGGAGGTCGAATATGTCAAATTTTGATGAAAATGCTATTTTTGAAAAACAGATGATCCTGTGCAGATTTGTGCCAACGACCTTGGACAATAATTTGAAAAAAAACATGTTATTTAAGTTTAAAATCTATACAGAAATATTTTACAGATCTGTTATAACCAATCTAACTTGATTAAATCAAACATCTCATTAAATTGTATATGTTTCTGTTTCATAATATTTGTTCATTATTCACAAAAATCAGTAAAAATGAGAAAAATGCCAAACATTTGATGCATGACCTTGACTTTGACCTTTGACCTTGAATATGTTTTGTTTTACCAACATCGACTAGAGCCCCTCAGGTGTGATTGTGTGAGATTATGTTCATTTCCCATGTGATTTAGGTGTTTTGTGAGCCTGTTTTACTTGTATTGTTTATTGAATATCAAAAATGACAAATTTGATTTTTCATTTTTTCCTCGGGGTTTAAAAAAAAAATTTAAAAAGTTCCCGCGAATTTTATTGTTGATGTTGGTAATATAGGTGTTGCTCTATATTGCCATAATAGTGAGACTTCTGGATCTGGCTGGCCTTGGGAGAAAAATGTCCATAAACTTGCCTTGTTTTTCACATTTTGGCTCTAGTTCCGAACATGGCCACCAGGGGACACCACTGTATGGATTTAATGAGGTCAAGGGTCAAGTAAAGGTCAAATATGAAAATCTAAAGACTGGTCCTATATAATAAATACATGCATCATAGATCAATACAATTTCATTAAGAAATATTTTGATGCAAATATTGCAGAATTTAGGGATTTTTATTTTTCAAATGTGTGTTTTTTGTTAAAAAGGGGTACCCTGACTTTGGGGTGTTTAAATGATGTTACCATGGCAACCATCAATTTCTGAAAAAAATCCCTTGGCAAAAATCTTAGTTAGACCCTACCCTTTCAAATGACATATGGCTTGTCTTGATCTGTGAGAACACCCTTCGCCACATTTTGCAGGTTTTTACAGGCAGAGCCTCTTAAGCTCCTTATCAAGAAAACTGTCAAATAATTCAACTTTTACATCATTTTTACAGAAAGTCAAACTTTTCAATAGAATAATCATATTGAATCATATTTGTAATAAAATCAAAGAGTAAAGGCAATGTATACTCTGGAGTGCAGAATAATAGATAACAAATGGAACTAGAACTAGAAATATGGGGAAAAGATGACAGAAAAGGAAGTCCAGCTGCACTATATGTTTTGTTTCTCATTAATCAAGGACAAAGACTAGCTCTTAGAATGTTAGAGATGTGTCTATGTCATATGACATAATCACCGATAGATAGGCAAATTCAGCTACACTCTCCAGACATGTAGGTTTGGATTCAATAATCGAGGAAAAAAGAACAGGTTTAAGAATGTTAGAGGTGGGTTGGATGGTACACAGGAACCGCAAATGTTAGAGCTGGGTAGCGTCGTTTACCGGAACCGGAAATGTTAGAGATGGGATGGGATGGTTTACAGGAACAGGAAACACCACAAATATAGCGTCTATATGATCATCACCAACATCCACATACCAATACAACAGTATCCCCATAAACCATCAGCGTCATAGTTAGAGGTGGTAGCGCACCACATCTGGTCCGCATCAACCATTGTACAGTTGGTGTACACAGTTCCCTTGTAAGTAAAGGGAAACGAACACATGGCTTCATTAGCATTGCCGGCAAAGGTTCTCACTGAGGGATAGATTGGGGCCTCAGTGGTAAATGCAGTGCTTGGCTCAACACAACCTGTAACAAAATGCAATCCTTTGAAAAAGTCTTGTTTGTATATGACCAATTAGAGACCAAGATATACAAATATATTATATTAGACCTTCCCATTTACATGTTGCATGTGCTCCTTTATATATATATATATATATTAAACATGTGATTTAAAAAAAAGAAAAAAAAAGAAAAGAATCCGTGAATATCGGCAATAATATAATATCCATTTTATGCTGAAGGTCACTCGTGTCAGTCCTTTACTCACTTAGCCTTAACAAAATGCTTTCAGCAATAACGTTCTCGATAGGTTTATTATGAATACAAAGTAAGTTGGCTGTGAATCTTACCAACACAATACCCCCACAATCCATTAGTGTCAAAATTATCAGTAGTAGAGCACCATATCCTGTTGCTGACAGAAAACTCCCTGGTGCACTGGTAGAATGTCACACCATAAGCCACGAATGGGAACACACAGTTCGCCCCATTGGCGTTACCCTCTACCGTGTAAATGTCACATGACGGCGTCTGTTGTGTGGCTATCATGGGTGTTGCTGAGGAATTACTACATGAGTTTACTACAACATAAAGCACCTCCTGGAATACTGATATCATCAGAAATGAAATCATCAAAGAAGCTCAGTATTCATTCACATCATGGCGACTCCCAAGGCAAGTGTTCACCACTTAAGTAATTAAGGTCTTTTGGCAAAGCAATGACATGTGACAATGCAATGATATGTGACAATTAACAATACAATGACGGGACAATGCAAGGTCATGTGACAATGCAAGGTCATGCAACAATGCAAGGTCATGTAACAATGCAAGGTTATGTTACAATGCAAGGTCATGTAACAATATAAGGTTATCTTACAGTGTAAGGTTATCATTCAATGTAAGGTTATGTGACATTGCAAAATAATGTGGCAATGCAAACAAACTTGACAATAACACGTAGTCAAATAACATACCACCACAGTACCCCCACTTCATATCATTGTCATAGTTCTGTGTGACAGAGCACCACAGCATCCCTGTTGCTAGATCAGTAATACAATCTGTGTAAGTGGTGCCTCGATAAATAAATGGAAATACACAACTAGCTCCATTGCCATTGCCTCTAAAGGTAGAGGTCCCACAAGGTGGCGTTTGTGTAGTCACAACATTACCCACACAGCCTGAAAAATACATATGTAGATTCTGAAGCAATCTATCTAAAAGACGTCTATACAATTTATTTCTGGACTGAAATCTTAGGAATTCGCCTATGAATGGTTTACGTTTCATAAACAAATGAGCGAGTGAACATAAAATTTAAATGATATTGATGACATGGTAAAAAAAGATAAAATAAAACTGAATACGTCAAGTAATGATGAGATTTAAATGATGTGGTCAAATGAAAATACCCAAAGAAAAGATGAGATGGAGTAATAAAGTTTAATGATATGCCAGATGAATCTTACCAACACAATACCCCCATAGTCCATTAGTGTCAAAATTATCAGTAGTAGAGCACCATATCCTGTTGCTGACAGAAAACTCCCTGGTGCACTGGTAGAATGTCCAACCATAAGCCACAAATGGGAACACACAGTTCGCCCCATTGGCGTTACCCTCTACCGTGTAAATATCACATGACGGCGTCTGTTGTGTGGCTATCATGGGTGTTGCTGACGAATTGCTACATGAGTTTTCTATAAATGACATTTTGGTAAGACATACACACAATTATATGAAATTGTTATAAAACAAAACATTTTTGATCTTTGTCATATGGAACTGAAAATTTGGGTTTAAGAACCCAGTATGAGAAAATGATTTATGCTGGAACACATTAAATAGTTCAGAGGTGTTTGGTATAAAAAAAAACACAAAGTCTTTCAAAATCATGTGACAATATAAAGTCACGTGACAATATAAAGTCACGTGACAAAGAGAGAGAAGTAGTCATGTGACAATGCAAAGTCAAATGACAATGCAAAATCAAATGACAATCCAAAGTCCAATGACAATCCAAAGTCATATGACAATGCAATGTCATATGACAATGCAAAGTCATATGACAATGCAAAGTCATGTGACACAGAGAAGAGGTCATGTGACAGTTACTAATGATACAATTGACATACCACCACAGTATCCCCACTTCATGTCAGTGTCATAGTTCGGGGTGACAGAGCACCACATCATCCCTGTGGCCAGATCAGTAATACACTCCATGTAGTTAGTGTCATGGTAAATAAATGGAAAAACACAATCGGCTCCATTGCCATTGCCTCTGAAGGTAGAGGTGCCACAAGCTGTGGTCACGGTGGACGCTTGTCCTGTGGTAGTCTCTGTTCCTATTGGTCCTTGACATAGTGATCCTATTGAGACCAATGTTTAATATTATATCATATCTGTTAACAATCGCAAAGTCTCCATGAAATCTTTCTATGTCTGGACAACAAATGGCAGAATTTTCATTTTATTTAGATTTTTGTCAAATTGTATTTAAATAATATCAGGAGTTACCACCACTGTTTCCTGTTTTCAATCAAAGTGGGCATTTCCGGTGGTCCGGCACACTTTGGTTAAAGAAGAGAACAGATTTTTACCGCCAATTATTCAATCAAAACTAGAGGTTATCGGGTATGTACGTGAATGTATTTGATCACTAACCTGAGCAATAACCCCAGAGCCCATCCAGTTCAAAGTTATACGATGTGGAGCACCAGGGGCGGTTGGTTGCTGTGAAGTCAGTTGTGCAGTCAACAAATGTTCTCCCATAGGCGATAAAAGGGAAATAGCAATAGGCGCCATTGCTGTTGCCCTCAATGGTCATAGTGGGGCAGGGAGTGGTGGGAATTGTGGGGTCTAGTGTGTGAACAGGCACACCAGTACCTCCATCACATGAACTGTCTGAAAGTAGTCACACCCCTGATAGTACTACACTAATCATGAAAGGAAACCACCAGCAGAATAAAGTGTATTTATTCTGAAAGGGGAATATATCAACAAGATCTTTTCAACTCAAAAAGCCATGACTAGGTGACATATGAAACAAGACTTCACAAAGAGGAAGAAGATCTCATAGAAACACGTGAGATCTTAGAGGGACTCACGAGAGCTAATAGAAACTGACAAGATCTAACAGAGACCCACGAGATCTAACATAGACTGGCGAGATCTAACACAGAAACTCAAGAGATCTACAAGACAGACGAGACTTGATGGAGACAGGAGATCTAAGAGATTGATTGAAGCAGAGCAAACCTCTGAAAATATATATCACTGTCAAGCAGACAAAGGAATTGCACTCATATTGGACCTGAGAAAAAAAAGCATTTTATAATCAAATAGATATGCAAGCATATAAGACATTCAAACTATTTCAAAGAGGAAACTCATTCTGAGAATATATAAGCTTTGTAAGCTTTGATACATTGGTGTAAGCTTTGATACATTGTGATTATGCTGGAGGTTCATCCAAATCAGAATTGAATTTGAAACATCTGCAGCTCAGTGTGAACTACTTACCTTTGACACCTATAGTGAAACTACCTTTTGCAAAGAAGTGATCCACCCATTTTTCTAAGAGGCAGGTAGCTATTTTAACTATTACATGTGCTCATTTAATGCAGAAGGAATAATAAGATCCGATGCAACTAAAACCATTGATTATGTCTGAGGCTCTATGAAATTAATTATGTTATTAATCTTAATTAATCTCAAATAGCGTCAAACCCAGAGATGCTTTGTGTGTAGACTTGAGGCAAAGATATTCTTGCATTTAATCACATGGACATTATTACATGAAGCACATTTTCTAGCTTTTTATTAATGATATGCATGAAACTTTTATTATAATTCTTTATAATATCATTCATGTAATATTTAAGCCATGTGATTAAATCAGTACATTGTTCATATGTCCCTCTATTGTCATTTTCAGTTAATTGCAACTCATAATATTTACTTATATTTACTTTATCATTTTAATTTATGATAGCTAATTCTTATACATTTTTATAAAGATATGGGATGCATAATACTTAAGATCAATAAGTAAAACCATATTCTTTATGATGGATTCTCTACATTCTACCACCTTTTAAGTTTGAATTGATCTAATCACCTGCACAATTTCCCCAAAGTTTATCCTTGTCATAGTTGCTGGTTGTTGCACACCATCGCTGGTTATGGTTCAGGGTGATGCAGTCAAAGTAGTAGGTTCCTTTATAGATGTAGGGGAAGTAACACATGGCACCATTGGAATTCCCACCAGTCGTGGATGCTAGAAAGAAAACAATGCCAGACTTCCGGTTATACTCTCTGCTTCAAGGATTTGGTACAATACAATCACGATAAGTATTTTATCTAATGTATGCCCTTTGTATAGGAGATATTCACCCTACTAGATTACTTATGGTCTGTGACAGTAAAAAAAGTCAAGGATCCTCAAGAATAAGCTAGACGACGATCACAATTCCTGGCCTTATTTATGGTCCGTGATTTGATTAACTATGGCTTGATTGCTGGTGGCTTATGAATTTATTACGTTTGGCCTGTGGAGTGATTACTTATGGCTTTCACGAGAATATAATCTGTCTTTAAACCGGAAGCACTTACTTGGGCATGCTGTAGTGCCATCTGGTGGCGATACTGTTGTGGTTGCATCACATACAGAGTCTAAAGCAAAAAATATATTTCATAAATGCCATATATAATATTTACTGAGAACTCCATAAACATTCTCCAGCATTTATTTTTGTTTTATTATGGTACATGTCAATAAATATACAACATAGTAAAATAGAAAAGAGTCAGGTTGAAATATAATAAGCGTTTCACCTTTAAAACAACACATTTAAATAAACTTTGAAATAAATAAACATAATGTTAATTAACAATGATGCTAAAAATAGCAATGTTTTCATGCATATAAGCCGTCCACACACCTTGACAATTTCCCCAAATACCATCTCTGTCATAGCTACTGCTTGTGGCACACCAGAGTCGCCCATTGTTGTTAGTTGTGATGCACTCAAAGTATGTAACCGATCGGAATATAAAGGGAAAGGAACAGTGCGCACCGTTAGCATTCCCTCCAATTGTTGGTGCTGGAAATATGTAATTTGTAACCAATGAAATGTGTATTTTGTAACCAATGAAATGTGTATTTTGTAACCAATGAAATGTGTATCTTGTAACTAATGAAACATGTATTTTGTAGATCAATGAAGAACGTATTTTGCAAATCAATAAAATACATATTCAATGGAAAACATATTCGGTAAATCAGTGGAAGTAAAGTTCTGTAAATCAAGGTTTTATTTTATAAATGTGCTTATGGAACAATATTGGTTGATATTCTGGTTAGATTGATGTTTTTGGTAAAGCCTAACGTACTATCGCATGGTGTGGTGGGTATAATAGATGTGCCAGTGGTCAGTTCTGTAGTGCTGGTAGATGGCGTGGCAGTCGTGGTAGTGACCTTTACAGTGGTGGGAGAGGTGCCAGTCGTGGTCGGGTCACATACAGATGCTTAACGAAACATAAAACGTGCTTGATCAAATCTCTGCATTTGTAATATTTCTGCACATAATAAACATCACACAACTGTATAGAGTTAATTAGCAATGTTGATGGAGCGCAATACCAGAACACCTTATGGTGCTGAAAGAATGTTAATACTATATTCCTTTACATAATGAATATGGAACTAACGTATAGAGTTAATGGCTTAGAGATTTGATGTGTAATGTGCAATATTAGACTATATCTGCTCATGGTACTAAGATAATTGTATTACTATATTCCCTTACAAAATGAATATGACACAAATGAATAGAGTTAATTGATAATTTTGATTTAACCTTTGATTTCAATACCAGACTATATCTATATTACTATAATCCTCTGCATAATGAGAATGACAGTAATGATTAGAGTTCAATGACAATCCTGATTTGCAAAGAGCAATACTAAACTAAGTCTGCTCATTGTCTGCTCAATATCTTGAAACGTTAAGTTGTTCATGGAACTTTATTTGTACTACAGATATTTACTATATTCTCTGTCTAATATTTACACACCTTGGCAGTTTCCCCAAATACGATCTGTGTCATAGCTGCTTGTTGTGGCACACCACAGTCGCCCATTGTTGTTATTTGTGATGCACTGATAGTAAGTGACCGTTTGGTATATGAAGGGGAAAGAGCATTGCGCCCCATTGGCATTCCCTCCAATTGTTGGGGCTGTTTTGGGTACAAAATGACATTTTGATCAGACTTCACAGTAAATCATAAGTGCCGATATGTGTTTTCAACACCTTATTGTCTTGGCCTTTTCATGATTAAGCATTATGTAAATATCAAATGTTAAAAGAAATATATTTCTTATTTTGAAGATAGACACACTATTATTTTTGTTATCGTATTTTGATATTTAAGGTATTTGATTCCACTACATATTGAAAATCACTAAATGCTATGAATTAAGTGCGGTTACGGAAATTCATTATCGTATTTTGATAAATGAGGTATTTGAATTAAGTGAGGTTACGGAAATTCATTAATACAGTCTCACAAAACCAAAACATACTGGCACATTGGGTTGTAGGTTTTACTGTAGTTACTGTTGTTAGTTCAGTTGTTGTGGTAATTGGAGATGTTCTAGTTGTGGAAGGTTCTACAGTGGTGGTGATCGTTGCACAGGCAGATTCTGCTCAGGAAACACACAGCATAAGTTTATATCGCTGTATATCTTAATCTATGACATTTCTACTTTGTTTACCTTGAACATTTAAATCTGGCAAAGGTAATTCCAAAATCAGATGTGTGTTAGACATTAAGATCTGCAGATCCAAATGTGTTATGTTATTTGAATTAAACAAAGATTATGATGATCACCAGATAATGTATGGATAGATCCAGATGTGTTTTATATTATCATTGTTTTGCTTTTATAGTTGTTGTATTAACACACCTTGGCAGTTTCCCCAAATACGATCTTTGTCATAGCTGCTGGTTGTGGCGCACCAGAGTCGCCCATTGTTGTTATTTGTGATGCACTCATAGTAAGTGACCGTTCGGAATATGAAGGGGAAGGAACAATGTGCATTGTTGGCATTCCCTCCAGTTGTGGGTGCTATTGAAGGGGAGAAAATTGCATTACAATGATATGGGCTAAGTTGTTTGAAATACATGTGTTAATACATTTATTTCTTTTATTTTACCCAAGGACAATTTTTTTTGGTTAAATATCCCGAATCTATTTTTACATGATAGACTCGCTTTAACTCTTTAAAAAAATAAAAAATGGACTCAAGGACAATTAGATGTTTGTGGAAAAGGGTCATCACTATTTACTTAATACATAGACACATACTGTCACAGGGCGTGGTTGGCTTGACTGTTGTTGTTTGCGTGGTGATTTCTGTTGTTGCTCTGGTGGTGCTTGGGGTTTGTGTTGTTGTTTCTGTTGTTGTGAGCTCTGTTGGGCATCCGGTTCCACTAGTGGCTTTATAAATTAAAGGAAATTGAAATAAAACACCCCAAACCGTCTTCAGTGTTCATATTTAGAAAATATAATCATTATTCCCACATCAGCATTGCAATGAAGTTTGTCTGATACATTCCTTTTGATGATACATTTTGTCATAGTAATGTAGTCAACATGTTTGAAGAAAGCTCAATAAATCCTATACCAATTACACATTTAAAGCTCCATACATCCAAAATTAAAGGATACACACATCAAAAGATTGAAGAGGAATGAAACATAAATCTGTCCACCAATGTCAGGGGTGGGAGAGCTTTGAACTTTGCCAAACTACATGTACAAATATGTCCTAATTTATACATTACACGTGATTTCCGCCGTATGCTCACAGCACAGACAACAATGACGTCATTTCCGAAAGTACTGAAACCAAGATGGCCGAATGTCAGAAATTCAACCGAATCTCTTAATGGCCTACCACTCTTTAATGACAATAGTTTTTACTTTTATGATGATTTTGATGTTAATTCATATGCATTGTGTTCATATTAGGAGACAAAAGTGGAGTGGCCTCCATCATAGATCAAATCAAGTCAAGTCAAATAATGTCAGAAAGGTTGTGAATGCTTTTTGTCAAAGGACAAAACTCTCAATCCTCTTACTGTAAAATCCAATACCATTTCAGATAACCAACACTAAAATACTCACCACCGCAATTTCCCCACTTCTGATCTCTGTCAAAGTTGTCTGTTGTAGCACACCACAATACGGCACCATTGTTGAGGACTATACAGCGATCATAGCTGACCGTAAGATATATGAAGGGAAACACACAGGCCGCCCCCTGAGCATTGCCACCCGTGGTTAGCACTGAAATAAGACCATTATATCAATTAGTGTATTCAATTATATCAATTAGCATAGTCAAATAAGTATATTTACATAACCAACTAATAAACATGGATCATAATTAATACAGGTTATTTTGTCATTTGTTTTTTCTTGTTTGTTTTAGTATTTTACATCACTTTCAACATTATTTCAGTCATTTCGTGATGAGACCTACTTGTAGCAGATATAGTGCTGCCTCACTGAATTGTCATGTCGCAGGTCACTGACATGACAACCCACCCGGTCACAAATTTACAAGGACAACGGGTTAACCCTTTGGCACGGGCCTCAGCTCATGTGTGAAATTGAATCATGAATTCAATCTCGGCATGGCCGGGGATCGAACCCACAACCTTTGAATCACCACAGAGGAACTGGTGCTAATAAGCTGGCGCTCTAACCAACTGCGCCACGGCCCGTGACTTTGTCAGTTGATATAGTCTATTACGTTGATTAGTATAGACAATAATTTCAATTAGCATCGTCAGGTATATCAGTTAGAATAGTCAATTAAATCATTGAGTATAGCCAATTCAGTCAATTAGCATAGATCATAATATTAATCCACATAAGCAATTTCATGTCAATACTGACCATATTGTCAGTTGATACTGTCTATCATGGAAATTAGTATAGACAATTATTTTAACTAGTATAGTCAATTATATCATTTAGCATGGGCAACTAGACAATTAATTAATTAATTAATTAATTAATTAATTAATTAATTAGGCAATTGTATCTGATTAAAAAAGTTAAGGTCTTTCTCTAATCTATCTATTTGCCCTGTGGGTGGTTCCTTTTCTGATAAAGCAACAAGATTTCTTTTATAATGCCACATCTAAACTTAACCATAGCCTTATACAGAATACTGACCATCTATATTTTTGAAACACTAATAGATAAATTCCTGTTTCATGATTCTTATATTAGATTGTTTACCCCACTGATAAGACTATTACAATAATGAGTTACCAAAGTAATCCAATACTTAATCAAATGCACAATTTGTTCATTCAATGAGTAAGGTTTATGGCATATATTTCAGAAGATTGTCACTTACAAATGAAGAGGTAATACGTGTATAACCTATTTACCTGTACATGTGCTGATCTCCGTTGTTGTGGTTGGGGCCACGGTGGTAGTACTAGCTGTTGTGGTGTCACATGTTGATGCTAAAGTAATCATTTGTATCTTTTAAATGTAGTTACATATCAAATCAACTTTATGGCAAGTAACTTAATATTTCCTTGAATGTGGTAAGTTTGAAACGATTTAGCACAATAAAAACAATAAAGCAATCTTATAGTTTATCAATCCTCAAAATTTCAAAAGCATGCAATCTTTTGAAACAGTTCATTGTTTCTTGTAATATTCTCAGTAATTCTAAGTACTTAAGATATATTATCGATTTAGAAATGGTAAAAGTGCAATTTTAGTTTAAGAATGTATATATTCATTCTTAACCAATTAATATTCCAATGCATAGATTCATTCTAAACCACATTATACACATATTAATGTATTAACCTCCACAGTTTCCCCACAGTTTATCTCTGTCGTAGTTTGTTGTCGTCGCACACCAGAGGACACCACTGTTCGCCACAGTTGTGCATTGAGAATATGAGTTTCCGTTATAGATGAAAGGGAATGTACAGATGGCTCCATTCGCTGTACCCCCACTCGTTGAAACTGAAAAAAATATAACACGAATTATAAACAAAATTATATATAGCCTAATTCTATTGTATAGTATGTTTTTTAGCTTTCCTTGAAAAATAGACCTATATATGATTCAGGATGTCCACTCAATTGTATAACTATTGTTGTAGGCTAATGTGAATAATGATATATCTATATATAAAGTGTTTCAGTGCTCTATAATGAATTATGAGGGGGTAAACACTTTATCCTGGTTTAGGGATATAGGGAATATAGCCTCGAAACTGCCTTAGCAAGGACACATTTTATTCCAGCAAGGATACACTGTGCATCAATGCACGTCTAGGGTGACTGATGCGTACGCAAATATACATCATATTTGAGTTACGTCATCGCTGTGTGCACGTGCCGTGAGTCTGAGAGGCTGTGATTACGTCATCGCCTCATGTACGTGCCGTGAAAGGCTGGAAGCTCATTAATGCGGTTCTCTATATGGAATACAGAGATAGATTCATGAAAAAGACACTCACCCTCACAGACAACAGCGGTGGTGTCACACGATGACCCTGTATAAATATGACATAATAATAATTGTAATTAAAGTCACATTAGTCCAAATATTCAAAAGATATTGCCATAATAAATAAAAGAAAGTATCATAGTGGACTAAATAGAAGTCAATAATATTTTTTTTCTTTTATTTTGTCCAATATTACCCAGCTTTACTAGGCCTCTTCAAAACAGTGTTATACTAGGCCCGATGCAAAGGAGAATAGTTCAATATTTAAATATATACAGATCATTTAGGATGTTCATTATTTAAAGCATTGGTGAAACCTGGAAAGTTGCAGGCAATTTTACAGTGGTTTAAGGTATCTGAAAACAATATATGATCTTAAAATTGACATACATACAGGCTATCTATCTGAAATCCACTTAAGAACATCTGCCCTGAGAATTATGATTTTTTGTGACCACCAAGTACTGCCAGGACTAAACAGGAAGTGTGTTGTGTGACCTTGACCTTTGAACTGTCAGGGGGCTCCGTAAGTCATAGGAGTTGTTGTTTACCAATTGTCAAAATTGGAGCAACACATTTTTGGCCATTTTTTTCCACTATTTAGAGAATGAATTGGAAGATAATACTTATCATGATGATAGTGCCTTTTCTTGGCTTTCTTTTGGTGGTAAATTTATTAAAAACGGATGAATATTTATGAAGTTATAAATGAAGAAATCATAATTTTTTATATTATATATGTTTGCAAAAAAAAGTTTAAACAAATTCTATACAGCCCAGCTTTTAAGGTGGAATCCATGCAGCCTTTGATGTCTTCCCATTCAATGGTGTGAAAAACCCCAAATTTCATCAAAGAGGGTCATATCATAAATTTTACTGATACCAATTATCAGCATTCACAGTTTTGCCATTCAAAGTCATTGTGATTTAAGGCCAAACCAGTGATCAAAGGGTTTAATGTCACTTTTTCAATATCACGGCCTTCAAGTTAAAGGGGATTCCATGCAACCTTTGAGTCATGTCTTCCCTTTTTGACAGAAAGGTTTTCATATGCATAAGATACTTTTCAAATAAATAGTATACTTTTCCCATAAATGATATATCTTTCACAACCATAAGATATTTGTCACAACCATAAAATATTTTTCACGGCCATGAGTTATTTCATTGATTCAAATAATATTAAAATAATCTTATGTTGTTCTGAAGTATACTCCTGGCAATAAATTGATAAATTGTACAAAACATCTTCACCCTGTTTCCCAAGCTAGACAGGTGCACAACTGGTAACTCATTAGGTGCTTACACAAGATCACATACCAGCTAAACAAAGCTTGTTGACAAAGTGTTCAATTGCTGGTGTAGGTTTTAGCAGACAACTGATCAACTTTCAAGTGCCACAGAAATTTGTTAACAGAGAATATTTTGGGTACTACTACATGAAAGCACTGTTTAGGGTATAAACATTCATGTTATGTAAAGAAAATGTGTCTGAAAGTCAGGTTTCACCAATGCTTTAAATAGATATACAGCATTTAATATTTAGATAGATTTGTATCATCCCGATAAAAAGAGCAAGGTCTTACACCAATTATATGAGAACACTATAAGAATGCTATGACAGTGAAACTGATTCTATCCCAGTGATCTAATATAGAGCAATAGCTCACTTCAGAAAATAAAGGTTTAGAGATATTTACTTGAAGATGCGACTCAGATATGGATAAATTGTAACTGAGATGAAGATATATAAATATTTCCAGAATTAGTTCTAAATTGAAGATGCAACTCAGATATGAACAAAGTGTGATAGATGAAGACATAGAAATTAATACAACAATATATAAAACTTATGTCTAGTTCTTGAAAGAAAAGTTGAAATATAAAAGGATAAAAGAACACTATTCCTTAATTGAGTATTTATTTTCATATAAGAAGAGATCACAGCTTAAACAGGAAGCAGATTATGAAGCCCTGAATATGAAACATGTTGATCTGTTTAAAAGAAAGAATAATAAAAGGATAGAAAAGGAACACTAATTCTTTATGTAGTATTTATTCTCTTTCATAAAGAAAAGATCATAGGAAAATAGAGGAAGCTAGTTGTAAGTATTTCATCAGTGGCAGTGTGTATAGGACAATGTTCTATCTATGGCCAGGTATGTGAGACAGGAGTGGACTAGTATGTTTACCAGAGCATGCTGTTGTAACCTTCGTTGTAGGTGTTGTTATAATACTTGTCACTCCATCACAAGAGTTACCTAAATCCATACAATTATTTCAATATGACCCCATTATTTGAATGGTTATGAAATCTTTTTTATACGTAATGAACCAACAATTTTGAAGTTATTCTGAATTCTGAACTACTGGTCAAAATATAAGTTGATATATTGAGGGACGTTTCATTGATAGTTTAATGTATGCCTATCATCTATTCACCAGGCAACAAAAGACATATCATATGTTGTCAAATGTTATACAATCGTTGCAAAGATTCCAAAATTGAAATTTAAAAAATGGGTACTATTTCACTTCATGATGTATAAGCTTGGAAAAGATATCTTATATTTTGTTATTTTTTAGTTTATTTTTTATATTTCAATAACTGTATTTGAAAATTATATTATTGATTTTGTTTTGCATTTCCTACCTCCAAATTAAACCTAGACATGATTAAAAAAATATTAACTACTACAAATAAAGAATACTGGTATCTATGACATGCCATACCTGCACAGTTTCCCCATATCTTATCAGCATCATAACTGGAAGTGGTGGCGCACCATAGGATTCCCCTGTTGGACACAGTGGTACATTCTGTGTACACCACCCTATTGAAGATGAAGGGAAACACACACGCTGCTCCATTGCTATTGCCGCCAGATGTCAGGACTAAAACAATAGGAAAATAATCACAAAATAGGTTGTATTGAGAGGTAATAGGTTAAAAGAAGCTGGCTTTGGGTGATAGAAAATTTTATTGGGGACATTGTCATCACATGACTCTATGAAGGTAAAAATAAACACATACAAATGAACTGGCCAAACAATGATAATTATGCCAGATGAAAAAAACGTTTGTGATTCCTGCTTAAATCATCCACAGAGAATTAAGGACTCAAAGGTTCATATGATGTGGGCACCTTTTGCCTTCAAGAATCGTTTTTCTCACGGCAATATACTTACTGTCACAGGAGGCGGCAGTGGTGGTGGCCATAGTGGTGGTAGGGGTAAGACACGCTGTTCCTGAAATAATTAAGCTAACATTTAGATTTAAAATATATAAATATTGAATCTTTTAAGAGAGACTGACCTACTGACCTACTTTTGGGGCATGAGTGCTTCTAAAAATAACTTGTTGGTTACTGGCAGCCAGTATATATACGGCATGCTGCAAATCAGAAAACCTATTTTTTAAAATGTGTATACAACTCATAATGTGTTATTCCCTAAAGAGGAAATACCAAATTTTGAAAATAAAGTCTTTGGTATGGGACCAGCGTGGGTGATTTAAAAAAAAAGTTTATTTGGGCAAAGCAATGAATGCGTTCGCACCTGTGGTTTTCATTTGTGTTACTGGTAGCCAAGCCATGAAAGCACTTAAAACATGGCGGAAGTAACCTTTGTATTATAAGCTGCCTAGCAACAGCTGACTGACCTACTGACCTATATTTGAATGATGAGTGCTTAAAATAGCCTCGGACTATCTGACTATTAGTTTGATACATGCCTCCTATTGAAGCATATTTCCTGTATTTATTTACATCTTAAAGCTTGCTTAGCAAAACCAATTAGCATCCTGCCTGTGAAACTAGATTTCCTAATTCAACATGTTATATCACAGGGTTCGTATAATCCAGATTGATTGAACATTACTTTTTTCAATTAAAAATAAATTAAAATTAAATCTATCTTTCATTTGTGTCATGTAGGTTTTCAAAAAATACCTGCGCAATTTCCATACTGAGTTGGATTTTGATCAAAGTTTGAGGTCGTAGCACACCAAGGAACGCCAGCGTTGTTGGTGGTGATGCAAGCGTTGATCTGTCGCCCTCTGTAGATGAAGGGGAACACACAGGGAGTGCCATCTACCGTCACGGCTGGAAGTAATATCGTATTCACATATCTGCATATTATCCTTTCTCAAAATGGCCAATACGTATCGATATGATCAGAATTCAAAGAAGCAATTTATAAATAAAACATTTTTTTATATAACTTAAGGTATCATATTCATATAAGGAAGTTTATTTTCTCTAAATAAGTAAAATATTTAGATATGGCCCAGATTTAATATTTAATTTATTTTGTGAAATATCTGTCAAATATCAAATTGTGAAATTTCTGATCTGAATGCATTCATACCTAAACGTTTTTGTTTTTTTGTTTGTTTGGTTTTTTTTTTTGGGGGGGGGCATTGCCCTTATATTGAGAAAAGCATATTAAGAACCTCTGTTGCGCGCATGCGTACCTTGACACCCATCAACTGTGGTGATACTAGTAGCCGTAGTTGTTAGGACACTAACATCGGACGTTGAGCATGTGTAAGCTAAATCATGCAATATTCATGCAATTATCAAAAAGCCATACTTTAAACATTCACCAGAAACATGCAAGTTAGAATAACCAGACCTGACTTTTTTTCAAACATTCTTTGTTCTTTATGTGTCATCTATGTCCAAAATACATTTACTTCTCTGTGTGTAATCCACGGTAAAAATAAAAATAGTACTCATGACGTGTTATTTCCCTTAGGAAAAATACCAAACTTTGAAAGGAAAGTCTTGGGAGGAAAAGCTGAATATGAAAGAGCGGCAAATGCATCCACGCCGTGTCACTATGAAAACCGTTTGTGATTGCTGATAGCACCGAATCCAAGATGGCGGAAAGTGGCAATATTGTGAGAAAATAATAAAAAAGACATTTCAGTTCGATATGTCTAGCAATGAGACATGGGAGGGAATGACAGCTGATCTATTAAATTTGTTTGGGGGATTGTGATTTTACAGTTTTATGCAGTATAATGATGTGTAATATGAATGACGGTTGGGTTTTATCATTTAGTGTGAGGCACTCAAAAGATTTTAAATATTCGACCAACTTTCGGCCATCTTGGCTTCGGTGCTTTCACGGCTTGGCTAGCGTTATCACAAATAATTCTGACCATACCACAACAGATGTGAACGCTTTCACCGCTCTCCTCTATTCTTCAACTATTTAATACCGTGACCCTTTTTAAGCTGGTTCCACCCAAAAGACATTCTTCTCGTATTTGGTATTCTCTCTTGTAGGAATAACACGTCACAAATTAATTCACAGATCATTAACTATCACAGTTTAATCACTTTCCATATCACCAATCATCTTATATTGTTACGTATATACCTATGAACCCTTTTCTGAGATTAATCTGATTTGAAAAAGAAACATATTTTACCAATTATTGCATATTAATTAAAACCCTTTGCCTTGAGAATGAAACACCATGCACCTTGCCACAGACGTTTTACCTCCACTTTAATGGCTTGAGTATCTGTTTGTTGTGTTTACCTTGGCAGTTGCCCCAGAGTTTATCTGTGTCATAGTCAGAGGTAGTGGCACACCAGAGCTGGGTGTGATCAAGTGTGATACACTCGGTGTAGACAGATCCCTTATAGATAAATGGAAATACACAATCTGCTCCCCCTGCGGTGCCCCCAGACGTGGGTGCTGAAAGGAGATATATAAAATATATCAAACTCAATATAGAGAGGGCATTTAATAATGTTTGGAAATACAGTCTGCTCCCCCGGCGGTGCCCCCAGACGTGGGTGCCGAAAGGAGATATATAAAATATATAAAACTCAATGCAGAGAGGGCATTTAATAATGTTTGTAAACACAGTTTGCTCCCCCGTCGGTGCCCCCAGATGTGGGCGCTGAAAGGAAATATATATAATTTAGTGAAGGCCGGACATTAAATAATGTTTGGAAACACGCTGTTGATATCCTCAGTCGTAGGTATTGAAAGGAAATATACAAAACTCAATATACTGCACAGTAACAGTTGACTAACCTACTGACCTATATTTGAATGCTTAAAATAGCCTCTGACTATTTGACTATAAATTGCAGTTCAATGTTAGTTTGAGGCATGTCTCCTGTATTAATCTCCATCTTAAAGTTCACTCAGCATCCGGCTAAGTCACAGACAACTCACAAATACTGATTTCCTTCAGAGTATAGATCAATGACTTGAAACTCGATATTTTCAATAATAGTAATAACAATATTTTGAAATATAAATTATTTCTGTTCAAATAATACTCACTCTTGCAAGGCTCAGCCGTAGTTACTGCCGTTGTGGGACAGTACGTATCTGTAAAATATACAGAATAACTACTTTAGTCCGTTAAGTTCCCTTATGAAATCAATTATATTATCCAAATTCAATCAATTAAATATAGTCGATTAAAGAGAGTCTAATAAATACAGTGAATTAAATACAGTGAATTAAATAAAGTCAATTAAATACTAAAATACAGTCAATTAAATACAGTCAATTAGATTTTATAGAACAATTCATTGTAATACTATGTCTGTATCAATAATTTTGAAGACATATTTTATGAATATAAAAAAATACCGTTTTAATAACGCTGACTTCCTGCCGTATTGATATAATCGTCTTAATAGATTGTAAGCAAATATGTTTATAACAGAGCTTTATAACTTATTGTGACTTACTATCACATTGTCCGAATGTTCCCGGTGGTACGAGGTTGGAGGTACCGCAGTAAGTTTGCGTTGACACCCCAATAACATTAGTGCATTCATAAAAGGTCCGGTTGAGAAACTCCACAGTGAACGGGAACACACACAGAATTCCCGTACTCGTATAGACTGAAAATGATCATATCAATATTGTGATTTATCCAGAGAGGGATCATTTATATGACAGAGAGGGATCATTTATATGACAGAGAGGGATCATTTATATGACAGAGAGGGATCATTTATATGACAGAGAGGGATCATTTATATGAGAGAGAAGGATCATTTGTATGAGAGAGAAGGATCATTTGTATGAGAGAGAAGGATCATTTATATGACAGAGAGGGATCATTTATATAACAGAGAGGGACCATTTATATGACAGAGAGGGATCGTTTATATGACAGAGAGGGATCATTTATATGACAGAGAAGGATCATTTATATGAGAGAGAAGGATCATTTGTATGAGAGAGAAGGATCATTTGTATGAGAGAGAAGGGTCATTTATATGACAGAGAGGGATCATTTATATGACAGAGAGGGATCATTATATGACAGAGAAGGGTCATTTATATGAGAGAGAAGGATCATTTGTATGAGAGAGAAGGATCATTTGTATGAGAGAGAAGGATCATTTGTATGAGAGAGAAGGGTCATTTATATGACAGAGAGGGATCATTTATATGACAGAGAGGGATCATTTATATGACAGAGAGGGATCGTTTATATGACAGAGAGGGATCATTTATATGACAGAGAAGGATCATTTATATGAGAGAGAAGGATCATTTGTATGAGAGAGAAGGATCATATGTATGAGAGAGAAGGGTCATTTATATGACAGAGAGGGATCATTTATATGACAGAGAGGGATCATTATATGACAGAGAAGGGTCATTTATATAACAGAGAGGGATCGTTTATATGACAGAGAAGGATCATTTATATGACAGCGAAGGATCATTTATATGACAGAGAGGGATCATTTATATGACAGAGAGGGATCATTTATATAAGAGAGAGGGATCATTTATATGACAGAGAGGGATCATTTATATGACAGAGAGGGATCATTTATATGACAGAGAGGGATCATTTATATAAGAGAGAGGGATCATTTATATGACAGAGAGGGACCATTTATATGACAGAGAGAGATCATTTATATGACAGAGAGGGATCATTATATGACAGAGAAGGGTCATTTATATAACAGAGAGGGATCGTTTATATGACAGAGAAGGATCATTTATATGACAGCGAAGGATCATTTATATGACAGAGAGGGATCATTTATATGACAGAGAGGGATCATTTATATGACAGAGAGGGATCATTTATATGACAGAGAGGGATCATTTATATAAGAGAGAGGGATCATTTATATGACAGAGAGGGATCAGTTATATGTCAGAGAGGGATCATTTATATGACAGAGAGGGATCATTTATATGACAGAGAGGGATCATTTATATGAGAGAGAAGGATCATTTGTATGAGAGAGAAGGATCATTTGTATGAGAGAGAAGGGTCATTTATATGACAGAGAGGGATCATTTATATGACAGAGAGGGATCATTATATGACAGAAAAGGGTCATTTATATAACAGAGAGGGATCATTTATATGACAGAGAGGGATCATTTATATGACAGAGAGGGATCATTTATATGACAGAGAGGGATCATTTATATGACAGAGAGGGACCATTTATATGACAGAGAGAGATCATTTATATGACAGAGAAGGATCATTTATATGACAGAGAGGGATCATTTATTTGACATAGAGGGACCATTTATATGACAGAGAGAGATCATTTATATGACAGAGAAGGATCATTTATATGACAGAGAAGGGTCATTTATATAACAGAGAGGGATCGTTTATATGACAGAGAAGGATCATTTATATGACAGCGAAGGATCATTTATATGACAGAGAGGGATCATTTATATGACAGAGAGGGATCATTTATATGACAGAGAGGGATCATTTATATGACAGAGAGGGATCATTTATATAAGAGAGAGGGATCATTTATATGACAGAGAGGGACCATTTATATGACAGAGAGAGATCATTTATATGACAGAGAGAGATCATTTATATGACAGATAGGGATCATTTATATGACAGAGAGGGATCATTTATATGACAGAGAGGGACCATTTATATGACAGAGAGGGATCATTTATATGACAGAGAGGGATCATTTATATGACAGAGAGATCATTTATATGACAGAGAGGGATCATTTATTTGACATAGAGGGACCATTTATATGAAGGAGAGGGATCATTTATATGAGAGAGAGGGACCATTTGTATGAGAGAGAGGGATCATTTATATGACAGAGAGGGATCATTTATATGACAGCGAGGGATCATTTATATGACAGAGAAGGACCATTTATATGACAGAGAGGGATCATTTATATGACAGAGAGAGATCATTTATATGACAGTTTGAATAATTCCTAATCAACCCTTTTCATAACCCAACCTTCCATGCAAGGAGGAAGTGGTGAGAAGTTCAGTCAATTATTTATATATGGAGGACCAATCACATTCACTCCATATCCTTATATATATATATATATATATATATATATATATACATATATATATATATATATATATATATATATATATATATATATATATATATATATATATATATATATATATATATATATATATATATATATATATATATATATATATATATATATATATATATATATATATATATATATATATATATATATATATATATATATATATATATATATATATATATATATATATATATATATATATATATATATATATATATATATATATATATATAGAAAGAGATTGTATCAGATATGGGGTTTTTACCAATCTCAGACCTGTCTTGTGGGGCATTGACGTACTGTGAGGCATATAAAATACCCCACTCTTCATAGTGCAGCTGCTTAGTCACAGTTACACAAGTAACCTGTACAAGGCCTTTTTGAAAAAACATGTCTGAGAAGCATATTTATACAACCATTGATATGAATGTTAGATTTGTGAGGTATGTAAATCAATTTCATTATTAACACCAGATGGCACTCTCCTGTCACACACAATAAGGTATGAGATGGTACCCCATAATGAGGTCTGACAAAAATACCTCCAGTACCTCATATCTGTTACAGCTTCTAAATATATATATATATATATATATATATATATATATATATATATATATATATATATATATATATATATATATATATATATATATATATATATATATATATATATATATA
The DNA here is from genome assembly GCA_949316495.1 of Amphiduros pacificus. NCBI lineage: Eukaryota > Metazoa > Annelida > Polychaeta > Phyllodocida > Hesionidae > Amphiduros > Amphiduros pacificus. The sequence continues at coordinate 26,484,204 of OX439012.1, forward strand.
TATATATATATATATATATATATATATATATATATATATATATATATATATATATATATATATATTTATATATATTTCTTTAACAGGTGAAGTTCTGTCTTTCCTGCTAAGGTCATTTCCTCTGTGCTCAGATTTATATTTCATCAATTAATCACCAAAGGGTCTCAACCATATTTCTGCTCATTATTTTCTCCTTCTGTCCAATTCCTTTTATTATTAATGAATCCCCCCTGATCCAAAGATTTTATCTTAGATATAAAATTAAAAGAAAATCCACAAATTAACAAAACAAATGAAGCCCCACAAATGATTTAACATATAAAGAAAATCCACCAATATAATAATCTAATATATTAATATACGTACTGTTGCAGTTTCCCCATCTTGCATCTCTGTCATAAGAGCTAGTGGTTGCACACCAGGGCCTATCGTGGTTGATAACGATACAATCTGTGTACACCACTGACAGATAGGTGAAGGGTAAAATACAATCTGCACCGTTAGAGTTGCCACCAGTCGTTGTCACTGAAACAATAGTTTATATATATATATATATATATATAATTACTCATATAAATCAGTAGACACGTCGTAGTGTGTGCTGCCCGAATATTCTATAATATTATTTTTATTTTTTCATTATTATTAATGACAAAACATTAGAGCCCTGTTTTTATAACAATATAATATGAATTTGACAAACAAATACATATCTTTATATTGATACTCTATTAACATATATAAAACATATACATCAACGGGAGTATGTACAATGTTTCGTATAATACATTTGATCATGTGAATTCAAACATAAGAATTAATATCGATATTAATTGTAGCAAGCGACATTTCATTCTTCATCCAGCATCAGGTCACTTTAATTTAAGTGTGGGAATACAATTAGGACATATTTGAAAACCGAACCCCCAGGAATGGTTGATAGCTGTCAAAGCGTGGTTGTTATTCCAATGTAAATAATATCATGTTATTGAATACTGAAAACAAGCAACCGAATCTGTCTATTTCCTATATTTGAAATTGCTAGGCTTTTTGTAGGATAGATCATGTAATATCCAAAGATAGATCACGTGGTATCCAAAGATAGATCACGTGATATCCAAACATAGATCATGTGATATATATTTCCTACCTGGACAATCCCGTTGCACTGTTGGAACTGTTACAACCGCTGAGTCAGCACATTGGTCTAAAATATTAGAATTTCACAGACGTTAAATTGTGTGAAAATCTAAAATGCAGGAATATACATATTATATCTTATTCAAGTCTTAAATATTTTAACTGCAATGTATATTCTTGTTTTTTCATGTTGGTGTCTACTCCTGCAAAGACATGCAAACGGATATGTATATTGGATTTAAACATGCAAAAACATGCAAATGAAATGAAACAAAACTGAAATATAATGTAAACAGAAGACTAATATTTGGCACAAAGAAAGACTAGAGCATTATAGGTCAGTCAGGCCTTCGTATAGGATGGCGTTTACTCATATTTCCTATTACCAGTCACACTCATCACCATGATGGCTGGAAATAAAAAGAAAAACAATATGCCTGCAGTAATATTAAGATATCTATATTCATAGGATGAGAATATGAAGATTTCACCAATCTTACAAGCATATCAAAGATAGTGTTTACAAGATATAGCTTCTTAATAGTAAATAGCTGTAAAACTTACAACAATGAGACACAGTTCTCCACAGCCAACTTAAGACACACAAGAAAAATAGTTATCAAAAAGAAGCAAACATTGGCGTTGAAAGATATAAACACAGTTCTCTGAAGCAAATATTAGAGGAGTTAAAAGGTGTATTCCCTAAAGGAAAAAATTACAGAAATTAGAATGTAGTATCACATTTCTCTAAAGGAAATAAGCACAGGAGTTACAAGGTATAAACACAGTTCTCTAAACTAATTTAAGACATTCTCAGAAAGAGGCAAATGTAGGAGTTGGAAGATATGAATAAAGCTTTATAAAGCAAACAAGGATAGGAGTGTGAAGGTATTAATACGTTTTTTCCTCAAGCAAAGAAGCATAGACGTTACAAGATATTATTTCAGTTTTCCAAGGCAAAACTAGTGGGAGGTGGAAGGTATAAACAGGAAATAAACAAGATATTAACACATCTCTCTAAAGGAAACATATACAGAAGTGTGAAGATTTAAACCAAAATGCAAAAATTCAAAGGAGTCACAAGATATAAGTATTTTTCCAAAGCAAACAACTATGGGGATTGGAAGGTATTAACACATCTCTCTAAGGTAAGCAAGTATAGGAGTTACAAGATTTAAACACAGTATATAAAGTAAACAAATATAGGAGCTTCAAGTTATGAATAAGTCTCAAAATCAAACAAATATAAAAGGCTTGAACACAGTTCCATAAAGCAGGCATACATTGGAGCAAAATAATAGGTAACAACAGGTTTAGAATAGAGTTCTGATTATATGAGGGCAAGAAGGGGTACTATATAATGATATGGAGATTACCCCTGAGGTTACAGTATCCCCACTCCTGTGAGTCAGCAGGTAGGTTGGGTACCAGGGAGCACCAGTGTAGGCCAGACTGACCCACTGTGGAACACTCATAATAGGTCACTCCCAGGTACGTATAGGGGATGTTGCATTCCCTACCATCCATCACAGTTACTGCAAAGGCAATCATTGCAATACATACTTTAATTGGAAACGTATACTATTGTAATTGGAAACATATACTGTTTTAATTGAGAGTAAATACTTTTATCATTTCGAAAAAAATACAGTTTTAAAACTGCTTTAATTTGAAACAGTGACTAATTTGATTAAAAGCCTTTATTTAGTTTTACTCACTGGATGCCTAACATTTGCAGAATATTATTGTACACTCATTGTATAATCATGATGACTTTAAATTGGTTTCTGTATGGATTTGCATTCTTGACACTTTCTTGACACTACACTATAGTGATCTGAGGGAAAGTCTAGATAAATACTGTTATTTGTTGATTTCATGTATGTAGGGCAAAATAAATAAAAGACCTCGAGTCAATATTCCTATTAATGTCCCAGAGACAGATAAACAAGAACTTAAGTATATTTCATATAAAAATGAACAAATTAACAACAATCTCTGATGGACATATCATGGGAAACTTGACAACATCCAATGTAAGTGACTTACACTTTCCACCACAATTTCCCCAGAGTTGGTCTCTATCATAGGAGGAGGTGGTGGCACACCATGGTTGCCCAAAGTTAATAGTGGTACACGATGTATAACTCTTAGAGTCGTATGTGAAGGGAAAATTGCATGCAGCCCCTCCTGCAGTACCCCCAGTAGTACCTTCAAATTAAACAAGTCATCTTAAATATATCTGCCCATACAGTACATTCATTCGGAAAATGAGTAAACTAAAAATAACAATTTCCATATAAATCCATATAAAAAGTAGTGTTACTTTTTTAATACCATAAAATTAACTTTCTTCAGAATTATAAACGTTTTATTTTAACATGTTAAGTACACCCAACAATATATAATACATCAGTATATAATGTAGACAGAAAAAATGATTATTTAGATGTTTTCTATGATAATAACAATATGTACAGAAGGAAAACATAATAAGCAGGTAACTGAAGACAGTTCTAAATATGCCGGGTAAAACCTTTAAGACTTTGAATTCTATTGATAGAGGTATCAGTAGGTCGTATATCAATCAGGGTTTGTAGAAAAGCTGAATTCTTGTCCTTTAGTACGTAGGGTTTGCAGATAAGCAGAAATTTGTCTTTCACTTTTCTGGGTTTGTAGACAGGCAGAGTATCTCTCGTTCGCAGAGATAAGCAGGGTATCTTTCCTCCACTATTCAGGGTTTGCAGACAAGCAGTCAAGCAGGGTATCTGTTTCACTGATCAGGGCGTGTAAGTAGTGTACCTGGTCCATTAATCAGGGCCTAAAGACAGGCATGTCCTTCACAATTCAAGGTTGATGGGCAAGCAGTGAATAGGCTTATGTCTTATATCCAAGGTTGATAAACAAGCAGGGTATAATTCATCCTATATTGATAGACAAGCATGGAATATTTCTTCCACTATCAAGGTAGATGGACAAGCAGGGTGTATTTCTTCCACTATCAAGGTAGATGGACAAGCAGGGTGTATTTCTTCCACTATCAAGGTAGATGGACAAGCAGGGTGTATTTCTTCCACTATCAAGGTAGATGGACAAGCAGGGTGTATTTCTTCCACTATCAAGGTATATGGCAACCAGGATGCAGTTCTTCCACTATCCAAGGTTGGTAAACACGAAGGGAATATTTCTTCCAGTATAAGGTAGATAGACAAGCAGGGTGTATTTTTCCAATATTGATAGACAAGCAGGGTAGATCTTTTTTAGTGTCCACATTTGGACAAGTGGGTTCTATTTACAGGAAGATGTCTAAGCTGGAGGTCTACAGATGCAGACTGTTGTCTTAGGAGACTGGATACAGGAGGATGTCTAAGCTGGAGGTCTACAGAGAATACAGGCTGTTGTCTTAGGAGACTGGATACAGGAGGATGTCTAAGCTGGAGGTCTACAGATGCAGGCTGTTGTCTTAGGGGACTGGATACAGGAGGATGTCTAAGCTGGAGGTCTACAGATGCAGGCTGTTGTCTTAGGAGACTGGATACAGGAGGATGTCTAAGCTGGAGGTCTACAGATGCAGGCTGATGTCTAAGGAGACTGGATACAGGAGGATGTCTAAGCTGGAGGTCTACAGATGCAGGCTGATGTCTAAGGAGACTGGATACAGGAGGATGTCTAAGCTGGGGGTCTACAGATGCAGGCTGTTGTCTTAGGAGACTGGATACAGGAGGATGTCTAAGCTGGAGGTCTACAGATGCAGGCTGTTGTCTTAGGGGACTGGATACAGGAAGATGTCTAAGCTGGAGGTCTACAGATGCAGGCTGTTGTCTTAGGAGACTGGATACAGGAGGATGTCTAAGCTGGAGGTCTACAGATGCAGGCTGCATTCCATTGAGGTCCACACAGTCTACTCACTCAGACATGGCGGGTACTGGATCGTTGTCTGGATCTGGGGCTGTTCTGTTTGTGTATAACCACATATTCCTGAAAATATAGATAATAACTTTCTGATCTTTATTGTCATCAATAATAGTTGTCAATAAACATTAGGTAAACATTAGTATATTGGTATGCCTTTAGAATAAACAAGGTATAACTGGCAATTTACAATTACTTTTCTTAAGATTTGTGAAGAAAAGTCTCTGTTAAGAACTCATTTACTATTCACAAAGATGAAGAGCAATATATATATTGTAACAATTATACATGAACCATTTTATAGCATTCAGTATCAATGTATGTTGTATGTAAATAAATGTCAAAGAAACCTCATATTAAGCTATTTGATGATTTAATAAATATGTGTAAAAGAGACCACAACTATATATGAACTGACCATTGAGATCACAATATCCCCAGTCAGATGACCCCACTGTGAGCACTGGTACGTGGGCGCAGTAAAGCTTGCCAGTAGCCGAGTACTGAGTGGTGCACGAGTTGAACTGAGGCTGAAGGGTGGAACTGATGCTGTACACAAACGGAAACACACATTCCCTGCCCTTGTCATTGAAAACTGGAGGAGAAAATCAATAGTCATCATGCTTCATCCACTAAGAAATCAACTTCTTACCATTTAACTTTGATATGTATATGTTTGTTTTTTAACATAATAAAACCGGTCTCGCACCAAAATGGTTTTGGTCCAGAAAAATCACAGACCCTCCTAGCTTGATATTCAAATTAAAAAAGGGGAGAATTTAACGGCGAAATATTTTTTTCTCATAGAAGCTATAATGAAACTCATCCTTTCTGTTGTATCTTGATTGCAAAACTTTTTTTTGTATTTCTTATTTCTTACGCTCATTATGAAACATATCATTATCATATTTTGACGTAGTTATTTCGATATCAATGTTAACTAAATCATATTATATATATGATTATATAATGTGCTCACTTATGCAATATCCAAACTGTTTATCCCTGTCATAGTTGTCAGTTACAGCACACCATGGCTTGTCACTGAAGAAATCCACACAGCTGCTGTACGTCTGGCTCTGATAGGTGAAGGGAAATACACAATTCTGGCCATTTCCGTTTCCTCCCCTTGTGGGCACTGATGGGATATATAATGAAGATTATTAAAGACGCAATGTCAAAATAAAATCTTTTTTCATATTTTGTTTCTCCTTTATTTTACTAATTGATAATTCTTATTTGTTTGGTTATGGACATTAAAATTAGTAATCACAAGAGGTCTCATGAACAGAGATTTATGTGGTAAATATGAAAAGACTTTCAACAGTGTGGCATTTTATTAGCCTTTTAATCTATTCACTCATTATGAGGCAATCAATAATTAGACATCACAGTCTATTGGTGTTACTAAAGGCTTTATATGATAAGAGAAATACGTCTACAGTCATGGCACAATGCCCTGTTCTTTTTAAAGAATTGTTCATGGAAAGTAATGTAAATTTACAAATGGTAATTAGCATAATTTACCTGGACAGGACGCTTCTGTGGTGCAGCTGGAGCCTGAAGATGTTGTTGAACCATCAAATCATAAATTGTATATTTCTAATATAAATATTGTTGTCTTAACTAAAGCTATAATCAGCAGGCACCGCGCTATAAGTGAGTTGAACAAGCGGCGATATATCAAAGAATGGTTGCACGGGTCTTGAGCAGAAGAGGTTTGAGGCAAAAGTCTGAGACAAAAGAACAATTTTGACGATAAGCAATACTTATTGATATTGTATATTGCTTACTTACAGATAAGTGATGGTATGTTACATTGCTTATTTTATGATAGGCAATGCTTATTGACATTTTATTTGGCCTATTTTAGGATAAGCGATGCTCATTGATATTTTTGAGACAAGAAGTCTGAGGCAAAAGAACAATTCAAAAGATAAGCGATGTTCATTGATATTTTACAGTGAATGGTTAGGCTCTCAGGGATTATCAAATATGTTTCCCTTTACGCCCTCCCCACACCCCCAAAACAAAGTTTTCAGATATTAGATTGGCATTCGCAGTTCGCTCATCATGAGCTTTGCTGGTAATTTAGTAAACGAGACTATTTAATCATACCTCTATGATCCAATCATACCTCTATGATCCAATCATACCTCTATGATCCAATCATACCTCTATGATCCAATCATACCTCTATGATCCAATCATACCTCTATGATCCAATCATACCTCTATGATCCAATCATACCTCATTGATCCAATCATACCTCTATGATCCAATCATACCTCTATGATCCAATCATACCTCTATGATCCAATCATAATGTCTTATCAGTATTACTTTGTCCCAAATTAGCCATGCAGGTACTTTTTTAACAGTTTCAAGTATAAATAGTAATAAATTATTAAATCTTTCATATAAACTAATATATCAAATAAATAGAGTTGTCTCAATCAATCAAATTTGTTTACTTGAATACAACAAAGGCCGCGATGATCATGAGTTTGAATAACGTACAATCGGAAATTAAATGAATCTAACCCTTGACGGAAATGAAATGAAATTAACCTTTGAATTTCACACGACATTTGATTGAAAAACAACCGGTTGATGCATACATCAAAGGGAAAATTTCAAAGAGAAGATATTGGTGAAGAGAGATTGGGTACCTTCTAAGTTTTAAATGTCATTAACATTCATTGTCGATTTTACCTCATGGATATATTGAGGTAAAACGCTTCTCAAAGCAAAGCAGAGAATAAGCTTCAATTATTGATTTGAAAGGTTGTTAGCTCACACATGATATTGTTATAAGTACAAAATGTAAAAAGGGGACGTCAAAGTCCTAATTCTGAAAGATAACAGGTTCTATAAGCAAGACTACCAAGCAAACCTGATTTAAAGAGTGGAAGAAAACAAGTTATATATTTATATATCTATGAATAAATATGGTCAACATAAACAAATAAATCAGTACACTGTACAGTCACTTTGAAAGTTTCCTTCACAAGTTCATATATAATCCGACGCTCTGAGGTTGATTCATGTTTTTACAGTACACTACGGGATGAATCATTAAAGGGGCTAAAAATTGAATTTAATTATAAATGTATCTAAAAGAAATATATTTTTCAGTTCAGAGGGAATTGACCATTATATCAAATTACAAATCTGGGAAATGTGAAAGAGACTTTGAAAGACACATTTTTGGATATGAACATTAAATGTCCTGTTTCATTTACCACAGGTATATAAGATTAAAGTCAAAATATTATCATATACTATTTAAAGTTTAATTATTGATATAGAATTAATTCTATCGTCATTACTTGGTGGAATGGTGGTGATCTTACCTGTACAAATTGTTGTTTGAGACAGCACCACCTCGACACCTTTATGAGCACAAAACATAGAATATGATAAGCAAAATTAAATTGAATTGTTTCAGGTCAAGAATCCCATTGGACCTCACATTATATGTCAGCATTAAAGGCCTATTAAAAAGGCCTATTAAAAATCAATACAATATAAAATTGGACCTGTCAACGGGACTTAATGCCCTACTTTTTTTCAAGAGTGATGGGCATTTTTCATTTGCATTATCACATACACATGACGATACTTGTCACGTCCTTTAACAAATATATCAAATCATCAGAAATACTATTTTAGATAAATGATGTAATTAGATTGTTGAAACTTACAAAATCCTGCCAAGAAGACAGCACCCCAGTAGTAAGCGTGTGTCCTCCAGGCCTCCTTCCATAACTCAGGCCACATTCTGCAAGTATCCCAAAGCAAATAGTAGAGAAACATTCAGTTAAATATATCTGTTCATAAAGTCATGTTACACATGAATATATTTCCTCATAATATTTTGATATCAAATGCCTTGGTCAAGCTGTGTTGAAAAATATTTTACAAGTTCACAATTGATTTAGACTTTACATAATGGAGTGAATAGTGGTGAATCTTAGTGGATCGTGGTGACTCTTAGTGGATCGTGGTGAATTTTAGTGCATCATGGTGAATCTTGGTGGATCGTGGTGAATCTTAGTGGATCATGGTGAATCTTAGTGGATCTTGATTAATCATAGTGGATCGTGGTTAATCTTAGTGGGTCGTGGTGAATCTTAGTAGATCGTGGTGAATCTTAGTGGATCATTGTGAATTGTGGTAAGAAACAAATATCTAGAAATTTACAACTATAAAATACAAATATTTAGTCTTTCTCAATTGATTAATACATGCTTAAAAATCGCTTTGGGGTTTCCCTTGAAAGTTGACTCTTTAACACATGTGTGTGCCATCATTTATAAAAAAAATCCCTTTCTTTATTAAATATAAAATTTGAGCTAAAATTGATAGATTACCCTTGTCTCTATCTGCTATTTGACCCAAATTTTCAGTTGATAAATGTTAACCATATTGACCAATTTGGCCACAGTAAAGAAATATCTGCTGAAACTCAATTAACACAGTACTCATTTAACACTGGTATATGTCATCCAGCATTATATAGAGGTGTTTTTTTTATACAAGATATTGTCAGGTTTAAAGCTATATTTGTATTTTATATTATTCTGTTTAGTTCTGGCATGTAGTTCTCAATAAAGGGGAAACGGAAATGGCAATCAGCTATCGGCCTATGCTCTTTATATAAATTAGTTAAAATCATGACGGTGTGTAAAACATACGGAATATATATATATATATATATATATATATATATATATATATATATATATATATATATATATATATATATATATATTCCGTATGTTTATATATATATATATATATATATATATATATATATATATATATATATATATATACAAGGGAAGAGTTAGTTACCTGTTAGCTTTGTGTACATAGGCGTGTCACAAAGCTGTCTCTCACCTCAGTCCTCATCTACATAGGCCACAGGAAGCACCATAAGGCAACTGAAAATACACAATAAATTACATTACAGACAAAGACTAGAATGTGCAGTAATCAATCACGTAAAAATGCATAAAAAAAACAGAATATCGATTACAGACAATGCCTAAAATATGTGGTGTATCACAGACAATGTCTAAAATATGTGGGATATCAATCACAGACAATGCCTGAAATATGTGGGATATCAATCACAGACAATGTCTAAAATATGTGGGATATTAACACAGACAATGCTATAAATATGTGATATATCGATCACAGACAATGCTATAAGCATGTGGTATATCGATCACAGACAATGATATAAGCATGTGGTATATCGATCACAGACAATGATATAAGCATGTGGTATATTGATCGCAGACAATGATATAAGCATGTGGTATATCGATCACAGACAATGATATAAGCATGTGGTATATCGATTGTAGACAATGCTATAAGCATGTGGTATATCGATCACAGACAATGATATAAGCATGTGGTATATCGATCACAGACAATGATATAAGCATGTGGTATATTGATCGCAGACAATGATATAAGCATGTGGTATATCGATCACAGACAATGATATAAGCATGTGGTATATCGATTGTAGACAATGATATAAGCATGTGGTGCATCGGTCGCAGACAATGATATAAGTATGTGGTATATCGATCGCAGACAATGCTCTAAATATGTGGTGTATCGATCACAGACAATGCTCTAAATATGTGGTGTATCGATCACAGACAATGCTCTTAATATGTGGTGTATCGATCACAGACAATGCGCTTAATATGTGGTATATCGATCGCAGACAATGCTCTAAATATGTGGTGTATCGATCACAGACAATGATATAAGCATGTGGTGTATCGATCACAGACAATGCTCTTAATATGTGGTGTATCGATCACAGACAATGCTCTAAATATGTGGTGTATCGATCACAGACAATGCTCTAAATATGTGGTATATCGATCACAGACAATGCTCTAAATATGTGGTGTATCGATCGCAGACAATGCTCTTAATATGTGGTGTATCGATCACAGACAATGCTCTTAATATGTGGTGTATCGATCACAGACAATGCTCTAAAGATGTGGTGTATCGATCACAGACAATGCTCTAAATATGTGGTGTATCGATCACAGACAATGCTCTTAATATGTGGTGTATCGATCACAGACAATGCTCTTAATATGTGGTATATCGATCACAGACAATGCTATAAGCATGTGGTATATCGATCACAGACAATGCTCTTAATATGTGGTGTATCGATCACAGACAATGCTATAAGCATGTGGTGTATCGATCACAGACAATGCTCTAAATATGTGGTGTATCGATCACAGACAATGCTCTAAATATGTGGTGTATCGATCACAGATAATGCCCAAATGAATAAAATAATTGCCCCAGATATCATTCTGACCACCCTTTTGCCTTCTTTTGTTGTGCAAATATTTCACAAAGGCCCATAAGGTATTGGGCCCTGAAAAGATATTGATGCATTTTCCACCAACATTCAACCACCTTTCAATGATTTTACAGATCAGCTACAGATATCCCGATTATCACGATAATAAAATAGATGCGAATGCTTGCGTCGCTATTGCCGCTCTGCCCTATTCAGCTTGTTAATGCCCTACGACTGTTCCTTACTCAAGTGTTTCGCCTCCAAAGTCAGGTATAGTCTCCTATGGTAAAAATATGTCATGCTATCCAAACAGAGGAATCACATTATAATTCTTGACGATAATTTGTTCTTTTCCAGATGAAATATGTCTGCTTAATTAACATGTGCATTGTTTTCCTCAGGCCCACAGGCCAACTGCTATCTCTAGCGTTAGTATTACCATTACCTGGAGTATTCTTATTGGATATTATGATTTAACTTGAATCATCAGCATATGTCTTGGTTTATGAGAGACAGTCTTCCTATTGTCTACTTCTAGTTATTTGGCTGAGATTCCTGATTTTTTACAGGCTGTGGCGCAAGCATATTAGCAACAGTTCCTATGTGGTGATTTAAATTTCGTTGCTTCGATCCCCGGTTCTGCTGAAATTGAATTCATGAGTTTATCCCTTTAGGGTCCGTGGCTAAAGGGTTAAACTGTGACCAGACGGACTTCTGTCATAGGAAGACAATTCGGTGAGGGAACACTATATCTGCTGTCATGAAATAATGTTAAAAATTAAGTAAAAAGCAAACAAACAAACAAAACATGTTCAAAAGAAACAATCAACCAAACAAAGAATGTTTAGAGTAAAGAAGTAAATTTTATCATATTTTCCGAATCGATTCTTGTCACAATTCCAGAATTATCTTATGATGTATCATTTCATTAGTTGAATGACAGTGTTTCCAGGTAGATATTGACTATATGACGACAGAATCGCGGATATCATAGTTCAACCTCTTCTTACTCTCTGAGATGGAGAACATACAGTAGTAAAGTAAACAGCTATATGTATTCAAACATCAATTATTATAGTATGTCAAGCACCTAACAGTGGTGTGTATGTGTACGACCTCAGGGCCAATTACCCAGAACAAACGCTGAGCTTGAACCTAACTGTTTGCATTCCCATTATAGACACTAGGTTTGTTTTCCTATCTTAATTATTTTCTGTTTTTTCTTGTTTGATGACACTGAAAGAAAATGATGTACACATCATTTACATCATCTTTTTTTGGACACTTGATATCGTTTTTATATATGATATGTGTATGTTTGACAAATATCAAATACATGCTTCTCACCATGTCAATTTGGATTATAATTTTTATTTGAATTCAAATTCGTGTTTTATTCAAAGCGCATTCACACGTTTGTGTCGTGGGGCAAATCATTTGTATTTGTGGGAGCTGTGAAAGCTGTGAAACCAAAAATGGTTTTGATCATGGTATGTGGTGTATGTATGGTTACTCACAGAGATAGGCTGCAAAGTTTGCAGTGATGGGTCTGACACAGGGACAGAGTGTAGACATCCAAGTTGAATACAAAAATAAACCCATTTATGTTACTCCATAGCTATTGCATGATGTATATGGATATTTATTGAATAACACAATTTATTTTGTTCAACGTCTTAACATTAACATGTGTTTTTTGTTTTGTCTTGTATTTTTCTTTTAATATATTTCCTATATATGTATATATATATATATATATATTTATATATATATATATATATATATATATATATATATATATATATATATATATATATATATATATATAGCTATGGAGTAACATAAATGGGTTTATATATATATATATATATATATATATATATATATATATATATATATATATATATATATATATATATATATATATATATATATATATAATTATGTTTTTCACGCTTAAAAAGTAGCATTCATTAATACGATATATTATACTGATGAGAATTTCAACCTAATTTGTTGGTAACTAACATAATGATTGCATAGCATTTCCAGATGTTTTGCTTCACACTTCAGTGATTTTCAAATGGAGACTGAAAACGTCATTTTCTCAGACAACTATTTTGAATACTTCTATCAACGTTTGGCCTTGCACCATATTATTTACAAACCATTTAATTGTATTTGGCCATATGAAATGAATAATAATGATCAAATCTAATTTAACATCATTTAATAGATGAATTTCACAATTTTTACAAATAACACGAATAAGTATTTGTTGGATTATAAACTTATAAACTTCCTCATTTCCAGACAACAGGAAATGTACAGCAAACATGCCTCAAAACAAATTACACCTTGATCAACCAATGCATGTCTATATCCGTGTATTCTCTTGTGATATATGCCCCAAGGACATATCTCAGAGAGTGAATAGATTGTACCCTCCAGCATATTTAGACTTATTATTTCAGGCTCACAAGAAAGAGATAACGATCCTAAAAGAATATATCTGGGCTATATCTAAATTGTAATTTGATATATTCCTGCTTATCTTTTTCAGCCAATGATAATATTTATCAAAGAATTTTTCAGTTAATTGGTGGAAACAATGGTGTTTTTCCATAGCAAACATATCTAGATTGTATGTTTTAGTACTAATATAATGTTCATAGTAATGTCTATGAAATATTTACATACTTAAGAAAGAGAAATGCCATGAAAATATGTGGTGTTATGAGTTTCTATGTTTGACTATTATTATTTGCTTTGATCTAATCGGTCTTTCTTGTTAAACTGTTGGAGAACAATTTTTTATCCAGTTACCATATGTGCATTTGTTTACAGTAATATTTGCATTTTGAAATTGAAATGTGTGCTTTTTCAAATCTAAATGGGTGTGAGAGATTAAAATCACATTCTGATCTAGCAGAGAAGACCTCAGATGAGTCACGTGTTGATTAAGGGAGGTGCATTGTATTTGCTCATTCCCTCTTTGGGTGTAATTCACATGTAAAAGTGAAAAAATAAGCATTTGTCCACACACCTACACATTTGCGGAAGTGAAGTGCCCTCTTGTGGTGATATAGTAAATCAACTGAGTGGCTGCACTCACAAGGAAGTGCAATGTGTTTGCTTAATACATTATTTATATATCTTGCTTTTGACCCAACTAAAGTGCGTGTGTGCAAAGCAATTCTGTTAAGAGCGATGTGTGTCTATTGAGGTATTTTTCAATTGAATATTGTAATGAATCAATCTTGGCGTCTTTGTTAGCTTTACTCTAATTCTTGGTAATGAATCAATCTTTGCCCTCTTTGTTAGGTTAACTCTAGGTCTTGGTAATGAATCAATCCTGGCCTCTTTGTTAGGTTTACTCTTGGTTTTGGTAATGAATCAATCCTGGCCCTCTTTGTTAGGTTTCCTCTAGGTCTTGGTAATGAATCAATCCTGGCCCTTTTTGTCAGGTTTACTCTAGGTCTTAGTAATGAATCAATCTTGGCCCTCGTTGTCAGGTTTACTCTAGGTATTGGTAATAAATCAATCCTGGCCCTCTTTGTTAGGTTTCCTCTAGGTCTTGGTAATAAATTAATCCTGGCCCTCTTTGTTAGGTTTACTCTAGGTGTTGGTAATAAATCAATTCTGGCCCTCTCGGTTAGGTTAACTCTAGGTGTTGGTAATGAATCAATCCTGGCCCTCTCTGTTAGTTTAACTGTAGGTGTTGGTAATGAATGAATCCCGGCCCTCTCTGTTAGTTTAAATCCAGGTCTTGGTAATAAATCAATCCTGGCCCTTTTTGTTAGGTTTAATCTAGGTCTTGGTAATGAATCAATCCTGGCCCTCTTTGTTAGGTTTCCTCTAGTTCTTGGTAATGAATAAATCTTTGCCATCTTTGTCAGGTTTATTCTAGGTCTTGGTAATTATTCAATCCTTGCCCTCTTTTATTTAAACAAGTTCAGTTATTCTAATGATTAAATCAAAAAATTAAATACCGTTTGGTATACTATTATAACTTTTTTCTGTTTATGAAAAAAAATGCAAACATATTCTCATGGCATTTTAAAATTTGTCCTGACTAAAAATCTAAAGCGTTGATTTAAAAAGGCTCTTCCATATGCCGATATGGATCACATTACTCAATTAGTTTTTTTGCATTTGATGTCCGTTTTTCATAAAGATCTGAGCGATATTAGAACTCGGTTTCACTTCCCTCCCATTGCAATCTCTATGGATAATAGGTCAGAAATACATATATTATAAAGAATTTTTTCATCACAGCACCAGTTTATATGTTTTTTAGCGGACCATTAGTAATCATCCTTCAGATACATTAGATTACCAGCCAGCCAGGAGACTGACATTTCCAACCCTATTCTAATGGTGAATATGGAGAATATATGACAGAAACATTGCAGCAGAACCAATAGTGACATCAAAGAGATAGCCTGATGGGACATACCAATTAAATACCAATATCCCTGAGACCCTCATGTCTGGTTTGTCTGAGAACAGAAGAGCCATATCAGGTCATTCTTAGACTATAAAATATGAATATCTGGTTAACTGATAAGATAAGCTAAATAAAAGAGAATAAAAGGTAATATTTATCCTCTTACCCATATTGTATTTAATTTACTTAAAAGTTATCACTTTGATAATTCCTATCATATAAGATAAGCTAAATAAAAGAGAATAAAAGGTAATATTTATCCTCTTACCCAAATTGTATTTAATTTACTTATTAAGTTATCACTTTGATAATTCCTATCATATAATTACCTATTGAAATGAATAATGTTTGGAGGAACCGCAAGACCTTTTCCCTTTGGCATAGTGACAGGCGAAATAGTTAAGATCTACATGCAGGTATTTAATGTGGTAGGATTGAATGTCAAGCAATCTTGACCTGTGATATCCAACACAGATTTGTCACATTCACTCAAGTCAGAAGTCGTGGTTATATTTAATCCTAATGTTTTTTATGTCTCTTTTGCCTTACAATCAATAGCGACTTTGTGGTATTTGCACCGAAATTCTTAATATATATCTTAATGACCTCACATGAGACAATCCATGAATACCTCACATGAGACAATCTATGAATACCTCACATGGGACCATTCCAAAGACAATATCCATTAATATAATTTGATTACCTCACATGAGATCATTCTAAAACAATATCCATTAATATAATTTGATTTCCTCACATGAGATCATTCTAAAACAATATTCATTAAAATAATTTAACTAGTTCACATGAGAACAACCTTAAAACAATATTCATTAATATTAATTAATGACCTCACATGAGACCGTTCTGAAAAAATATCCATTAATATGATTTTGATATATTACATAAAAATATATTACTTTCTTGTTTCATTTACATTCATCTTAGGATTACAGGGTTCTGCTACCGCAGGTGTCAGCATCTAGGATAAGTACATATAACCACAAACACATGGTAAATATCAAAGGAATGTTTAGGGCAAAAGAAAAAATCTTTATTAAATCCTGACACATAAAAGAATAATATCAGATTAACCCAAAATGTTGCAGTTGGCTCTTGTAAGGCACAATGTATACACATTACATTTAACTTTATAATATAGATATAAATTTATACATTTCACATGAGATATACAAAAAATATTCATTGCCCAAAAAGAAAAAAAACATCTATAAATGATTAATAGAGTGTCTAAATCTTTAAGATAAACATTTCTAGCCTTTTTGCATGTCAATATATATTCAAATGCTTGACTAAACCGGTCTTCTACGAGTCCAGGCTGAATACAAATATTGTCAGAGGAGACAACTGGTTTTGCTTGCCGGGGTAAGAATACCAATATATATAGGGGGATGTCTTGGAATAGGGCTGAATGTTGTGGAATGGCACATTTCTCTAACCCCTCACTGAAACATGGCTTAAAACTATGCAAGTACACAGATATTATTATGATTATTTTTATTACCTTTATTTATTTTTGAAAGAGAAAGTACGGTACAAGTCTTTGCCAAGACTCTGGCCAGCCAATTGTAAACCTAAACTTTACAAATTATGCTTTGCTTAAGTATATATGTGTTTAATATAAAGTAAATTCTTATGTTGAAGTTATAGCAATGTCTTGGGGTGATAATATAAGTAAAAAGGCGATATAGAAGATTTTTGTAGTAAATGTCACATGATATGGCTTGAAACGTTGTTGAGGGCTTTATCACTTGTTATTTTCCAAAGAAAAATACCAAACCTCTTGAAGGAAATTCTTTGGTATTGAAACAGCGTGGTGGATTTTAAAATGTGGACGAAGCAGTGAATGCATGCACACGTGTTTCTTCGTGATACTGTTAGTTAAGTAGTGAAAGCACATCTACGTCTATAGGTTTACTCGGCAAAACCAATTGGCAGCTGAATTGGCATCCCGCCGAGAGTGCAAGATTGCACTTTGGGGTGTAGCTTGTGTATAATAGCTGCTTGATATCAGGCTTTACACTCTGGCACTTTGGGGGTGCAGCTGGTCTATGCTTGACACCAGGACATTCACTCTGGCACTTAGGGGGTGCAGCTGGTCTATGCTTGACACCAGGCTTTACACTCTGGCACTTAGGGGGTGCAGCTGGTCTATGCTTGACACCAGGCTTTACACTCTGGCACTTAGGGGGTGTAGCTGGTCTATGCTTGACACCAGGCTTTACACTCTGGCACTTAGGGGGTGCAGCTGGTCTATGCTTGACACCAGGCTTTACACTCTGGCACTTAGGGGGTGCAGCTGGTCTATGCTTGACACCAGGACATTCACTCTGGCACTTAGGGGGTGCAGCTGGTCTATGCTTGACACCAGGCTTTACACTCTGGCACTTAGGGGGTGCAGCTGGTCTATGCTTGACACCAGGCTTTACACTCTGGCACTTAGGGGGTGCAGCTGGTCTGTGCTTGACACCAGGCTTTACACTCTGCCACTTAGGGGGTGCAGCTGGTCTGTGCTTGATATCAGGCTTTACACTCTGGCACTTAGGGGGTGCAGCTGGTCTGTGCTTGATATCAGGCTTTACACTCTGGCACTTAGGGGGTGCAGCTGGTCTATGCTTGACAACAGGCTTTACACTCTGGCACTTAGGGGGTGCAGCTGGTCTATGCTTGACACCAGACTTTTCACTCTGGCACTTAGGGGGTGCAGCTGGTCTATGCTTGACACCAGACTTTTCACTCTGGCACTTAGGGGGTGCAGCTGGTCTATGCTTGACAACAGGCTTTACACTCTGGCACTTAGGGGGTGCAGCTGGTCTATGCTTGACACCAGACTTTTCACTCTGGCACTTAGGGGGTGCAGCTGGTCTATGCTTGACACCAGGCTTTACACTCTGGCACTTAGGGGGTGCAGCTGGTCTATGCTTGACACCAGACTTTTCACTCTGGCATTTAGGGGGTGCAGCTGGTCTATGCTTGACAACAGGCTTTACACTCTGGCACTTAGGGGGTGCAGCTGGTCTATGCTTGACAACAGGCTTTACACTCTGGCACTTAGGGGGTGCAGCTGGTCTATGCTTGACACCAGACTTTTCACTCTGGCACTTAGGGGGTGCAGCTGGTCTATGCTTGACAACAGGCTTTACACTCTGGCACTTAGGGGGTGCAGCTGGTCTATGCTTGACACCAGACTTTTCACTCTGGCACTTAGGGGGTGCAGCTGGTCTATGCTTGACACCAGGCTTTACACTCTGGCACTTAGGGGGTGCAGCTGGTCTATGCTTGACACCAGGACTTTCACTCTGGCACTTAGGGGGTGCAGCTGGTCTATGCTTGACAACAGGCTTTACACTCTGGCACTTAGGGGGTGCAGCTGGTCTATGCTTGACACCAGGCTTTACACTCTGGCACTTAGGGGGTGCAGCTGGTCTATGCTTGACAACAGACTTTACACTCTGGCACGTAGGGGTGTAGCTGGTCTATGCTTGACACCAGACTTTACACTCTGGCAAAGTTGGTGAAGATATGCCTCAAACTCTCTCAACACCAACACACCGTGTAACTAATAATGACAAGCTGTTTGACTGGATTTATATATCATAAAGTAGCAAACTAATTAAATAAGATATATCTCATATTGAGTAGAAACCGATGTGATTTAGCCACCTGTCTTGACACAAACTACATATTTGAGTGTTTCATCAAATCCCCGAAGATCATCTCTATCTTGACGTCACTTATGTGTGATATTTTCTTAAGTAAATAATGCTATATATATAAAATTGAAAACTAATAAAAACTATCTATTTTCAAGAGAAAAAAATAACAGTAAAATTTTATTTAATTTATTTAGATTTGATAAATAACTTAAACTGCATTCTTTCTAGTGATGAACAATTTTTGTGCTCATTATTTGAATAATTGTGATTTTAGATTCAGAAAGAATTGGAATTTACAGCCAGTATTCTACATGCTACGGAACGAAACAGAGGACGTTGGCTATTCTCGGACTGAAGCTTGATTCTGAACTCCTGTTTGGCTTATATGGTATGCACTCATCACAACAGGTAGTTCTGTCACAAGCAGTAGTTCTGTTAACTGAGATGTAGACAAGTTCAAGGTCAGTTCGAGGTCAGGAGCCTCGCTTTCAGATGCACGCACCCTGAGCTTTTCTACTGGTCCCCCATCCTCATCCTGGGTAGCAGAGTAAGGATGTGTTCCTCGGGGTTTAGACATGTCAACCCTGTCTCAGGCTGTTCACACTCGGGGTCATTGTCAGCGGTCTCATCACTTATGCAGACCGTGCCTCCCTTGTGTACTGACAGCGATAGGGTTATCTTTACACGGACTGGGCCATGGTTTTTACCACACACGAAAAAAACTACATTCTGCAAAGTAATATGCACTGTTTGTATATGAGACGGGAAGATGTGAATGGATGCCCAGAATACTGCTGATTTCACACAAGAGTTAAACTCCAGTGGGGACATGTACCAACTATCATTTACCAACATATGAATGTTTCGATCAGCAGAGTGTGTTCACTGATTGTATCAAATGATTGTATTAACTGATTGAATCAAAATAATGTTTAAACTGAGTGTTAACATGTACCAACTATCAGATATGAATGCTTCCATTAGCAGAGTGTGTACACTGATTGTATCAAATGATTGTATTAACTGATTGAATTAAAAGAATGATTAAACTGAGTGTTAATTTTAAGTGTGTTTAACCAATTCTATTAACCGATTATATTAACCGAGTATAATGCCTGATTGTATAAACTGATTGTACCAAATGCTTGTATTAATTAATTGTATCATCTGATTGAATGAACTGAGTGTATTGACAGAGTGTATTGACTGAATGTATTGATTGATTGTATTGACTGAGTGTATTGACTGAGTGTATTGGCTGGGTGTATTGACTGAGTGTATTGACTGATTGTATTGACTGATTGTATTGACTGAGTGTATTGACTGAGTGTATTGGCTGGGTGTATTGACTGAGTGTATTGACTGAGTGTATTGACTGATTGTATTGACTGATTGTATTGACTGAGTGTATTGACTTAGTGTATTGACTTAGTGTATTGACTTAGTGTATTTAATGAGTGTATCGACTGAGTGTATCGACTGATTGTATTGACTGAGTGTATTGACTGAGTGTATTGGCTGGGTGTATTGACTGAGTGTATTGACTGAGTGTATTGACTTAGCGTGTTGACTGAGTGTATAAGCCAATTATATTAATTGATTGTATCATCTGAATGTAATTACTCGCTGTAACACCTTATTGTAACACCTTATTAGTTGAATTGTATTATTATGTGCTGCTTCATATTGATAGAATTAAAAATTATTCTTTAATAGTTCAATAAGATACAGATTCCTTACTCTGTATATGAGAGTTTGGTATATATAGTGATGGTTATTGTACTATAATACGACCCCTTATTAAATATAGCTGGACGATGTGGTTAGATAAGCATATAATTTGGCATCATTTTGTTATTTGTTTTTATAACTGCACAGGCAAAATCGGGTTGTTTCAGTTTCTAAGTCGATAAATGGTGCAAACTTGTACGGTGCGATGACAAATGGTTTTGCCGAGTACATTAATAGATTTAGGTGTAGATGCATAAGCTGTTGATACATATTTCCCCAAATAAAAGTCAGGTGTTGAATGAAACTATTGAAAGGTGTAGCCCCGGGGCCTGGAGGACAGGTTGAACTCTGGTACATCTGAACCTAGCCCTATGCAAACTCTGTACCAGACTAGCCTCAGTAGGAAGAATAGGACAAACGTTAAACCTACAGTCACATATCACATTATGTTTACTTTAGAAAGACGGATTTTATGAGACTCCTCAAACTCCATGCCTCTGTCACTGGTATAACCACCTCCTGACAAATTGAGTAACGGTTTCCGGAAGAAGTTTAAACACTATTGTTTATGATTTTCCCATATTAATTATATCATTCATATTAGACTGAGGATGCCACGATAAATCCAAGCCGTTTCTTTGCCATTTCATTATTTTAGAATGTGTATAATCCTTCCAGTGGACGTCTTAATCTTGCCAGTGGACGTCATATTATTGACAGTGGACGTCCTAATCTTGCCAGTGGACGTCCTATTATTGACAGTGGACGTCCTAATCTTGTCAGTGGACGTCATAATCTTGACAGTGAACGTCCTGATTTTGACACATTCATTACTATAGCTTGTTTGCGCATGGCAGTCTTATTGTGGGAACAAATTTGAATTTGAAGGATTTGAGTTATTTCCTTATGGAGAATAATTTTGATATTTTCTTGAAAGAGTTTCCCCTACGAGTAGCTAAAACAAGTTTTTTAACAGCACAGTTTTATTAATTTTTTAATAAAACTTTTTTTGAGGATAGCACCGAAATTGATGCAGTCTTAATAGTCTTCTTCCCATTCTAACAAATCAGTCTTAAATACTAATTAGGAACTGAAGTATTATTTTCAAATAGACATGAGTACGTATTGTTATTTACTGAGGAAAGAACAATTTGTAAGACTACTCCACTGGACTGAGTTATAAATTATTCAATTCCGATTAAACTGGTTTCTCCCAAACCTAATGAAAATGTATGTTCAACATTTAGAATGTAAAAAACAAACCACGGAACCACAGTGGAGACCCTGGGTAAAATAAAAAAATATACAAAAAGCCCAGTATTTACCAAAGCTCATGAGGAAAGGTGTACAATTACATTCACGACAATATAACGCATATACAACCATATTTGTACAAAACCATCACAGAAATTGCCTCATGCAAACACCGATAACTATAGGCAGACGCGTACAGTAACAAGCACTTTCAGCTCAGTCACAAAAGGTTGTGATTTATTTTAGGAATTGTGTTTCTAATGATTATTACAAACAAATTTATGAAGTGACATGGATAGTATAAGCGAATCTGAGCATGAAGATGGATCACCCCAACAAGCTATTTTTGTAAAAAAAAATAACAAGAAGAGAGAAAAAAAACAGGAAATATAACATTAGATATTTGAAATAAATTCCAGAGTCTGTAGGAAACGCTCGGATTAGTTTCCGACGATTTTGCAAACATTCTGGGCAAATAATATAACATTTCCTTCTAGACGTCCAGAGGACATTAAATTGTCAATATTGAATCTGCCTTTTTTTCATGATAAATAAACATTCTTTCTTTCTTAAAGTGTTGTCTGTGTGGTCAGATAGCAACCAGTCAATGTCTGTCCTTTTGGGGTGTAGTATGATTTACTATCTTATGATCATTATAATGCTATAATATTGTGACAAGAAAGATTTCTTTGAAAATAAAATGATATCGTTGAGAATGCTGTAAAATCGTGAAGTAGATTTTTCATAAAAAGTATCGAAAATGTGTATCATAATAAGGTTATTAAAATAATATATACTACGTAAATGAATATACATGTATTCTAACACTTGTAGATTTTATCATATTCACACTTGATTTTTCATAAAAGTATAAACATTCTTATATTTTTCATAATTCGATTATTCGATCTTACATATTATGTGAATGGATATACATGTATTGTAGCATTTGAAGATTTTTATCATTCAAACTTGGCATCAAAATTAGGCTCCGTGTGAGCATAACCTGATGATGTATGTTAGTGTGTGCGCATGCGCGCATACACTTTCATCAGAGGTGATTTCAACTCATATTTATAGGAATATTTTAACAACAACAAAAACAATCATCAAAACAACCAAACTAATGATGAACTAAAATTTGATAATACGTGTTATCTTTCAATTTGACTGTATCTGAAAGATTAATCTTATAAGATGCAGCAGAAGAAATCAATTTAGTCTCTATTTCAAGTCCTGGAAGATAGGAGGCATGTTGTTATTCCACATACAATTATATTTGGCAGTCAGATCAGTGTATATTTGTCCTAGATGTCCCTCTCTATGGTTCATAATCCCTCGTTTATCATGACATGACATCTTATTTCCGTAAAAACTACTTACTATGCTGTGATAAAGAGGAGAAAAGTCATGCGTGAATGGCAGCGCCCCCTGGCTCAAAAAGAGTGTAGTCACATCTGAATATTTCTTGGACAACACCTTAAGTTTATAAAGACATTAGCCCTGAAGGTTCTGACATACTTCAGGGTTGAACACTGCATAAGCCTAAGGTCACACGCTGATTTGCTTATAGATTCAGAAAGCCTAAGAAATAAAGCATCATGTACACTGAAGGGACCGCCATTTTTGTCCGTCGCTAATTAGTAAAAATGGCATGACATAACAATTAGCATTTAAAACGATACCTGCGTTCGTCTCAGATTTTAATATTCAAGCAATCCTGTGTTTTGATTGGATGAAATATATAAATGATAAGTGTGAAATGTTGTTGGAAAAACTGAATCTCTCGTTTCTCAATAACACTCTGTCTGGTGGCGTCCCCTTTTCTGTATTAGTTGGCGAAGGCATAAAAAATCCCTTTTAAAGTTATGTCAGTGGCATCACAATCCTACAATATATGTGTTATTATTTGTCTGATGAGTTTTTGATTTCCACAACGTTGTTTTCCAAATTCTGAAAGAATTGCATCGTTAAATAGAGATAATAAAGTGATTGAAAGTTCAGGACCGCGCTAATTTTTATGAAAACAACTAAATTAAGTCATATGGTAGAAAAAGGTATCTCACCCAAATAAAACATGAACAAAATAAGAAAAAAATGCTCAATTTCCATATAGATATCATCTAACTGTTCTTGGTATTCCTTTGAACTTCAACCATCCCAGGATGCATCTAATTAGAAGAAGGGGCCCGAGGGGGGAAGAGGTTGAAAAAGTCAAAACTACATGTGGCCTATTGAAAGTTGGACTCAGGTTGATGTGTGATACGTCCCGAGGGATGTGACGTCCATCTTCATTCAAAATTAAGAAAGTAGGTCATTCCAAAATTTACCTGGCACGCGATTTAGCCAATGTCTTGATTCGTGACAATGGCGGCTATTTAAAAAAAATACTTTCTTTTTAATTTGATTCTATTCAGTGTATGAATTTCTCAACATGTGCCTCATGGTACAAATTTTAGTGTACTTCGTTAATTCATTTTATTTTATAATCATCCAAAAAAACCTTTCCACAATCAACTTAAATGTTGAGAGAATTATATATTCAATTGATATGTCCTATATTATCTATGAAAAAAATTATATTGGGAACAAAGTGATGGATGTGCTAAAAACACAAGCAGAATATATCTGGAAAGATTGGGCCTGTACGTTTTTCACAAGTAAATAAAGTGAATCATACAAAATACAAATAAAATGAATCATACGAAATGCAAATAAAGTGAATCATCCAAATTGTAAATAAAATGAATCATACAAAGTGCAAATAAAATGAATCATCCAAATCATAAATAAAATGAATCATACAAAGTGTAAATAAAATGAATCATAAAAAATGAAAATAAGATGAATCATACAAAAAGTACAAAGTATACTTCGCAAATTATAGACTACATGATACTCAGAATCGTTCTTTTAAATACATATCAAAACTTAACGATTTGTTCTCACTTTATGATGTTGTAAAATATATTCAAGTATTTGATATAACTATAACTCTACTGAATAACATATAATGCAAAATGTGTTTACTGAAAAGATTAGTAAGAAAATGTTATCCAAGTTGATCATAATTGGTGCATATTGTTAATATTGCATACTTCTTGTGGAGCAACATCGTAATGGAAAGATAAAATTAGCTTTTGTCTAAAATATCCCCTGGGAAGAGCAGATGACAAAGCTCAATGTAGAAATTCTATTGATTTCTCCACACATGACCTGCGGGAATTATCATGTCAGGCATTTAATGCATTATGTCTGATGATAGAAAAACTCTGGGTCAAATTAAAATGTCAGATACCATCTATGTAAAAAGGACAAAACCTGATGTACTTTTTGCTAAACGTCTGTAATTACAGTCATGATGGATATTAGCCAACTTTTAGCATCGTTATGAGTGTATATTTTAAAGTAAGATGTGTAACTATTATCCATGAATCAAAGAAAAACCTATTGAAGGACACTACCACCTTATCAAGATTCTGAGCAAAATATAAGCAAATGTGTGCAGACAATATATTAAAAAAAACTAGACATGTGAATGCAGAAAAAACATACAAAATCAATGGAGCAGCTATTTGAAATGGGCAGCAGTTTTGCCTGATGATACACTTGTCCACACAGACTGAGGATATCGACCAGTGATGCTATTATCGTTTGTGGTGATCTAAATATTGTCTTCCTCAATACAGTATAATATGTCATTAGCACATCATTAAGGATGTAATGGGCGCACTGGTGGTGAAAGGTCATATGGAATAGTCTGTGTATCATTTCTTATCATATTTTGATCTTGTTATTGTTTATATTATTTATATTTAATCATGTCTCTTTAAAATATCACAATACATGATTTTTTAAGTTATTTAACACAAAATTAGCAAATTTATGTAAGATAAAACATTGCTGTAAGATATGGCACAAGAACGGACCTTGTTCATGCTTTAAAAAACCAAGACTGCTTTCTTGTATTTGCCTTTGCAATACCTTTGTATATTTAATAAAAAGTCATCTCCCTGTGGGCAGACTAAAAACCTATATTTAAAACAAATTTACCTTCTTTTTGCCTTGACTCTCGCTGCGGTGAAATCTTCTTGGTGCTCTCTCAAATTCCCCCAAAGATGGCAAAAGTTTGGTTTGTAGATACACCATCCACAGGTGGACTCAGGTCAAACAAACACGTCTGTCCTCTCAGGAGTTGCTAAACAACTTCTCAGAGTGACTAATGATCCACTGCAATTCAACTCCACTCTATACCTACTAGTATCTATATCTCTATATATTGTATAGGGTGAGGTCCTTGCTCCTCGTGGTGCTGGTCGGAGACTCTCCAAGAGTTGTGGAATGTCTTGCAGAGTGCTGTGTCCTGTGTGCTTTGTGTAAGTCCAGAGCAGGCAATGAGAGTGGTTATGCCAGCAGGAGAAGTGGAGATGACACCTCAAGGTGTGTGCAGTCTCCTCACACTCCCACACACTGTGTGCACACTGGGGAGCCGCTGTCTACCACGCTCCATGCAGCCACTACCACACTGGGCATACTGTGCATACATCACTATGCCCAAAACACACATACATTTAGATAAATAAACGTAATATCTGAGGAAATTCATATATATATATATATATATATATATATATATATATATATATATATATATATATATATATATATATATATATATATATATATATATATATATATATATATATATATAAATATATATATATATATATAGAAAGAGATTGTATCAGATATGGGGTTTTTACCAATCTCAGACCTGTCTTGTGGGGCATTGACGTACTGTGAGGCATATAAAATACCCCACTCTTCATAGTGCAGCTGCTTAGTCACAGTTACATAAGTAACCTGTACAAGGCCTTTTTGAACACACATGTTTGAGAAGCATATTTATACAACCAGGCCATAACTATATAAATCACTGCCATCTAGTGTCACAGTTAGTAATAAGTGCCCTGGTGGTGGATAATGGCATTAGCGCCATTGATATGAACGTTAGATTTGTGGGGTATGTAAAATAAATTCATTATTAACACCAGATGGCACTCTCCTGTTACACACATTAAGGTATGAGATGGTATCCCATAATGAGGTCTGACAAAGATACTTCCTGTACCTCATATCTGTACAAGCTTCTAAATATATATATATATATATATATATATAGATATATATATATATATATATATATATATATATATATATATATATATATATATATATATATATATATATATATATATATATATATATATATATATAGATAGATATATATATATATATATATATATATATATATATATATATATATATATATATATATATATATATATATATATATATATATATATATATATATATATATATATATATATATATATATATATATATATATATATAGATTTATATATATATATATATATATATTTATATACTTATATTTTTATTTACATATGTATTTACCAAATTAATTTATCAACACTTCACTTGGTATTATTTCGAGATACGGGATTTTTTTCAACCTGGAGCGAGTACTTTCTCGTCCAAGTCTAACTAATAATTGTATTCTTTTGTAATATAATGTAAATGCATGAATTTCAGCGCCATTAAAATTCACCTTTGTCTATCTATAAAATAGTAAGAGTCAAATGAGATGGGAAAATCTGAATGAAAGGTTAAGTTAAAACATGGTGCACATCTACCCTTTAAAATCATTCAATACCCCAATCAGCCTGAGGACTGCGGGGTAAAATGATGCAGTAAAATTCTTAACCCAACAGCTGAAGAATACCATCTCTGGTACTTTCAAGTCAAGGTCATTTAAAAGATCCCATCTCTGGCACTTTCAAGTCAAGGCCATTTAAGTGTGGTCAAAGGTCAAAAGGTCAAATTGGCATGGAATCTTTCATCTATGCAAGGTAATATATACCAAATACGTGTAAATACGTCTATATACCAAATACGTGTAAAAACACCTACTTATCACTATGGTCTGGGAGAATTGGTCCAAACTATTCAGCCATCAATGCTAGCCCACTAACTGGCCATCACAGCCAACAACTTTGTTGACAGAGAAACCATTTATGGAATAGAACAACCAAATTGTTGCCAGCTTGGTCTCGATAAAAATAATTTTAGTGGCGCAAAACAGAAATAAGAATTTATCGAGCGACAAAGACTTTTATGGGAAACGAGCGACCAAATTGTTGCAGATTTCGGACGTATATTTCAGTTTCTTTCTTATTGCGAATCTTGTTCTCAATTTCAAAACTGCTCACTTTATGACAGCGGGGCAGACCTGAGCACGTGCATTGAACAGATTTCAAATAGGTATATAAAGGAAGGAAATTGCGACGTGGTCAGTCGCTCAGGAACCCAGAGAAAGAAGGCAAAACTATCTTGCAAAAACCACTACCACGTTCCTAAAGTGTGGAAAGCAAACATACTCTACATGTATTATTAAGACATGGGAAAGGGCTTACACATCTAATCTTGATTTCTGTCAAGTGTATTGGCTGAATTTGATCATATATATATATATATATATATATATATATATATATATATATATATATATATATATATATATATATATATATATATATATATATATATATATATATATATATAGCGTAATTAAAGTCTTATTTGAAATATATATATATATATATATA
Organism: Amphiduros pacificus; assembly: GCA_949316495.1. Lineage (NCBI taxonomy): Eukaryota > Metazoa > Annelida > Polychaeta > Phyllodocida > Hesionidae > Amphiduros > Amphiduros pacificus. The sequence continues at coordinate 26,513,425 of OX439012.1, forward strand.
TATATATATATATATATATATATATATATATATATATATTATACAAATATGGACCTGGGTGGAGTGCAATATGACTTTTTATGGACCTTCAGAAAGTTATATTGCACGAGGCGCAGCCGAGTGCAATATAACTTTCCGAAGGTCCATAAAAAGTCATATTGCACGACACCCAGGTACATATTTGTTTTATTCTATGATCACTGTGTTAATTACTGCCATTGTTGGTTTAATTCTAAAAGTGAGAACTGAAAAGGACGAGTTTGTCTGTATGGTGACGTCATTATAGGGCTTCCCCAACATTTCCCGCCATGAAAGGGACGAGTTTGTCTGTATGGTGACGTCATGGAATTCCCCATCAGTGCAGTGGAAAGTATATTGACGTGCAATATAATGCATCTGGTCAATAAAACAATTTAGATAAGCTCATGTGACCAGGAATTGACCAATCACAGCACAGAATACACAGTGATCATAGAATAAATATATATATATATATATATATATATATATATATATATATATATATATATATATATATATAACGTGAATGTAAAAGTCATTTTGTGAGGTCACTAGATGGGTTATTCGGAATCTCTTCATGGGTGAATGATGTGACACTGAAACAGTCAGAATGCTCCGACAAGCCCAGCCAGAGGAGAACAGGGAGGACCAAAAGATTAAGTTACATACATGTTTAAAAAGGTCATTTAGACAGACTGGAATCAAATGTGGTTGCAAGATAGAAATAGTCAAAATGATACTAATGGATTTAAACAGGTATAAATTGGTGGAATATAAATTGAGTACCAAAGACTGAATTGCAATCATGAGTGGTAATAACAATTGATAGATATTGAAAGGCAGAGTTAAAAGTTTTGGGTAAATTTATTTGAATTAATGTATAAATGGAAATTTAAATGAAAATTGTCTTGAATCAAGATAGCGTAATTAAAGTCTAACGGAAAGCAAATTATGGTCCAAAACCCTCAGTATTAAGTTGACATTGGTTAGGTCAATTTCAAGGTCGAAATGTTTGTGATAAAGGATGGTATTAGATATCACGATTTCTACAAATAATCGTGATATTATTTGCTGTAAATGAGAACTTAAATCTGAAATTTGACTATAAAACTGGGAAATATCCATATATAAGTGGTTAAGAGAAGGCAGATGATGCAAGTCTGATGTCATGTATATAAGTCAAGAGATACGCTTCGGGGGTGTGAATAACATTTACTGAGGATCGGGTGCAAGGGCTGGATATGTTGTTATATCGGAAGTAAGGCAGAGGTGTTAATAACATTAAAGCTACTTAGTTACAGATAGATATAACTTGTGATGTATTAAAGCAGAGGATGATTATGAGGTGTGAATAACATTAACCTCAGGGTAACCCGAATTAGTATTGATCTTTTTGTGGAGAGTGGAAGTAAATATGTTTGAATGTTTACTGGTTTGATTTAATGTTTAAATTTCCAGGAAGAATCAGCGTTTTAAAATAAAGGTAGTGTTTTACAAGTTTAATTTTGGTTGAAATCGGTAAATCGGAGTGCAACAAGAGGTAGTAGTGCCTCCAGCCTGCATGTGTTGCTATGGATACCCCTGTATCTCTGGTCTTTATGCCACAAAAGAGGTCATAGTACCTGTTGTTTTAAATCAAAAATTGTAAACTATGGCCCTAGGAATTTCTTGACCTAATAAGAGATTTGTGGTGACGCCTTTCGGACGGTAATTAGGCAAACTATTATCTATTACCTGAGAATGTCCTCTTAAATATTTCAAGGCTATATATAGATGTTGATCTACGCCATTGTAAAGTGACTTTGTCCAATGAATATTATTTATAGGTCCATAACTATTTCAGGGACGATAAATATCTAAAGCGTATTTTCATGAATATAATCAAGCTATATAGAAATATTGGATCAACTATATAATGTGAACTATTTTAAAGGTAAAATATGTTCAAACATCAAGCAAATCTTGACGTATTTTAGAATAAAAGACTTGAAACATATTTCTATTTTGTATTTCATAATCTTTTTAAAAAATGAAAAAAAAATGAAAATCTAGAGTTAAACAAATCTGCCACTAGGTGTCCTCTCTCATTATATTGAGGTTGACGAGTGCATTGACCAATAGAAACAGACAAACATCTGGAAAACATAAGGAGAGTACAACTGGCCACATATCACTCTGAGAACAGTATCTTTTCCATAGAGATGCAACTCTAGTTCCCAGTGTCCAATTTTGTTTTAAGAAATACCATGCTTTAAACAATTTTTTTCATGATTCATCTAGATGCCGCACCAAAATCAGCCAAAAGTGCATGTCCTCGCATGTACAGAGATCACATCTTTGAAATAGTGCCAATGCCTCCCTTATTGTTCTCTAGTTTCAAAGATATTCACCTGTTTTACTAGTATTAACAAATTAGAATATCTATAACTCCAAAACTTGAAATACTGCAATAGTTTTATTTATTCGTTTTAATTTTTTTTATTATTTTTTTATATATCAAATAATATTATTTGAGTGAAAAGTGATATGCATTAAATTGTCCAGATGTTTGGGTGGTGGTTTGCCAACTGTAAAACAGACCAGACACCACCCTTATCTCAGCAAGTCAGGGTACTAAGCACGACACCAGCATTTACTTCCAGACACCACCTTTATCTCAGCAAGTCAGGGTACTAAGCACGACACCAGCATTTACTTCCAGACACCACCCTTATCTCAGCAAGTCAGGGTTCTCAGGATGATACCACCATTTACTTCCAGACACCACCCTTATCTCAGCAAGTCAGGGTTCTCAGCACAACACCAGCATTTACTTCCAGACACCACCCCATCATGACATAAGCATAAACTGGAATTTGCTATGTCACTGTTTTTTGTATGTTTACACCGTTCATTCATCCACTTTTGAAAATACTTTTTGGTAATAATAGCACTCAATTACCTCAATTTGCCATCAAATTCCCATTCATTCATTTAACATGAAAAGAAATTGATCAGGAAAGTATGAGTCAATTTTCATTAATAAAATAAATAGATAGATTATTGTTTTGCCAATATTTTGCGTAGACCTTGATGAATATAAATAAAACAATAATTATTGTTAACATCATTCTTTTGAAATAATTAACCTTTGAGAGAGATAAATGCCGAGGCCTATGTCCATACACCACACTTTCAGGGTACATTCTAGGCACTAAATAGGATATTAAATAATCTGTGTTCGAAATAAGTTTATGTACTATACTGAAGGCCACATCAAAAGAATATGGCTACAGGTTCTCATCAAATGAAATATGGTCTCCTCATAATGACTCTGCTCAAATATGGCTACAGGTTCTCATCAAATGAAATATGGTCTCCTCATAATGACTCTGCTCAAATATGGCTACAGGTTCTCATCAAAAGAAATATGGTCTCCTCATAATGACTGCTCTAATATGGCTACAGGTTCTCATCAAAAGAAATATGGTCTCCTCATAATGACTCTGCTCAAATATGGCTACAGGTTCTCATCAAATGAAATATGGTCTCCTCATAATGACTCTGCTCAAATATGGCTACAGGTTCTCATCAAAAGAAATATGGTCTCCTCATAATGACTGCTCTAATATGGCTACAGGTTCTCATCAAAAGAAATATGGTCTCCTCATGATGACTCTGCTCTAATATGGCTACAGGTTCTCATCAAATGAAATATGGTCTCCTCATAATGACTCTGCTCTAATATGGCTACAGGTTCTCATCAAATGAAATATGGTCTCCTGATAATGACTGCTTTAATATGGCTACAGGTTCTCATCAAATGAAATATGGCCTCCTCATAATGACTGCTCTAATATGGCTACAGGTTCTCATCAAATAAATATGGTCTCCTCATAATGACTGCTCTAATATGGCTACAGGTTCTCATCAAATGAAATATGGTCTCCTCATGATGACTCTGCTCTAATATGGCCACAGATGGCATAGTTGGTTTTAGCGGCAAACCCACTGGCACCAGGTTCAACTGTGGTCATCCAAAGGTTCTGTGTTCTATGTTCTCTGAGCTGAGGCCCATGCTGGCTCACATTCATTGTATGCCACATGATGAAGTTCCACAGCTCACTGTATATATATACATAAATGATTTATTTGCTTTCCTACTTACAAATAAATCTGCCTACCACCAAAACATTATTAATCAAATACCACTGGAGGAATGTTAACTGTGCTGCTGCAATTGGATCCGCTGTAACAATTGCAGCAGTCAACAAAACTCAATACATCACTTATAACCAATCAATACATAATATTACAATACAATAAAACAATACAATATATATATATATATATATGGGCTGACAATTGGATCCACTGTAACAATTGTCAGCTGGACTTGGCCATATTCCTTATGGGCTGTACATAAATACGGGCGATACATAATACTGGCGATACATAAGTACAGATAAGCATAGAATTCTACTTTACACAATCAGAGTAGTAAGCTAAAGACTGTGCCGGATTAAAGGATGGTATAGTAGTATATATATATATATATATATATATATATATATATATATATAAATATATATATATATATATATATATATATATATATATATTTATTCTATGATCACTGTGTATTCTGTGCTGTGATTGGTCAATTCCTGGTCACATGAGCTTCTCTAAATTGTTTTATTGACCAGATGCATTATATTGCACGTCAATATACTTTCCACTGCACTGATGGGGAATTCCATGGCGGGAAATTCCATGGCGGGAAATGTAAACCAACAATGGCAGTAATTAACACAGTGATCATAGAATAAAACAAATATGTACCTGGGTGTCGTGCAATATGACTTTTTATGGACCTTCGGAAAGTTATATTGCACTCGGCTGCGCCTCGTGCAATATAACTTTCCAAAAGTCCATAAAAAGTCATATTGCACTCCACCCAGGTCCATATTTGTATAATATATATATATATGTGTGTGTGTGTGTGTTGTCATGTGAATGCATAAATGGTTCATGTATTTGGCTACTTTCCATGACAATGTCTGCAATACACTCAGAGACGGGATTGGCACCAAAGCTAAAACATTACTTATTGACATCAGCCTGCTGCGTTGTTCATGGTGGACAGACATGGTGCAGTCGACACTTGTCATTCTTATTATAGAACACAACACGTCAGTCCCTGCCTACCCTCCATAGCAGGACTTCTCTCTCATATCAGTCCCTTCCTACCCTCCACAACACGACTTCTCTCTCATATCAGTCCCTTCCTACCCTCCATAACAGGACTTCTCTCTCATATCAGTCCCTGCCTATCCTCAATATATCAAAACTTCTCTCTCATATCAGTCCCTGCCTACCCTCCATAACAGGGCCTCTCTCTCATATCAGTCCCTTCCTACCCTCCATAACAGGACTTCTCTCTCATATCAGTCCCTTCCTACCCTCCATAACAGGACTTCTCTCTCATATCAGTCCCTGCTTACCCTCCATAACAGGACTTCTCTCTCATATCAGTCCCTGCTTACCCTCCATAACAGGACTTCTCTCTCATATCAGTCCCTGCCTACCCTCCATAACAGGACTTCTCTCTCATATCAGTCCCTGCTTACCCTCCATAACAGGACTTCTCTCTTATATCAATCTCTTCCTACCCTCCATAACAGGACCTCTCTCTTATATCAGTCCCTTCCTACCGGCCACGGGACGTGGCGCAGTTGGTTAGGGCGCCAGCTTATTAGCACCAGTTCCTCTGTGGTGATCCAAAGGTCGTGGGTTCGAACCCCGGCCGTGCCGGGATTGAACTCATGATACAATTTCCCACATGAGCTGAGGCCTGTGCCAAAGGTTTAACCTGTTGTCCTTGTAAATCTGTGACCGGGTGGGTTGTCATGTCAAGGACCTGCGACATGACAATTCAGTGAGGCAGCACTATATCTGCTTCAAGTAGGTCTCATCACGAAATAACTGAAATAATGTTGAAAGTGATGTAAAACCCCAAACAAACAAACAAACAAACAAACCCTTCCTACCCTCCATAACAGGACCTCTCTCTCATACCAGTCCCTGCCTACCCTCCATAACATGACTTCTCTCTCATACCAGTCCCTGCCTACCCTCCATAACATGACTTCTCTCTCATATCAGTCCCTGCCTATCCTCAATATATCAAAACTTCTCTCTCATATCAGTCCCTGCCTACCCTCCATAACAGGACTTCTTTCTCCCATCAGTCGCTGCTGTCATCGGTGAAAACCCGCGACATTATTGAACCCAAGTCTTGAATATTTATGAAAATCAGACAGTGGACTGATAGATGAAACATAGATATCTTTCATACACATATATGTCTCGTTTTGTACTGACAGTTGTACTAATTGATCAGCATCTTGGTTAGTCTTTGACATAATATTGATGGGATGATATTTTGTTAAGCAAGACAAATATTTATGATCTGAGACATTCAGAACGATATCAAATATAGTGCAATGACGACAGAGGAAGTGAGAAGATTTAGCAACTTCAATACTACCGGATGTATTGTATGTCCATATAGCTTTACATATGTAAGCTCCAAGAGACATTGTACTCTCTTTCTTATCAGCACCAACTCAAAATGTTTTCAAACGCAAATGCCTCTTCAAGAAGCAGGTGGGGACCATTACAATGTATTTGGAAATATCAATGATGGAGACTGGTTGGTGACCTGATTAAGACCCTATAAGTGTGGTAGTTTATCTAATGTAAGTGATGGGTCATGCTGCACTGTTTACAATTACTTATGCAAAGGTACCGAAATACATTTCTCTGTATGAAGATGTCAAACCAGTTTTCACCTATTGTTGTCATATGTGACTGCATACTATTAAGAACACGCATTGTACACAAACATTGCATGTATATTTTTGGAATTTACTTTTTTTAACACATGTATTCTGCAATAGATGACTCCATGACAGCTAGACACTGACTGTATTTGCAAAGAAATAAAAAATAATTTACAAACTTATCGTGTGCAAGACACCTTGCACTTACATTTACAACATAGATAAACCTGAAATGGTATTGTCAAAACTTTGAAGTCCATAATTATTTTAGACTTTTGGATCGCGCATTTGAGGCAAGAGATAATAAAACGAGGACAAGAAATTATTGGGCAGAGATTAAAAATAACAGAAATGTAACAGGAGAGTATTCAGAATCGATAAGGAGAAGAAAGGACAGGGAAAGAGAAGATGATATGAGAAGATAACATGAAAAGTACAGGCAGAGAATAAGAAAAGAACAGTAATCAGGAAGTGAAAATGTAGGAACCGGAAATGGATGATCAAGAGGGGCCAGGCCATGACGTGATGAGACAATGATAGGGAGCAAGAGAGAATATAACAGGGACAGTGAATGATAGGCAACAAGAGAGAATATATCAGGGACAGTGAATGATAGGCAACAAGAGAGAATATAACAGGGACAGTGAATGATAGGCAACAAGAGAGAATATAACAGGGACAGTGAATGACAGAGTGTGAGAGAGAATATAACAGGGACAGTGAATGATAGGCAACAAGAGAGAATATAACAGGGACAGTGAATGATAGGCAGCAAGAGAGAATATAACAGGGACAGTGAATGACAGAGTGTGAGAGAGAATATAACAGGGACAGTGAATGATAGGCAGTAAGATAGAATATAACAGGGACAGTGAATGATAGGCAGTAAGAGCGAATATAACAGGGACAGTGAATGATAGGCAACAAGATAGAATATAACAGGGACAGTGAATGATAGGCAGTAAGAGAGAATATAACAGGGACAGTGAATGATAGGCAGTATGATAGAATAGAAAAATGGACAGTGGATGATAGGCAGTAAGATAGAATATGACAAAAACAGTGAATGATAGGCAGCAAGATAGAATATAACAGGGACAGTGAATGATAGGCAGTTAGATAGAATATAACAGGGACAGTGAATGATAGGCAGTAAGATAGATTATAAAATGGACAGTGGATGATAGGCAGTAAGATAGAATATGACAAAAACAGTGAATGATAGGCAGCAAGATAGAATATAACAGGGACAGTGAATGATAGGCAGTTAGATAGAATATAACAGGGACAGTGAATGATGAGCAGTTAGATCGAATATAACAGGGACAGTGAATGATAGGCAACAATAGAGAATATAACAGGGACAGTGAATGCAAGGCAGCAAGATAGAATATAACAGGGACAGTGAATGATAGGCAGCAAGATAGAATATAACAGTGACAGTGAATGATAGGCAGCAAGAGAGAATATAACAGGGACAGTGAATGATAGACAGCAATAGAGAATATAACAGGGACAGTGAATGATAGGCAGCAAGATAGAATATAACAGGGACAGTGAATGATAGGCAGCAAGAGAGAATATAACAGGGACAGTGAATGATAGGCAGCAATAGAGAATATAACAGGGACAGTGAATGATAGGCAGCAAGATAGAATATAACAGGGACAGTGAATGATAGGCAGCAAGATAGAATATAACAGGGACAGTGAATGATAGGCAGTAAGAGAGAATATAACAGGGACAGTGAATGATAGGCAACAAGAGAGAATATAGCAGGGACAGTGAATGATAGGCAACAAGAGAGAATATAACAGGGACAGTGAATGATAGGCAGCAAGATAGAATATAACAGGGACAGTGAATGATAGGCAACAAGAGAGAATATAACAGGGACAGTGAATGATAGGCAACAAGAGAGAATATAACAGGGACAGTGAATGATAGGCAACAAGAGAGAATATAACAGGGACAGTGAATGATAGGCAGCAAGAGAGAATATAACAGGGACAGTGAATGAAAGGCAACAAGAGAGAATATAACAGGGACAGTGAATGATAGGCAACAAGATAGAATATAACAGGGACAGTGAATGATAGGCAGCAAGAGAGAATATAACTGGGACAGTGAATGATAGGCAGCAAGAGAGAATATAACAGGGACAGTGAATGATAGGCAGCAAGATAGAATATAACAGGGACAGTGAATGATAGGCAACAAGAGAGAATATAACAGGGACAGTGAATGATAGGACAAAATCAGCAAGTGAGATTTTCGGATAGTGGTAAGACCGGAATGGGTGGACTAGAATAGGAGGCGATCAACAATGAAAATGTAATTTTTTTATGTAGTTTTTATTACTCATATAATCGGATAATTGGAGTTTTAACTTTTTATCACTAAAGAGGGCAATTATTCTTTTCAATTTTGATCAAAGCGAAACATTGAATTACCATATTTTTACAATATATATAATAAAGAATGTGATTTAAGCATTGAATGCATAAGAGGACCCGTAATAAATATTTGATCCGCATCGTCCTTTTCCTGGTTTAAGTGAATCAAAAGACCTGAACAAGAACTGAATTGATTTGTTTATGCACGTAGATCAAATAACGTGTAGAAGACAACTTCCTGTACTTTTTTTCATAGGTAACACAGTACATTTACCTGTCAAAGTCAACTACCTAAATATGTGGCCAAGAGATTGGAGGCTCAAATCATGCACCAGCTCACGTTTCCTGACTTGGTAATACCCTGCATGCACTTCCATTCATAGCATGGACTGGGCGATGTTTTGGGACTGGGTGATGTTTTGGGACAGGGTGGCCCCTCAAAGCAGTCTTCCCACACTTATCTGACTCACTAATATAGGCGATTCAGGGTGACCACCTAAGATTGAGTTACCGATGCTAGAAGGGAGGTGTCATGGGGAGGGGCCTAGAAAATAAGAAAATATCTCAGCTTGTCTGAGTCATCTCCTCTTAACTTTTCTCTCTTAAATATTTCAAATACATTTCAATGTCAACAAGTCAATAATCCAGGAATATCAGGCAAAGATTTGTTATATCAAGTTTTCTCTCAACATTTCTCTCTTAAGCTTTCTAAATACCTCTGAAATATTTTTTTCTAAATGCCTTTGAATAAAAATAAATTATTTCAGTTGTCTCAAAGTATGGTTATGTATTATAGTGACAATCGTAAAATAATCTGTTAATATCAATAATATTGGAATAACAATTGTGCACTAATACCAGAAGAGGAACTGTACAATAATATTGGAAGAGGAACTGTACAATAATATTGGAAGAGGAACTGTGAAGTGGTACCATGTGAGGAACTTGAGAGCGGTCAACGGCATAGAGTAGGACAAACTAATTTGTTTAATATTTCTTTATCAAAATACAGCTGAAAATGGTATATTTGTTTGGAATATATCAATCTTTCATGTATCATGTTTCAAAGCGTGATGTTATAATGTAATTTTAGACAGGATGTTTAATGGTGTTAAGATAGGGTGGCTAGTATTACAAACTCATAGTTAAGATAAGGAGGCTAGTATTACAAACTCACACAGTTAAGATAGGGTGGCTAGTATTACAAACTCACACAGTAAAGATAAGGAGGCTAGTATTACAAACTCACACAGTTATGAGAGGGAGGCTAGTATTACAAACTCACAGTTATGAGCGGGAGGCTAGTATTACAAACTCACAGTTATGAGAGGGAGGCTAGTATTACAAACTCACACAGTAAAGATAAGGAGGCTAGTATTACACACTCACACAGTTAAGATAGGGTGGCTAGTATTACAAACTCATAGTTAAGATAAGGAGGCTAGTATTACAAACTCACAGTTATGAGAGGGAGGCCAGTATTACAAACTCACAGTTATGAGCGGGAGGCTAGTATTACAAACTCACAGTTATGAGAGGGTGGCTAGTATTACAAACTCACACAGTAAAGATAAGGAGGCTAGAATTACAAACTCACACAATTAAGATAAGGAGGATAGTATAACACACTCACACAGTTAATATATGGAGGCTGGTATAAACAAACTCACACAGTTAAGATAGGGTGGCTAGTATTACAAACTCACACAGTTAAGATAGGGTGGCTAGTTTTACAAACTCACACAGTTAAGATAGGGTGGCTAGTTTTACAAACTCACACAGTTAAGATAGGGTGGCTAGTATTACAACCTCACACAGTTAAGATATGGTGGCTAGTATTACAAACTAACACAGTTAAGATAGGGTGGCTAGTATTACAAACTCACACAGTTAAGATAGGGTGGCTAGTTTTACAAACTCACACAGTTAAGATAGGGTGGCTAGTATTACAAACTAACACAGTTAAGATAGGGTGGCTAGTATTACAAACTAACACAGTTAAGATAGGGAGGCTAGTATTACAAACTCACACAGTTAAGATAGGGTGGCTGGTATAACAAACTCACACAGTTAAGATAGGATGGCTAGTATTACAAACTCACACAGTTAATATAGGGAGGCTGGTATAACAAACTCACACAGTAAAGATAAGGAGGCTACTATTACTCTGGGTGTCAGAGCATAATTATTGTCATCCTGCCCAATAAAGCTCAGTTAAACCATGTGTATATTATTTGTTTTTATATGAAATATGCATTTTCTTTTATGAGTGGCCATGATTACATTATAGATATGTTATTGTATGCAGTGAGTGTTCTTGTAGTTGTCCACAAATAAGGCCTACCTCCATAAACCATAACATATCTTATTGTACCTAGATTAATCCAAATATGAATGTGCATATAAACTCTTATTTGTATCCTGAGATATAAAGTGGATTCCAGGTGAAGATAGTTTAGCAATTACATTTAAATTTCGCCAAACAGACATCAAAACCTTGATTAATGTTTGCATTAGTGTAGCATGCCCATAGCCAATTCTGGTCCTGGTGGCCAATTTGGAACTAAAGGATTTTCATAAAGTGACATGTGAATTTGAATATTTTTTAACAATGTCATATTGAAGGTTTGAATTCTCAAAATGTGAAGCATGATAGTTTGTTTGGTTTGTTTGGGATTATACATCACTTTCAACCTTTTTTATTATGAGACCTACTTGCAGCAGATATAGTGCTACCACACTGAATTGTCATGTTGCAGGTCCTCCCTACCCACCTAGTCACAGATTTACAAGGACAATGGTTAACCCTTTAGGCACGGGCCAAAGCTCATGTGTGAAAATGTATCATGATCTCAATCTCGGCATGGCCAGGGATCGAACCTATGACCTTTTTTTCTTGATTTAAATGAATGTTATGAACTGATTATCTTCAGTTGATGAATGATATTAATTCCAAAAATATGAAAATATTTTCTCAGGATACAACTTACGAAAAAGTGGGAAAAAAAACACAAAAATGTGTTAATATTTCATGAATGTACATAACTAAACAAACAATTCACATCAAATACAAATATGATTTATTTATACATTCCCTGGTGACATATTTATTGAATGAGAGAGACCTGCTTTATGAATATTTCACCATGATGACTATTAGACCGGTAATCTCAGGGGAACCTGTATTTCATGTATGGGTATTGCAGAATGTAAAGCCAGTGAAAAGAGAATTGAGTCTCATGTTTGTCACTGTAAAATGAATCATGATTATGTGTTTGTTAGGGGTTTTACATCACTTTCAACATTATTTCAGTCATTTCGTATCACAGGTCCTTGACATGACAACCCACCCGGTCACAGATCTAACCCTTTAGGCACGTGCCTCAGCTCATATGCTCAACTGTATCATGATTTTAATCTCGGCACAGCTGGGGATCAAACCCATGACCATTGGATCACCAGAGAGGAACTGGTGCTAACAAGCTGGTGTTCTAGCCAACTTTGCAACAGCCCATGGCCCTTCATGATTATTTTGCAGCAACCTAAGTGCTGATAACCACTGTAATGTGCCAATATTTAATATTTCATACTACTTATGTAGTATGTTGCATTTATTCCATTGATGACAATTAGTGCTAATTAAATTAACAAGGCTTTGACAAAGAATAAAGCCCATAGAATATTTCAGTATTTTGACATAATAATGTAAAGAGAAGAAAATAAAAAAAGGATATCAACATATCAATTCTCAACAATTAAAACATGTATTTATATAAATTAAATAACGAGTTATCAAAGGCTGTGGAAAGACTTAGTATATTGACATTTATATTTTCCAAAGGTGATAAGTCAGGAAAGGTAATGTTTTCCATACAGATCAATCATGTACGAGTTGCCATGCTATTCCTGTTAATGTGCCCTTTGAGAATTGAACTTGATATTACTAGCAGATGTTATTATCCATGAAGGTTATTCTTGTTCACATGGTATGTAAACAGGATCATTACAAATGTATTTTTACAGGAGCAATATGACATCTTGGTTTGGAACATTCTTTTTATCAATATTAACTATAGATGGAATATTTTGTGGTAATTTAAATTATTTATAATCTGTATTCAAAGGAACAGCTCATTATTTTCCATAGTGCTATGAGAACTTGTTTCGTTTAAAATTTCTTTAAAATACTGATGTTTAATGTATCTGCACAAGCCTTTAAACTTACTGAGCATAATTGCATATTGTTATTCTAATTGCATATTGATATCCCAATTATTATGTAGCAATGGTCAAAGAGCATGATAGACTTGAAATGTATATCATCATTTATGGGAATATATTTAATTTAGATATATCATTGGAATGGCGGGATTGGTCCATGAGCCTTGGAAGACCACAGGATTCCTTTCAAGTTGATGGTTCTCTAATTGGCAGACTTCTGAAAAATGGTCATGAAATCATAGGCAAAATTGTGATTGGATTTGGTTGCTTCATGTATTATGATAATGTTGATGGTATTTTTAATGAATGTCAATATTTAGTGGCATCCGGGGGGTACAGGGGCAGCCTACAATGGGAGACTGGCCAGCCTGGGGTTATTTCATGTGGTGCTCTTGCTGGAGGGAGATCAGCAGATGGACAGGATGTGCTCTATTTCGCCAGAGTTAACACTCCGTTTGGAAAAAGAGGTGCAGCTTACAGCAAAATTGATCAATGTGTTTATGAGAGAGCAAGTATCTCGGGCTCAGGCACATGTGACGAAGAATTTGACTATCTTACATATTTTGAAGGTTTGTAAACCATCTTATTTCATGGTCTCATTTGCATGACAAGGACAATGATATCATCTGTTAAATATTTCAAATGGTGCAGTGATTTAAAATAGCATTTGTTTATAAAATATAAGATCTATTAAACAGTCTAATAACCAACCTTTGTGACAAATTCTGATGATTCCTTTGTAAACAAAATTTGTATAGATCATTGGAAGTTTATGGCGGTATAATTGCAGACACTGAATTAACTGATGTTGTAACCAAGGGAAAGGAAAAGTACAATACAACAATTATGACAGATAAAAATGTGACAACTTGTACCTCAGTACAGTCTCAGAGTTCTGCTGTACTGAAGGCTAAGGCAAGTATTTCTTACAATTTGAATTATTTTGGTTGCCAAATAGTTTAGGTTAAGCATGGTTTTGCTTTTCTTCTCTTCCTTTTTTTTTTTGAAAGGGGGTTCAATCATGTCTAAAGATATAAAATTGTATGACTAATGACAACCCCTTTTTGTTAAAGAAAGTGTAACATAAATCAAGTATATCAATAATTATTACATCCGAAGTATTGTTGCCAACCTTATGTCCTACACCTATGACCACTGTTAATGTGATAATAACTGTCAAAAACTATCGCAGGTATTGTTGCCCACCTTATGCCCTACACCTATAAACACTGTTAATGTGGTGATAACTGGTAGAGGCACAGCAACAAATATATGTGAAGAGCCTGGTCTTGTCGTCATGTTTAAGTGTACAAGTCAATCTCCACTAACTGCCAGTGTAGAAGACAACATTCTATCTGAGGGAGAGTGTGCTGGACGAGATATGTCTGAAGGTTGTGAACTATTTGAGCAATGCAAATTTTTGCATGTGAATCAAACAGAAAACGAGACTGGAAAGTTGGATATCAGATGCACATTCCAGTGTTTCATTGCTAATGGACCATTGCACATTCAGATAAACAATCCATGGTGGCTTTTAAATACTAGCAATCTGGATATTTGTGAGTTGGAAATTGAATAAAAATGTTGAAAATGTCTTATTATTGACAAAGGATATATTTATATAGCAACAATTAGTAGCAATATGCTAAGTCAAGATTAGTAAAAAGATGTCCATATCAGAGGTTGCCACAGCATACATCCTATTAGTAAAGCTCTCCATACAAACCGCATTGATTTTTATAAACCTTTAGATAATTCTGTCGATTCTCACGTTCACATTAAGGGTATTTATTTACTACATTTTATAAACCAAAAAAGAATGTTTACTAAAAAGTATGAGAAAATTGCTCAACTCTAAGAAATAGTCCCATTTTCATTTAAAAGTTTCAGTCATGATAGAATGCTTTATGACATTATTTTTTTTTATCATGTCAAACTCTTAAAGGGAAAACGATCTGCAGATTGTGGGACACCTTTGTAAAAGTGATCTTCACAATATTGACTGTGATCCTCGGGAAACATATTTTCTTATTTTCGTTTGTAAAATATGGAGAAAAAAAGTTTGGCAATCAGATATGTGAAGATAATATTTTTGAAATGGTCAAGTGTGTACTTCACTCTATTTTCCTCTTAATGTTTTTGAACAATAGTAAATCTGTTTCCCTAGGATCACAGTGAATTTTCTTCCCAATAAAATGAAATAAACACAGTTAAAAACAAGCCTACTCCTATTGTGAAATTAGCAGAACCTATTTGCTTGTCATTTCTCATCAAAACTATCATCAAGGAAAATGAGGGAAAAAATGCTATTTTGAAAGAAATATACTTGTAATCATATTATATAATTGAAATATTGTAGTGTTTAAATATTGATTATTATTAGTGCTTTGATTTAAGGGGTTTGTTTAAACAATGTTAATGTACCGATCCCCATAAAGTACAGTATTTTGGTTATTTTCTCCTCAGCAACTAGGGCGCACTCATTGCAAACACCCATAAATACCCCTAAGATCACATCCTCAGCACTTTCATTGGTAAGCCTATTTGATACCTAATTCTTTTTATTCCAAATTATTCCTCTCTCTGATGTAGATTACAAATCATTTAATGTATCAATCTATTCCATTTACATAACATTTGACCATCAAGTGAATTAACATTGACGCAAAAATTTCATACAAAAACATAAAAGAAGCCTGCGTTTTTGCAATATTAATAATAACATTAACATTTCAAAGATACTCACCTTATAATCATAATATATTTTGAAACACTTCTTTCCACATTTCAATTCAAGGTCTTGCAGGAAATAAGCGAAGAATTAAATACATGTCCTTTAGCCTACTTATTTTTAAAAGATCCTCACTCAACATGAGATAAACAGGCAACATTTATTATTCCAGTGTTTCAAATAATGTTTGGCATCATGTGCACAAGTTATGAAGTCACAACTTCATTCATCACACTGGGTAATTATATGCAGAGACGTCTGTTATATGAGGTCATGACAAAACATTGTTTTACATAATATATAAATGTGTTTTAAGTTTGGATTTAAAGCTTTTAATGGTATAATGGTATAAAATCAATATTCATGGAGTTTTACATTTTAAAATATAATCATATTTTGAACATTTTATCACAATTTCTGGAGTTTCACAAAGTTGAAATGCAGACAGATCTAAAAACCATCTCTTGCCATTGTTAAATTTTAGACTTTGTGTGACCATTTGTGAGCTGGTCTCTGATTGAAAAAATGCTCTTTAACCTTACCAATTGGTTTGGCTTCCGTGATTGGTTGACAAATAGGATGTTTGTATGAGAGTTTTATTATCAGAATAGTTTTTTTAGTTGTAAGATATTTCGGGAAAACTTTAAAACTAGTTACAAACAGGTGACATTGTATTGTGGGTGATTTGCTCTCATACCAACTCCGTGGTAAGGCTGTTGAGTAGAAAATCAAACTGCACCATCATGAACTCTTCAGGGCTTATGCCTCAGTCACATTTGCACCGGGGAGTTTACAGCACATCCCAACAATATGAGATGTGCTGTAGCTGTGGTCACATTATTAAAGGGCACTGCACGGCACACGCAAGAAAATGACACAGACGTCTGCAGGATATCTTAAAGACGTCTGCATCATGTAACAGACATCTGTAGGACATTCTAAAGACGTCTATATGAGACCGTAGGGAGCCTGTTGGATCATCTGATGATGACCTGTGAACACATGAAATAAAATAAATCCTATTTTCACCGCTATATGCCACCGGCAGCCCTAAGATAATCTGCCGATGTGCCTGCCGGACACTGCCGGGACCATAAGGAATCTGAAAAGCTAAGATAGTGTCGAAATTGTGTGATGTGATCAACACAATGTCAATTCTCCCTTTACTCATATACAACTAAAGAGATGAAAGCTTAAATCACAACCTTGGATGAGATCATATTTATTCCATGTATAAAGTTATCAATTTTACTTTTATGAACTTGAGGTGTGGATATTTCTGATCTGTGCCATCCAATCCTTAAATTCAGTGTTTCAAAATTAAACCTAGCCTAACCTTAATTAATATTTCTGCCAAAATCTGAGATCACTTGTACAAAAATCCAAAAAGCCTGTGATCCAATAGAGGGAATGGTGGAAATAAATAGTGTCCCATACAATACTTTCATCCTGTGCTCAGTGGGGTGTGACAATTCTCCCTTTACTCATATACAACTAAAGATATGAAAGCTTAAATCACAACCTTGGATGAGATCATATTTATTCCATGCATAAAGTTATCAATTTTACTTTTATGAACTTGAGGTGTGGATATTTCTGATCTGTGCCATCCAATCCTTAAATTCAGTGTTTCAACTTAATTAATATTTCTGCCAAAATCTGAGATCACTTGTTCAAAAATCCAAAAAGCCTGTGATCCAAAAGAGGGAATGGTGGAAATCAATAGTGTCCCATACAATACTTTCATTCTGTGCTCAGTGGGGTGTGACAGTGCCCTGGAGTTCTTTGCAAATATTATAACCAATTAAACAACAGGGGGTGCAAAATTTGTAACTTTCCTATGGAATGATATTATTTAGAGGGTGTTCCACCACTGAATCACCGGTTTTTTCTTATTTCTCTTGGAACACAATTTTCAACTTCATCAAAGAAATATTTTTAAAAGACATAAGGTAGAATTTTCACTTTTAAAAAATGCTTTGTTATATTATCCTTGAATGAATCATATCCTTTAAATTTTAGGATGTACATAAGTATTTTTAATCGGATTTTAAACATCAGATTGACATAAATGTGGTGCAAGAGCTTTCATACCCTTAGTTTATATATATGGTAATGCTATGTATAGGCACATGGCTGAGATCAATCCTCTTTTTATCATTTGGTTTGCAGACACCTCATGGCCAGGACCCTGCCGTGTACTTTAAGATGATATTTGCTGAAAAGACATCGGGGAAATGCCGGCAACATTTATGTTGCAGCTAAAAGTTCCTGATGACCCGTCCCACGTCTTAAAGATGCCCAATTGTGGCCGATGATTTCCCAGTACCCGTATGGCAATCTGAACTGCCAGCCAATTTAGTGAAATCGGCGCAAATGTGACTGAGGTTTAAGTGGATACATTCTTTCAAAAAGCATTGCTTTCATAAACTTCATAAAATGAAACAAAACATACCATTTCTGATGTTTTGTGTCTATTCAAGCTGCTGGGGCTAATGGTATTAAAAATGAAACAAAACATACCATTTCTGATGTTTTGTGTCTATTCAAGCTGCTGGGGCTAATGGTATTAAAAATGCAAACATTGAACTCTCATGGTGAGCAAAGCAAAGAGAAGAATAAATTATATGATATTTCTAAAATAGACCAGAAAACCATCAGAAGATAGACACCTACATGTCAATTGGCTAGAATTGAAGTATATGCCCAGCTAACAATTTTACGTTTGTGAGCATGTTATGTTTTTAAATTAGTGCTAATTATAAGAGCAGATTGTAATCTGACATAGATCTGTGACCACAAGATCAGATAACCTTGTGAGCATGTCATGTTAAAACATTGTGAGCATGTGCCCAGCATGTTGTGAGCAAGTATAACCTGACATTGTAAGGAAGTTGATCTGTGAACACCAGATAATGTTGTAAGCATGTTGTGATATTAGTTGTGAGTTTGTGCTCATTTAGCTGTGAACAAATTTACATTACGTGTTTTCCCTTAACTCAAAATACCTGACAATAAGTACCTGACAAAAGAGGAAAATACCACAAGCCGCTTAAATCAGACCTGGGCCTAATCTGGTCTATACATCTGGTGAACATCTGGATCAGAGACAGGCATGTTGCAACTTGACCGATTTTAAGGCCAAACCAGCCCAGTGCTTAACCTGTCAGGTTTCCATATCCTTCCCACCACAGGGGCCATGGGCTGGGTGTAGTTGGTTAGAGTGCCAGCTTATTAGCATGAGTTCCTCTGTGGTGACCCAAAGGTCGTGGGTTTGATCCCTGGCCATGCCGGGATTGAACTCATGATACAATTTTCGATATGAGCTAATATAAGGCCCGTGCCTAAAGGGTTAACCTGTTGTCCTTGTAAATCTGTGACCCGGTGGGTTGTCATGGTAAGGACCTGCGACATGACAATTCAGTGAGGAAGCACTATATCTTCTACAAGTAGGTCTCATCATGAAATGACTGAAATAATGTTGATAAGTGATGTAAAACCCCAAACAAACAAACAAACTCCAACACAGGTCACATCTCACAGCAAACAGGATACCCTTTTACGACATGCTGGGAAGCAGTGGGGCTATTCTTTAATCCCCTGCACCCAAAGGGGAGCAAATTTGGTAAAGTATAATATTTTCCTTTCAATTCACTAATAAAGACATGCACCATTCACTGTAAGATGGCAATATTGTTTCTCGTCCATTTGCAAAAATGAATTGAATAATTCAATGTTTCTGAATATCATATTGCACTCATATAATTGAGATCAATTGTTGCCAACTTATTAAATGAGTTTATATGAAAGAATCAGTATATTTACTTTCATATTGTCTATGGGTGATAAGGCAGGAAAGGCAATGCACTCCACACAGATCAATTCTCTACAAAGTAAACAGGTAATCTATAGGCCTTTTCAGACCAATCTTTAATTAATGGACAGTCCTCAAGGCTTGAATAAATGATGATGAACTTGTTAAATAGTTTAAGAGAAAGATAAATATAATGCATCCTTTGACACAGGAAATTTATATTAGAAGAAGCAGTCGTCATCTAGCAAAGTCCACTTCATAGAAGTGTGTACTGTGTACACCTCAGGCAATACAATGTATAAGTTATTGATAAACATAATTTCTTATCAAAGGTAACATTTCTACTTTAAATGCAATGAAGGTAGCATTTTAACTTATGTATTTGATAAAGGTTGTGATGCTGTTACATTAACAGGAACGTTTTTGATATTTTTATATTTTCAGGACCAAAATGGCATCTTGTTTGAGAGCATTCTTCTTGTCAATATTATCAATAGAAGGAATATTTTGCGGTAATTTGATTTATTGATAATCTGCATACAAAAGAACAGGATACTATTTTTTTTAATACGACAAACATGTTTGGTTTAAGATATACTATTAAATGTCAGTGTTTTCATGTATCTGATTGAGCTTTTAAAAGTAGAAAGCATTATCACACATAATAGCATAATTATCAAATAGTAATGGTCAAAGAGCAAAACAGATTTAAAATGTTTATCATCATTTAATATGGAAAGTTATTTATTTTAGGAATATCATTGCAATGGAGGGATTGGGATGCAAGCATTGGAAGACCAAACAATTCCTATCAAATTGACGGTTCTCTGATTGGCAAAGTCATGCAAAATGGTCATGAAATCATGGGCAAAATTGTGATTAATTTTGGTTGTTTTTTTTATTATGATAATGTTGACAGTATTTTAAACCAATGCCAATATTTAGTGGCACCCAGGGGGTACAGGGGCAGCCTACAATGGGAGACTGGCCAGCCTGGGGTTATTCCATGTGGTGCTCTTGTTGGAGGGAGATCAGCAAATGGACAGGATGTGCTCTATTTCGCCAGAGTTAACAGTCAGTTTGGAAAAAGAGCTGCATCTTACAGCAAGATTGATCAATGTGCTTATCAGAAAAATTCCCATGGAACATGTGTCCAGGAATTTGACTTTCTCATATACCTTGAAGGTTTGTTAACCATCTTACTTCATGGTATCATATGAAAGACAAGGACATCGATTTTAACTGGTGCATGATTCAAAAATATTTCTAATTTCTGGATATTAAATGGCAATGAAATGGGCTTTGAGATAAATTTTCATCAAATTTAAGTCATTGTGAACCATGCTTGTATAGATTCTTGTTAGGTTTTGTCGGTATAATTTCAGACACTGCATTAACTGATGTTGTTACCCAGGGAAAAGAAAAGTATAATGCAAACATTATGACAGATAAAAGCGTGGCAACTTGTACCTCAGTACAGTCTAATATTCCTGCTATACTAGATGCTAAGGCAAGTATTTGCATGTTTTTTTTTCTTTAGTAAGAGTTTGCCAATTTCTTTTTGCCAAATTGTTTTGGACAAGCATGCTTTTGTTATTTTTGGGGAGAGGGGTCAAACATGCTCATTAATATCAGATTCTGTTAAAAACTTAACAATAATAATATCCTAGGTATTGTTGCCAAGGTGTTGAGGGTTGTTAATCAAATTTAACAGTTATATAAAAATTTAACAGTTATATCAATTATATTATTATATCGCAGGTACTGTTGCCCACCTTATGTCCTACACCTATAAACACTGTTAATGTGGTAATAACTGGTAGAAGCACAGTGACAAATATATGTGAAGAGCCTGGCATTGTCGTCATGTTTAAGTGTACAAGTCAATCCCCACTAACTGGCAGTGTTGAAGACAACATTCTATCTGAGGGAGAGTGTGCTGGACGAGATATGTCTGAAGGTTGTGAGCTGTTTGAGCAATGCAATTTTTTGTATGTGAATCAAACAGACAATGGAACTGGAAAGTTGGATATCAGATGCGCATTCCAGTGTTTCATTGCTAATGGACCATTGCACATTCAGATAAACAATCCATGGTGGCTTTTAAACACCAGCAATCTGGATATTTGTGAGTTGGAAATTGAATAAAAAATTTGAAAATGTCTTATTATTGACAAAGGATATATTTATATAGCAACAATTAGTAGCAATATGATAAGTCAAGATTAGTAAGAAGATGTCCATGTCAGAGGTTGCCACAGCATACATCCTATTAGTAAAGCTCTCCATACAAACCGTTTTGGAAATTGAATGAAAAAATATTTTAGATGTCTTATTATTAACAAAGGATATATTAATACAGCATTGATTAGTGAATTATTTAGTAATAAATACAATATTACTTTAGAGTATGATGGAGTTGGTGCATTGAGATCAAAAATGTGTCCTATAATTATGGCAAATGAGCAGAAAACCTTATATTGTTCCACTTTGTAACAATTGTTACAGACCAGACTGTGTTTAGACTTGGACATAAAAAAGTGAAATGTTCTGTTTCTACATATAATTGGCTCAGACATATACATTATATTTCTATATTTCTCAATTCTGTGACATTTTAGAATTGTTTATGTCAATGGTTACCACCACATTTATCCTATTTGTAAGGTTCTCATTGCATGTTTCATTGATTCTGATAAAAAACGAATATAATTCTGTCAATTCTCACATTCACGTTAGGTTCACCCTTTGAAAACATTAAGTCCCAAGCCTTTGTGAAACATCATTCTTTTTATTCTGAAAATTTCATCCCTCTTATGTAGATTACATATCTGTGAATGTATTTATCTATCCCATTTTCATTACACACTGATGCAATATCAGATAAAAGGGTAACATTTGCTATGCCAGTGTTTAAGTATGGCATCGTGTGACCAAAGCCACAGGCCGTGGTGCAGTTGGTTCAAGTGCTAGCTTATTAGCACAAGTTCCTCTGTGGTGATCCAAAGGTCATGGGTTCGATCCCCGGCCATGCCGAGATGGTTAACCTGTTGTGGTTAACCTGTTGTCCTTGTAAATCTGTGACCAGGTGGGTTGTCATGTAAAGGACCTGCAACATGACAATTTAGTGAGGCAGAATTATATCTGCTACAAGGTCTTATCAGGAAATAACTGAAATAATGTTGTTGAAAGTGATATAAAACCCCAAACAAACATGCGCTCAAACTATGACGTCACAACTCCATTCATCACAGAAGTGTTTACTTCAGGAAATTATGTATGTAGACATTACGTCTGTTATGTGAGGTTTGATATCAAGACAATGCATTGTTTTACATAATTGATTCAAAATCCTTTGATCTTCAGACCAATGGTAAATTATTCATATTTTCAATCGCAAATGAAACTATTATGTAACATATCTATATATATTTACATATAAGTGTATGTGGCAGCTTTCCTGTTCAGAAATTTCAAAATATATCACCTAAAAATCTAACACTCTTGAGAAATTCTGAATTCAAGATTAACAAGATTAATGTTCCATTTTCTTTATTTATTTATTTATTTATTTATTTATTTATTTATTTATTTATTTATTTATTTATTTATTTATTTATTTATTTATTTATTTATTTATTTATTTATTTATTTATTTATTTATTTATTTATTTATTTATTTATTTATTTATTTATTTATTTATTTATTTATTTATTTATTTATTTATTTATTTATTTATTTATTTATTTATTTATCTATCTATCTATATATCTATCTATCTATCTATCTATCTATCTATCTATCTATCTATCTATCTATCTATCTATCTATCTATCTATCTATCTATCTATCTATCTATCTATCTATTTATTTATTTATTTATTTATTATTTTTTTTAAAACTAAAATCATTTACTACAGAGGATGGGAGTTGGTTCATTTGGGAAAATGTCTCACTCCCATGCCTAGGGTCCATGGTTCTGTTTGGACAATTACTTTGGTCATGATCAAATAATCATGTACCTCACTATGGTGGGTGTCATTCTGTCTGTATGATACTGCAAAAGAAAGATCCCCAGTCAGTGTTAAAAAAATATTCAAGAATTTTATACACCTTGTGTGTATCCCGCTAATGCTATTAATTACTGATAAGATCTTTAACATAATCAGATATATTCATTGTCTAGCGAGGAAATGTTACAACGATATTCCAGACCATTGGTGCAAATCGCTCTTTTGTAAGCTGGCGACATCACAGACATAAGGAATACATGATGGGTCCTTCACCTGCATCAAGATAATCACCATTAAGGAGGCCACTATATTCTGCCTTACTCAGGTTTCCTATCTTTCACAATTCCCATCTTTTGACATCTCTCATGTTAGGATAAATACCTTGTGCTAAATGCAAGACCTGCAAGTTATTTTGTCATCCAGATACGTCTCAGAAGAAGTAATGACCTTCATCTTGTCATATTTAATTTATTTTCTCAGCTTTTTCACTTTAAAGATACACAAGTCAGTCAAAAAGAGATATGGATTACCAAATATGTTGGGTATTCAGGTATCCAAGTATTCAAATTGCTCAGTGATGTGCTTTTTGCTTTCCCATACCCACAACTGTTGCTTATCCAGGTTCTATTATCCACTTATGTCAGCTGATCGTTCTCAGGAAATACTCATCCAAAAATCAATCAAATGTTGGGGAGGTCATTTGATATAAATTGTTGGGGAGGTCATTTGGTATCAAATGTTGGGGGGTCATTTGATATAAAATGTTGGGGAGGTCATTTCATATCAAATGTTGGGGGGTCATTTGATATAAAATGTTGGGGAGGTCATTTGATATCATATGTTGGGGAGGTCATTTGATATCAAATGTTTGGAAGGTCATTTGATATCAAATGTTGGGGGTCATTTCATATCAAAGCATGCAACCTCTCTATGCACACATTTCACACAGAGAATGCAACACAATCAGCCACAAGTAATCTCAACCAAATAGTTATGTGATGTAGGACTTTGACGTTCATAGACACACACAGAACATTAAGTAATAATGACTCCTATATTTTAAACTTCATGCTAAGTCACAGCATTCAACACATGTTTGATGTGGGCTATTGCCATTATATTTATTTCATAGTCACAGAGAATGCAACACAATCAGCCACAAGTAATCTCAACCAAATAGTTATGTGATGTAGGACTTTGACGTTCATAGACACACACAGAACATTAAGTAATAATGACTCCTATATTTTAAACTTCATGCTAAGTCATTCAACACATGTTTGATGTGGGCTATTGCCATTATATTTATTTCATAGTCTACTGTATGTCAACTATTGATGAAATATGTTATGATATTATTGATACTAATTATGTATTGTATTTTCTTTATTAAAACATTAATTATCATTGATGTTATTTTGCGTTGAGTGGTAAATGATAATTGTATCTATGACGGTTTGCCCTGCTTGTTGTGTGAGCGTGTGTCGCTCAACTTTAAATAAAGTTTTTTTCCAAACATTATTAAATGAGTTGTGTTTTTTTTAAATGGGGTTAAATCATTAGGTTCAAGGCAAGTTAGAGAGGAGTACATCTTCAGTCAGTTATATCAGGCATGACAGTAATTGCATTTAGCAGTTTAAGGTATGAGCAAACACATTTGATCAACTACATAGTACAAAAACCTGGTTAAAAGGATAGGATGAGGTTCATGATATTCAGTTATTGACTGAAGTCATCACAGTATTAACTGGAGTCATAATGGTATTAACTGAAGTCATCATAGTATTAACTGGAGTCATAATGGTATTAACTGAAGTCATCATAGTATTAACTGGAGTCATCATGGTATTAACTGAAGTCATCATAGTATTAACTGAAGTCATCATAGTATTAACTGGAGTCATAATGGTATTAACTGAAGTCATCATAGTATTAAATGGAGTCATAATGGTATTAACTGAAGTGATCATAGTATTAACTGAAGTCATCATAGTATTAACTGGAGTCATCATAGTATCAACTGAAGTCATCATAGTATTAACTGAAGTCATCATAGTATCAACTGAAGTCATCATAGTATTAACTGAAGTCATCATAGTATTAACTGGAGTCGTAATGGTATTAACTGAAGTCATCACAGTATTAACTGGAGTCATAATGGTAATAACTGAAGTGATCATAGTATTAACTGAAGTGATCATAGTATTAACTGGAGTCATAATGGTATTAACTGAAGTCATCATAGTATTAACTGGAGTCATAATGGTATTAACTGAAGTCATCATAGTATTAACTGGAGTCATAATGGTATTAACTGAAGTCATCATAGTATTAACTGGAGTCATAATGGTATTAACTGAAGTCATCATAGTATTAACTGAAGTCATCATAGTATTAACTGGAGTCATAATGGTATTAACTGATGTCATCATAGTATTAACTGGAGTCATAATGGTATTAACTGAAGTCATCATAGTATTAACTGGAGTCATCATGGTATTAACTGAAGTCATCATAGTATTAACTGGAGTCATAATGGTATTAACTGAAGTAATCATAGTATTAACTGGAGTCATAATGGTATTAACTGATGTCATCATAGTATTAACTGGAGTCATAATGGTATTAACTGAAGTCATCATAGTATTAACTGGAGTCATAATGGTATTAACTGAAGTCATCATAGTATAAACTGAAGTGATCATAGTATTAACTGGAGTCATAATGGTATTAACTGAAGTCATCATAGAATTAACTGGAGTCATAATGGTAATAACTGAAGTCATCATAGTATTAACTGAAGTTATCATAGTATTAACTGGAGTCATAATGGTATTAACTGAAGTCATCATAGTATTAACTGGAGTCATAATGGTATTAACTGAAGTCATCATAGTATTAACTGGAGTCATAATGGTATTAATTGAAGTGATCATAGTATTAACTGGAGTCATAATGGTATTAACTGAAGTCATCATAGTATTGACTGGAGTCATAATGGTATTAACTGAAGTCATCATAGTATTAACTGGAGTCATAATGGTATTAACTGAAGTCATCATAGTATTAACTGAAGTCATCATAGTATTAACTGAAGTCATCATAGTATTAACTGAAGTCATCATAGTATTAACTGGAGTCATCATAGTATCAACTGAAGTCATAATGGTATTAACTGAAGTCATCATAGTATTAACTGAAGTCATCATAGTATTTACTGAAGTCATCATAGTATTAACTGAAGTCATCATAGTATTAACTGGAGTCATAATGGTATTAACTGAAGTCATCATAGTATTAACTGGAGTCATCATGGTATTAACTGAAGTCATCATAGTATTAACTGGAGTCATCATAGTATCAACTGAAGTCATCATAGTATTAACTGGAGTCATCATAGTATTAACTGGAGTCATAATGGTATCAACTGAAGTAATCATAGTTTTAACTGAAGTCATAATGGTATTAACTGAAGTCATCATAGTATTAACTGAAGTCATCATAGTATTAACTGGAGTCATAATGGTATTAACTGAAGTCATCATAGTATTAACTGGAGTCATCATGGTATTAACTGAAGTCATCATAGTATTAACTGGAGTCATAATGGTATTAACTGAAGTCATCATAGTATTAACTGGAGTCATAATGGTAGCAACTGAAGTCATCATAGTATTAACTGAAGTGATCATAGTATTAACTGGAGTCATAATGGTATTAACTGAAGTCATCATAGTATTAACTGGAGTCATAATGGTATTAACTGAAGTCATCATAGTATTAACTGGAGTCATAATGGTATTAACTGAAGTGATCATAGTTTTAACTGGAGTCATAATGGTATTAACTGAAGTCATCATAGTATTAACTGGAGTCATAATGGTATTAACTGAAGTCATCATAGTATTAACTGAAGTCATCATAGTATTTACTGAAGTCATCATAGTATTAACTGAAGTCATCATAGTATTAACTGGAGTCATCATAGTATTAACTGAAGTCATCATAGTATCAACTGAAGTCATCATAGTATTAACGGAAGTCATCATAGTATTAACTGGAGTCATCATAGTATTAACTGGAGTCATCATGGTATTAACTGAAGTCATCATAGTATTAACTGGAGTCTTAATGGTATTAACTGGAGTCTTAATGGTATTAACTGGAGTCATAATGGTATTAACTGAAGTCATCATAGTATTAACTGAAGTCATCATGGTATTAACTGAAGTCATCATAGTATCAACTGAAGTCATCATAGTATCAACTGAAGTCATCATAGTATTAACTGAAATCATCATAGTATTAACTGGAGTCATCATGGTATTAACTGAAGTCATCATAGTTTTAAATGGAGTCATAATGGTATTAACTGAAGTCATCATAGTATTAACTGAAGTCATCATAGTATTAACTGGAGTCATAATGGTATTAACTGAAGTCATCATAGTATTAACTGGAGTCATAATGGTATTAACTGAAGTCATCATAGTATTAACTGAAGTCATCATAGTATTAACTGGAGTCATAATGGTATTAACTGAAGTCATCATAGTATTAACTGGAGTCATCATGGTATTAACTGAAGTCATCATAGTATTAACTGGAGTCATAATGGTATTAACTGAAGTGATCATAGTATTAACTGAAGTCATCATAGTATTAACTGGAGTCATAATGGTATTAACTGAAGTCATCATAGTATTAACTGGAGTCATCATGGTATTAACTGAAGTCATCATAGTATTAACTGGAGTCATAATGGTATTAACTGAAGTGATCATAGTATTAACTGAAGTCATCATAGTATTAACTGGAGTCATAATGGTATCAACTGAAGTCATCATAATATTAACTGGAGTCATAATGGTATTAACTGAAGTCATCATAGTATTAACTGAAGTCATCATAGTATTAACTGGAGTCATAATGGTATTAACTGAAGTCATCATGGTATTAACTGGAGTCATAATGGTATTAACTGAAGTCATCATAGTATTAACTGAAGTGATCATAGTATTAACTGGAGTCATAATGGTATTAACTGAAGTCATCATAGTATTAACTGGAGTCATCATGGTATTAACTGAAGTCATCATAGTATTAACTGGAGTCATAATGGTATTAACTGAAGTCATCATAGTATTAACTGGAGTCATCATTGTATTAACTGAGGTCATCACAGTATTTAATACATACAAGTTCATACAATGTCCAACTCACAGTTTGATTATCTCTGGTATTTATCAAATGTCGAAATCCTATGATCCCCTTGCACAATGATTAGATATGACAGATCGTATTGATGTTATTATATTTTGGTTTAAACATATCTATTTTGGTTTAAACACATTTATATCACAGTTCATATATAATTTTTTTTTCTGGTTTTAAACCTCATAATCTTCCTGTTTCAATTTACAGTGGAAGTGTGCTGCATCTTATTTGTCCTTTGTCTACACGAAAAACAATATTTAACACACAATACAAAGTATTTTTAGAATGTGATATATGTAAGTAGTTTTCTTTCCACTGGACACTATGCAGATGTTCAATATTCTTTAAAATCATATCGGTATCACACATCAATATCTGATTATAAACTTCATAGTCTTCATATTTTGTAAACACTTCACAAATTTCTTCACACCAATTATTTGGACAGAACATGGTCAAAGTTGAATATATTTAGTTAAACGGGTACTATCCATTGCAACAAATTTGTTCCAAAATTTGAACATGGCTGCATACCAATGTGTTTGTCAATTTGTCCATCCTGTATCTCCCTTTATAGCTAAAATAGGTGTTTTCGGATGAACATAAATGGTAATAATAATAACAATAAAACATCTATAGCGCTGATACCAGAAAAATCTGTTCATAGCGCTGCATTCAGAACATGTTTTCTGAATAGATGCGTTTTCAGTCTACTCTTAAACAAGTCAACTGAGATACTAGTCCTAATGTCACTAGGGAGAGCATTCCAGAGCCTTGGGCTTATAGAAGAAAAGACATTATCGCCCACTGTTTTTAAGCGAGTCTTAGGAACACATAGGTAAGTCCCATCATTGGATCTAAGGTATCTATCGCCCGTAAAAGATCGCATAGGTAAGGGGGTGCCTTACCTTTTAGCGACTTCTGAAGTTGATTCTGGCATGTACAGGCACCCAGTGTAGTTCTCTTAGTTTCTCAGATATATGATCAAACTTCCTGATCCTTACTACTATACAAGCAGAGTTCTGCAGATATTGCAACTTCTTGATGTCTGGTTTTGGAAGGCCGGTAAGAAGGCCTTTCCATAATCCAGGGTAGATGTCATAGCTGTCTTCTCGTCTAGACAGGGTCTAATGGCAGATAGATTTCTGATGTGGTAGTACCCTTTTTTACACATTTTCTTGATCTGCGCTTTCATATCCATGTTTGAGTCAAATGTAATACTGAGGTCAACCAATGAGTCAGAGGGTGAGATGTCAGCATATCCAACCTTGGTGGAAGTAGTGCTGTTACCAAGAGAGCTATCATACCGATCAGTACAAACTAGCATCTCAGTTTTACCCTCATTAATTTTCATTTTGTTTGATATCAGGAAGGCTCTGACGTCATTGACACATTGTTCAAGATAATGTCTGCTGATGTTACCATTTTCAGTGGGGGAGTGATCAACAGGGATGTAAATTTGTGTGTCATCTGCATAAATATGGTCTGCTTGTTGTCGACTTCAAGAGTTGAATGAATGTCAAAATATTGCAGCAGAATACATACCCAACAACTGACATGGATTACAAAGATATAGGTGTCAGGATTAATTTGGTAGATGAAAAGCCAGACGTCCTGATATTTGATGTCAGTTATTAATTTGAAAAATAAGTATTGAAGGAAGCAACCAGTGGTTTCTATTAAATAAATGGGGGTCGTGACTGACATGTTTTTATATTGTTCACCAGATAACCTTCAGGGATGGTAGGCCGCCTATAATGGGTGAGATTAGATTATGATAACTATCTACATCGACAGACAAGCCAGGTATCTACAAGGTGTAGTAGATACGCAATGATCAAACCCAACAGATGTATGACCAAAATGGGTGTTGCAACTGACGTGTTTTAACAAGATTCATTTAATAACCTACAGGGATCGTAGGCTGCCTAATTGGTGTTGTAGAATCTAGTCACGAAACAAGGCCTAATACACCGGGCGCAGTCAGAACTGAGGCAGGAGCTCAAGAATGCCCTGCCTTGAGACAGATTGTTCGGCAGCTCAAGGTTGCAACAAGTCTATATATAGACCTCCATGATAGCTAAATAAATCGCCAAAAAGACAAAATTATCAGAGCTCCACAAAAAGGCAGTCATTTGCAACCCACACATCATTGTAACAATCATCAATCACACTAGATGTCACTCTTGTATTATATTTCATTTTGTTTATTTCTAGCCATTCGTCCTTGTTAGATTTATCAGAAGCCACATTCTCAGCTAATTTGCATCTGCTACATTCATTTGCCTCTCGCTTCAGCTTTCTGGCACTGTTGTGCTATCTGGCTCTGGTTCTGGGCATTATATCCACGACAGCACCAGCATGGGGCCTGCCACACTCATTCCATTGCCAATGCCAGAATCTAGCGTCTCATTCCAGTCAAGAAATGATTTCTTTCCTGGCTTTGTGTGTGGAAATGATGATTCACCTGCTTTTTACACAGATATTCAATAGACTGTTAAAAAAGAGTCAATATATTCTATATGATCATGATTATCACAGAGTACATTGTCACAGTTTAATACATCCATATTTCCATCTTGCTGACTCAGTATACTATCTGGTTCATTATTATACTGTCTTACATTTTCATCACTCATTTTGTGCCACATTATCTAATTGGTGTCACTAACTTGATCATTCAGGTTGTCTCATGACCAATTTGTAGGTTTACAACAACAGGAGAATGATGAGACAGATTGATTTATTCAACATAACATTCATTAAATTAAATACAATCAAACATTATTTGACAAAACATAGTGATCAATGCAAGATTTATGATTGATTTCAACATTTATTATGTATCATCAATAAAAGAATTATCATTTTCAAACAAACTATTGCAGAAACTATTAAGACATTTTGTTTGGATGTCATTATGATAAGGACTAGTGTTCCAGTCTCCACAATATATGATAGCATCATAGCTACCTTTCTCAGTAATCATATCGATAGTATTCAAAGTATCTACATAGTAAGAGTTTTCATGTCATTGAGTATTACTATTACTGTCACATACCATGTATACACACGCTACAAGTAGGACAAAATCATTAAGCTTTGTGCTTATGGCAAACAGTTTTCTTTGATCAATCCTAATTGGTATGACTAGGTGAGCCAGCCTCATATGATAATAAATGACAGTGCCCCCTGGTGGATGCCCCTGTACACTACCATATTAGCATATGGTAGTGTAAGCATATATTTATCACATTTTCAATTTGTCAATGACACTTTCTAACAACCTTATCTCACATAAGAAATCAGAACATTTATCGTTCAGTAACTTATAAATAAAGTTTTTGTTTCTGATGAGACCTTCACCGTTAAATGTTAGCAGCTTCATCATTGTTCAATATAAGCAAGGCTTTGGGTTCTGTGCTTGATGAGTTTGGACTCTGGGTTTTACTATGACTTGATGTAGATCAGCCTCCATGTTCATCACTTGTATCCTTACTGCTTACAACATCACCAAGGTCTCCATCATGTCTGTCACATGCTTCACCATTGTCTCCTACAGGACAACGGTCACGAGCACGTCTAACTCTCAGGTAATCTCTGCTTCCCACAGCACCAAGGTCCCCATCTTTTTTGTCCTCATCACCAGAACCATCTTCATTGCCTTTGGGGCTTTTACCAGTTTCCATCTTGTCATTTTTGAGAGGGATCATCATGGTCATCAATATAGATAACCTCAGGGTTACAGGGACCACCTACATCAGCATTCAAGCCAGATTCGACCTTAGTCCTTCCTTTTTCAGCACAGTAAGCCTTAGCACTTGTCACAGTCACCATCTCGATTCAAGGGCTTTCCATCTTTGGTGGGGAGTGAACAACATTTGCAATATGAACTGGACTGGTAAATAAGTTGCCTTATATCATTTTCTTGCTTTGTCGCATGTGAATGTGTACTCTGTGTTACTTGCTCTAGTTGACACACTCTTTGAACAATATCAGTTAGGTCTATTTCTTATGGGGCATACCTAGAGATTCTATCCAGATTATGAGCTACGAATAATGGAACCTTTTGATCTGCAAAATTATTGGCCAAAGTGTTGACAATATCCTGCACCTCTGCAGTTGCAGCATCTCTGGTGGTGCCATTGTGTCGGTTAAATTGTCTGGTAATAGGTATAATAGTGATGACACTATATAGCTGGTTATGACATGTACCTACTACATGGGTGCCATCAGGAGGTGTCAAGGGCCGTGGCACAGTTAATTTGAGCACATAAAAATATAATGTGCTATAAAGTTATTCAATCGGTCTAATTTAATAAATGATAATGATAATAAATAAATTTACCAATTTTCATAAAAATATTATTATTAAAACAATTTATTTTTGTCGTGCATATGCGGCCACTTGAGTATCAGTCGAAAACAACAAGTAAATGTCAATCTTTAGATAACAATTTCAGAGTCAATCAAGGGTAGAAAAAATATAATATTTTGTCAGTCTATTCTCTGAGGGTTAACTTGTTGTCCTTGAAAATCTGTGACCGGGTGGGTAGTCATTTCAAGGACCTGCGACATGAGAATTCAGTGAAGCAGCACTATATCTCCTGCTATCATTCAGCATCATTTCATTTGCTATCAAGAATGTCCTGACTTTATGCACCTCAACAATTCTAGTCTAGACGTATCTACATTTGATCTACTCATATGGTCCATAGAGATGAGTATCATCTGCATAAATATGATGACTTAGCCCATATTTACCTTTGATGTCAGCAAGTGAAAAGGATGGGTCCAATCATAGATCCTTGTGGGACACCATACCTAGTTGGTAGTTGTGCCAACCCTGACGCACTGTATGGTGGATCCATAAGGTATGATGGAATCCATTCCAAGGCATTTTGACTGTTCTGTCTGTTCAACAGTATCTGATGGTCAATTGTATCAAATGTTGCTAATAGATCTATCAGTATAAATATTACTGATTTTCTATAACCAGGTTTCGGATATCATTTTGAACCTTAAGTCGTGCAGTTTCTATACTATGATATTTCTTGTAGGCAGACTGGAACTTGTCAGATAGGTCATTTTGCTCAAGGGGGGTATTAATTGGCTGGATACTACTTGGTTAGTTTTGATAAGAGAGGATTGATTTATTGTGACATATCATAGCAACATTAACAAAGTTATGAGAGTATTTAACAAGTGCACTGAGCTGGGTTTTGGTCTGTTAAATCATGTCTGTTAAATCATAAATGAATTATAATCTCAGCCTTTGATGCACAATTGTTGGTATCAACATCAGATCTATGAGATGATTGATACAAATGTTGATATTGGACATTTTTACACTAATTGTTGTGAGGTCACTCCAATGTGATGCCCTCTACACTATCAAAATCATGATCATTCTAATGCATACATTTAAATAGCCCATTTAGACGTATGCATTCCTTCATTTCAGGCAATATATGCCTCAATAGACAATGTCCATATTGGTAACATGTTCTCCAAAAACATGTTGCCTATGTGGACATTGGCTATTGAGGCTGTTTTAACTGTTCCAATGGCATATCCATCAGCAGTACTATATTTTTGTTAGTACAGATGAGCAATACTGTCTTCCCATCGTGCACCTTATCTTGTTTGTACTTAGGAAGGTCCTGACCTAACTTCTTGGCTACTTGAATGATCCAAAGGGATATAGATCTGAGTATCATCAGGAGAGACATGGCAGCGGTTTAAGAATCAACCTGTGTGTCCCAACCTTTACACATTGTTTCTGACCTATTAGATATAACTTGATCCACTTAAGGGCAAGGCTAGTTACACTGTATTTATTTTCCAACCTTCTCAGCAGTATAACATAGTCAATGGTATGAAAGGCATGTATCAAGGTTGCAGGTCATCGAGTCATTGTCTCATGGATGTAATGTTCCTGATATATTAATGTAACAGCAGCTGCCATCAAAGACTATAACATAGCTTGATGCATCTTTTTTCTTCACACAAGTCAGGGACCTATTTTACAAAATGCATTAATTTTAAAGCTTTAAATTATTTACTTGACTTATTTAAACACCTAGGTCAGTGAGAGATGAACCAATTTCAATTAATTCTCAATTGCATGTATGATGAAATAAGAATGTTAAATTGAAAAAATGTACACAAAGAGTGCATTTCATATTTTTATTCTATAATCATAATACTACATTTGATTGTGGTCCACAAGATTTGCCATATTGTTTCATAAACGATTTTATTCATTATATATTAATGCATTACATTGATCAGCAAACCTGTTGAAATATTCACGGCAGTCATTGGCGTAGCAATCAACTACAACATCGTTCCTATTAGATAAAAACAAAAATTGTTTTTATCAAATAAAAACAAAAATAACCAAAATTTACAGTGACACAATGTGTTAATCATTCCAAGTTACCATATTCCCTTGAAGAATTAAGTCATAGTTTTGCACCAATTACATATATATGTATCTAACCAGTTTTTAATCAGTACCAAATTATGATGGCTTGGTTAACAGGGTTCTTATAGCCACTGCAAACTGCAGTCTCCTCCATTGACATTTAAACAATTTTTGAATGCATATCATTGAAAATAACAAAGCATTAATTATTGAAATTGACAGCCAGTGATTTGACTGTCAGTATTTGACCTTGTGCTCAGACTTTTTTTCTAATCATTTCGTCCTCTTAACAGTGGATGTATATTCAATCAAGCTATTGAAATCATGTTAAGCCAGTATTGTACCTAAGAGATATCAGAATCATGATGAAACTCAAATATATCTACCTGCAAGCCTCAAGAGAAATTGGTGGGCAGGGGCAGTTTTGCCTTTCCTGTCTGCTGTTTCCATGTGCCTGAATGATATGTAAAACAGAAAAATAAATTGATTTTTAATGATAGTCTAAAACCTCTGCCATACATACCTATTTTGTGAAAGCGCATCTAAATTTCCTTTGCTAAAGATCTGATGTTATCATGTAAATATATTGAAAGGATTTTGTTGGTATTTTGTGTTGTTAAGATTGTTTACATTATGATATTGATTTTATGAATCATATATCTAGTCAAAACATTTATGTTTTTACCATTTTTAGGCACTGAATAACCGGTTGATATGCCTTTAAGCCACTTTTAATTCATTCATGTAAATATAAACAAGTACAAACTTTATATATGGAGAATATACACTGATAAATTGTGAAAATATATGTAAAATATGAAATATAGCATTTAGCATAATACAAAGCACAATGCCCTAACATCAATGAGGATGACTACTTATTGTGCATATTTACAATCCAACAAAGCCATTAAAGTATAATTTTGACCTTTAATAGTTAAATTTGTTTCTGTTCAGATTGTTCAGCACATATTTTGTGCAAAATATCATCTGAATCTTAAGTTACATTCTAAATAGGTGCATTGTGGTTATAGCACTAATTTGAATCGATTGTCTTTTTTGCTGAATAAGAAAAAGAATAATCTTAACAAATAATCATGATATTATAGATAATGTTCTACTTACAGGCCAGGCATACATAGTAATTCTGCTCTTTTTCCACAAACAAAATTACTGTTAGACCATCACTGTAGTAAATGAGTTACTCACCAGTGTGGATATGGCCACCAAGAAAACTGCAATGAATAACACTTTCATGTTGATTTTTGTCTGGGTTGTTGACAGTTTCTTTCACTCTTCTCTTTCCACAGATTTACTGATGTGAGAGATGAACTTATATATATACCATTTGGTAAATGCAATCAAATAATATCACATTATTATTGATAAGAGTCATATAATTGATCAATCATTTGAAAATTAACAATAAATTTGTACCAAATTAGGAAAGAAACATGTGATTTACATATCACCCAGAACATATTTCCAACCATTAATTATTTTGGCAAGCAACGGAAATTTTATGGGAAAATCAAATCTATTTTACATTTATCTATTGCTATATGACGTGGGAAATTTAGTAATGATGAAAAACACAATCATATTTATAACTTTTTAATAACTATATCATGTTTTTTTCTTCATTTTTGGAATATTATGATCATTTTATTGTTTCATTCTATTGTTCTTTAACATAATTAAGCCAACCACTAAATGATTTAACAGTGCACTGCTTTTAAAAAGATAGTAACTGTTGTAATCTATCACTTGACCCTGTTGTTTTGATAAGTGCATGTTTTCTGCAAGAGAATTAGAATATCCTATGCTTTGAAGATGAAACAAAAGAGTTAGGAACAGTAGTGCTTGATTAAAAAGTTGAATAGGGCATAGCTGTAAATGCATTCAAACACAATGTGCTGAGGGCAAAATAATTTATGACGGTCGTAGCCATGTTGTGGAACCACTGGAAATATGGAATAAGCTCACATCACTACAGAAAATATCCTCTTGTCAAATGTATAAAAAGAAAATTGTTCTGGACGATAAACACCATTCTGTATTTTTATGAGATTTACTTATGAATGCTCTGTTTTCTGAATGGGAAAAGAAACTTTCTTTAAAAAAAGTGTGGTGTATACTACACATAACCCAGAATATACATTAACTTCATACAAATATAAAGGTGTGTATTATGGTACTTTGAGCGCTTTAGATCATTCTACAATGTATTAAATGTAAGATAAGTCAGATATTCACCAACTAGTCAATTCTATTATTCAGTATCTGTCTGTTTTAATTCTTGCACTCACTTCACTATCAGCCAGAAAGATTAGAAACTGTACAATAATGCTGGAAGAGGAAGTGTGCAAAAATGCTAGAGGAGGAAGTGTGCAAAAATGCCAGATGAGGAAGTGTGCAATAATGCTGGATGAGGAAGTGTACAATAATGCTAGAGGAGGAAATGTGCAAAAATACTGGATGAGGAAGTGTGCAAAAATGCCAGATGAGGAAGTGTGCAATAATGCTGGATGAGGAAGTGTGCAATAATGCTGGAGGAGGAATTGTGCAATAATGCTGGATGAGGAAGTGTGCAATAATGCTGGATGAGGAAGTGTCAATAATGCTGGAGTAGGAAGTGTGCAATAATGTTGGAGGAGGAATTGTGCAATAATGCTAGAGTAGGAAGTGTGCAAAAATGCTGGAGTAGGAAGTGTGCAATAATGTTGAAGTAGGAAGTGCGCAATAATGCTGGAGGAGGAATTGTGCAATAATGCTAGAGTAGGAAGTGTGCAAAAATGCTGGAGGAGGAAGTGTGCAATGATGCTGGAGGAGGAAGTGTACAATAATGCTGAATGACGAAGTGCCCAATAATGCTGGAGGAGGAATTGTGCAACAATGCTGTAGTAGGAAGTGTGCAATAATGCTGGAGGGGGAAGTGTGCAATAATGCTGGATGAGGACGTGTGCAATAATGCTGGAGTAGGAAGTGTGCAATAATGCTGGAGGAGAAATTGTGCAAAAATGCTGGAGTAGGAAGTGTGCAATAATGCTGGAGGAGAAATTGTGCAATAATGCTGGAGTAGGAAGTGTGCCATAATGCTGAAGGAGGTAGTGTGCAATAATGCTGGAGGAGGAAGAGTGCAATAATGCTTGAGGAGGAATTGTGCAATAATGCTGGAGTAGGAAGTGTGCAATAATGCTGGATGAGGAAGTGTGCAATAATGCTGG
Source organism: Amphiduros pacificus (assembly GCA_949316495.1). Classification (NCBI taxonomy): domain Eukaryota; kingdom Metazoa; phylum Annelida; class Polychaeta; order Phyllodocida; family Hesionidae; genus Amphiduros; species Amphiduros pacificus. Next base: position 26,552,320 of record OX439012.1, read on the forward strand.
AGTAGGAAATGTGCAATAATGCTGGAGGAGGAATTGTGCAATAATGTTGAAGTAGGAAGCGCGCAATAATGCTGGAGGAGGAATTGTGCAATAATGCTAGAGTAGGAAGTGTGCAATAATGCTAGAGTAGGAAGTGTGCAATAATGCTGGAGGAGGAGGTGTGCAATAATGCTGAATGACGAAGTGCGCAATAATGCTGGAGGAGGAATTGTGCAACAATGCTGTAGTAGGAAGTGTGCAATAATGCTGGAGGGGGAAGTGTGCAATAATGCTGGATGAGGACGTGTGCAATAATGCTGGAGTAGGAAGTGTGCAATAATGCTGGAGGAGAAATTGTGCAAAAATGCTGGAGTAGGAAGTGTGCAATAATGCTGGAGGAGAAATTGTGCAATAATGCTGGAGGAGAAATTGTGCAATAATGCTGGAGTAGGAAGTGTGCCATAATGCTGGATGAAGTGTGCAATAATGCTGGAGTAGGAAGTGTGCAATAATGCTGGAGGAGGAATTGTGCAATAATGCTCGAGGAGGAAGTGTGCAATAATGCTCGAGGAGGAACTTAGCATTGATACAAACAAATAATTTATGTCAAATGTTCCTGCAACAGTTGTCACTGAGATAAATAAATCTTACCTTGAATTTTGGAATCATATATCAATATATCTCAGTTTATGTGATTACAATGTATCTTTGAAAGCTTAAAATTTCAATTTGACAGAAAACGATGATGATGTAGGTTTGGGATATTCAGGGGTACTGGCCTGACTTAGTCAACATTGGATGGCACTCTTTTGGCTGCTGAAGGCACTCTCAGTGTGAGAGGTGAGCTTGACTGCGACCAGGTCCCACAGCCTGCTTGGATGGGAGTCGAAAAATTGGCGAAAGGAAAAGACCTGATTCAGGGAGAAGGCTTCTTTTAGCTTGCTAATCCGCTGCTAAAGAGCAGCATGTAGGGTCGTATACCGCTTGTCTGTTGACCAAACTTTAGCGGGCAGCTGTCAGAGTTGCTGATGCTGCCTACATGAGGGTTTTGACGGCAACTTCCAGGGTGGAGGTCATTACAGTGATAGGCAGTGAAACTCTACAGTTGTGGCATGAAGGGTTATGGCTGTAGCTGTAGAGAACAGGTCAGGAGTGGCTTGGCAGAGGTCTACTGCAGTGGGCTCACTTGTGGTCTCTGAGGTGAAGTATCTCAGTGCAGAGTGTAGGATACCAAAGCCGGAGACAGAAGATGGTGACCTCGAGGGCATGAGTGGCAGAGGGCTGCAGATAGACTGGCTTGTAGTTGCTGGCAGCCATGTACCAGGTTACCAAGGGGGATCCCTTCAGGTTCCAGAGTAGTCAGGATTGGTGGCGTTTGGTAGAGACCCTCCTGTAGGCAGTCTTCAGCTGGTCCAGGGAGGAGGAGACATCAGTGGCGATGCTGCTGATGGAGGCTCCATGGTTGTCTACTAGGTCATCCCCAGTGAAAAGGACTGAAGTCAGGAGGGCGATATTCTGTGTAGGTTGAAGATTCTGAAGGAGAGACCTCGAGTCGGTGTGAATGGTTACAGGACCAGTCTCAGGAGAGTTGGCTGCATGACGTAGGGTTCAGAGAAGTCCAATCAGCTCTACTTGGAGGGTGGAAGTTCAGCAAAGGAGTCGCCTGCGCCTGCTCTGGCTGTATGGGGGGTGCATGCTGCCATCGGTAAAGTAGGTCCTGGCCTTTGACGGGCTTCGCAGGCTGCTTGGTGGCTGCTTGGTGGCTGCTTGGCAGGCTACTTGGCAGCTGTTGTGTGGGCTTCTTGGCGGCTGCTGTGTGGGCTGCTGTGTGGGCTACTTGGCAGCTGCTGTGTGGGCTACTTGGTGGCTGCTGTGTGGGCTACTTGGCGGCTGCTGTGTGAGCTACTGTGTGGGCTACTTGGCGGCTGCTGTGTGGGCTACTTGGCGGCTGCTGTGTGGGCTACTTGGCGGCTGCTGTATGGGCTGCTGTGTGGGCTACTTGGTGACTGCTGTGTGAGCTTCTGTGTGGGCTACTTGGCGGCTGCTGTGTGGGCTACTTGGCGGCTGCTGTGTGGGCTGCTGTGTGGGCTACTTGGTGGCTGCTGTGTGTGCTGCTGTGTGGGCTACTTGGCGGCTGCTGTGTGGGCTACTTGGCAGCTGCTGTGTGGGCTACTTGGCAGCTGCTGTGTGGGCTACTTGGCGGCTGCTGTGTGGGCTGGTAGTGTGCTGCCAGCTGGGCTGCTTAAATTGGCGGGCTGTGGAGTCTGCCGGGGCTGATGATGACATAGAAACATGTTGCTTGTTCTTTAAAGTAAACAATTTTGATACATATTATTAAAACCCAATATAAATGCAAACATTGACAAAAGCTTTCATCTGTCAATATATCCATCATCATGATCTGTATACCACAATACCTGACATGTACAGGCATATCAACACACGTACAGCTGAGCATTATTGCTACACATATTTCGTCATTCAAATTGTGGCTTTATTGAAATCATAATTGCAATATTAGATAAGTTTCCTAGTATAGAAATTATAATTCTGTATTTTTAATACTGTCAAAACAATTGTGAAGTCAGAGAACTATTTTGGAGGCATTGACAATATCTCTAGGAAGTGACGTATTGTGCATGTTGCCATTTTGGCTGTTCTTGGACAGCACAGCATGCAAGATGAACCACAGAAAACATTTCAAAATGCATTTATTTCTAAAAGGGGGAGCAAGGCCTTGGAATGGACATTGGGAACAAGGACAAAATGTTTATATTGCTCTTAGTAGCAATTCTGAAGTATGATTTAATCTTCTCACTGGAGGACATGGCGCAGAGCACCAGATTATTATCACCAGTTCCTCATTGGTGATCCAAAGGTCATGGATTTGATCCACAGCCATGTCGAGATTGAACTCATGATACAATTTCCCATATGAAATATATATCACGATTTCAATCATTATCAACAATACAACAAGATAATTCAAAGAATACAATGAATTTAACAGACAAGACAGTGCTCTAAATGAACAAAACAAAATAATAGCGATATGCACTATGCTTTGGTCTCATTTGTTGCTGGTATGTTTGTCTCTGAAAAAATTCAAAACATTCTTACGGATTACTATGTAAAGTATGAATTAATAATTCGTCACTTCAAGCTAATAACCAACATCAATTGTTGTCCATCTGCAATGGACTGAAGAATTTAATGTTTCTGAAAAGCTTTTTGCATTTGTTCCATTAATGTCAATTGGTGCCAGTCTAGGAATCACTATATTGAAGTTTATATCGTCTATGGATGATAAAGCAGGAAAGGTAATGTTTGTCACACAGATCAATTTTCCACAAAGTAAACAGGTAATCTATAGGCCTTTTCAGACTATCCTTTATTTAATGGACAGTCCTCAATGCATGAATAAATGATGATCAATTTGTAAAATAGTTTAAGAGGAAAATAATTATTATGCATCCTTTGGCACAGGCAATTTGTATTAGTTGCATTGTTTTTCATCTGGCAAAATCAACTTCATAGAAGTGTATACCGTGTGAATCTTAGTGTGTGAGTATTAGATATCAATGAACATAATTTCTTATTTAAGGTAACATTTATAATTAATATGTAATGCTGGTAACATTTTTCCAAACGAATTTGATAAATGTCAGGATGCTGTAAATAGGAATGTTTTTCATATATTTTTTTCAGGAGCAATATGGCAACTTTTATGGGAGTATTCTTTTTCACAATTTTATCAATGGATGGAATATTTTGTGGTAATTTAAATAATTGATAATCTGCAGCTGCACACAAAGATACCGCATATTAGTAGAAAGCATTTTTGCATATCTTTAGTCTAATCATTAAGTAGCAATGGTCAAAGAGCATGACAGATTTAACATGGATATTATTATATATGGAAATATATTTAATTTAGAAATATCATTGGAATGGCGGAGTTGGAATACTCTATTCCCAGACCCAAAGGATTCCTTTCAAGTGGATGGTTCTATGATCTGCAGAGTCCACCACAATGGTCATGTAATCTTGGGCAAACTTTCGACTTCCACTGGTTGCTTTGTGTATTATAATGATGTTGACCAAGTTTTTAAGGTATGTCAATACTTGGTGGAACCTTATGGGTACAGGGGCAGCCTACAATGGGAGACTGGCCAGCCTGGGGTTATTCCATGTGGTGCTCTTGCTGGAGAGAGATCAGCAGATGGACAGGATGTGCTCTATTTCGCCAGAGTTAACAATTGGTTTGGCAAAAGAGGTGCAGCTTACAGCAAAAATAAGAAATGTGTTTATGAGAAAATAGACCTTTCACCAGGCAGATGTGTCCGGGAATTCGACTTTCTCATATACTTTGAAGGTTTGTTAACCATCTTGTTGTTATTTGAATGACAAGGACATTATTGATCTTATCTGATAAATACTTCAGTTGAATAATAACTGGTGCAGTGATTCTAAAAAAAAATTTAATTTGTGGGTATTTAAAATTCTAAGATCTTGGCTTTGAGGTATATTTCCATCACATTTAAGACACTGAATTAACTGATGTTGTGACCAAGGGACAGGTTTGTTAACCATCTTGTTGTTATTTGAATGACAAGGACATTATTGATCTTATCTGATAAATACTTCAGTTGAATAATAACTGGTGCAGTGATTCTAAAAAAAAATTTAATTTGTGGGTATTTAAAATTCTAAGATCTTGGCTTTGAGGTATATTTCCATCACATTTAAGACACTGAATTAACTGATGTTGTGACCAAGGGACAGGAAATGTATAATGCAGAAATTATAACAGATAAAAATGTGTCAACTTGCACCTCAGTACAGTTTCACATTCCGGCTACACTGGATGCCAAGGTAAGTATTTGCATGTTTTTCTATCAATTGAATTATTTTGGTTGCCAAATTGTTTAGGACAAGCATGTTTTTGTTTTTCTTTTCTTTATATGAGGGGTGTTAATCAAATTTAACAGTTATATAAAAATTTAACAGTTATATCAATTATATTATTATATCGCAGGTATTGTTGCCCACCTTATGCCCTACACCTATAAACACTGTTAATGTGGTGATAACTGGTAGAAGCACAGCGACGAATATATGTGAAGAGCCTGGTCTTGTCGTCATGTCTAAGTGTACAAGTCAATCTCCACTAACTGGCAGTGCAGAAGACGATATTCTATCTGGGGGAGAGTGTGCTGGACGAGATATGTCTGAAGGTTGTGAGCTGTTTGAGCAATGCAATTTTTTGTATGTGAATCAAACAGACAATGGAACTGGGAAGTTGGATATCAGATGCACATTCCAGTGTTTCATTGATAATGGACCATTGCACATTCAGATAAACAATCCATGGTGGCTTTTAAACACCAGCAATCTGGATATTTGCGAGTTGGAAATTGAATGAAAAAATATTTTAGATGTCTTATTATTAACAAAGGATATATTAATACAGCATTGATTAGTGAATTATTTAGTAATAAATACAATATTACTTTAGAGTATGATGGAGTTGGTGCATTGAGATCAAAAATGTGTCCTTTAATGGCAAATGAGCAGAAAACCTTATATTGTTCCACTTTGTAACAATTGTTACAGACCAGACTGTGTTTAGACTTGGACATAAAAAAGTGAAATGTTCTGTTTCTACATATAATTGGCTCAGACATATACATTATATTTCTATATTTCTCAATTCTGTGACATTTTAGAATTGTTTATGTCAATGGTTACCACCACATTTATCCTATTTGTAAGGTTCTCATTACATATTTCATTGATTCTGATAAAAAACGAATATAATTCTGTCAATTCTCACATTCACGTTAGGTTCACCCTTTGAAAACATTAAGTCCCAAACCTTTGTGAAACATCATTCTTTTTATTCTGAAAATTTCATCCCTCTTATGTAGATTACAAATCTGTGAATGTATTTATCTATCCCATTTTCATTACACACTGATGCAATATCAGATAAAAGGGTAAAATTTGCTATGCCAGTGTTTAAGTATGGCATCGTGTGACCAAAGCCACAGGCCGTGGTGCAGTTGGTTCAAGTGCTAGCTTATTAGCACAAGTTCCTCTGTGGTGATCCAAAGGTCATGGGTTCGATCCCCGGCCATGCCGAGATGGTTAACCTGTTGTGGTTAACCTGTTGTCCTTGTAAATCTGTGACCAGGTGGGTTGTCATGTAAAGGACCTGCAACATGACAATTTAGTGAGGCAGAATTATATCTGCTACAAGGTCTCATCAGGAAATAACTGAAATAATGTTGTTGAAAGTGATATAAAACCCCAAACAAACATGCGCTCAAACTATGACGTCACAACTCCATTCATCACAGAAGTGTTTACTTCAGGAAATTATGTATGTAGACATTACGTCTGTTATGTGAGGTTTGATATCAAGACAATGCATTGTTTTACACAATTGATTCAAAATCCTTTGATCTTCAGACCAATGGTAGTGTTAGCATATATTTATCACATTTTCAATTTGTCAATGACACTTTCTAACAACCTTATCTCACATAAGAAATCAGAACATTTATCGTTCAGTAACTTATAAATAAAGTTTTTGTTTCTGATGAGACCTTCACCGTTAAATGTTAGCAGCTTCATCATTGTTCAATATAAGCAAGGCTTTGGGTTCTGTGCTTGATGAGTTTGGACTCTGGGTTTTACTATGACTTGATGTAGATCAGCCTCCATGTTCATCACTTGTATCCTTACTGCTTACAACATCACCAAGGTCTCCATCATGTCTGCCACATGCTTCACCATTGTCTCCTACAGGACAACGGTCACGAGCACGTCTAACTCTCAGGTAATCTCTGCTTCCCACAGCACCAAGGTCCCCATCTTTTTTGTCCTCATCACCAGAACCATCTTCATTGCCTTTGGGGCTTTTACCGGTTTCCATCTTGTCATTTTTGAGAGGGATCATCATGGTCATCAATATAGATAACCTCAGGGTTACAGGGACCACCTACATCAGCATTCAAGCCAGATTCGACCTTAGTCCTTCCTTTTTCAGCACAGTAAGCCTTAGCACTTGTCACAGTCACCATCTCGATTCAAGGGCTTTCCATCTTTGGTGGGGAGTGAACAACATTTGCAATATGAACTGGACTGGTAAAAAAGTTGCCTTATATCATTTTCTTGCTTTGTCGCATGTGAATGTGTACTCTGTGTTACTTGCTCTAGTTGACACACTCTTTGAACAATATCAGTTAGGTCTATTTCTTCTGGGGCATACCTAGAGATTCTATCCAGATTATGAGCTACGAATAATGGAACCTTTTGATCTGCAAAATTATTGGCCAAAGTGTTGACAATATCCTGCACCTCTGCAGTTGCAGCATCTCTGGTGGTGCCATTGTGTCGGTTAAATTGTCTGGTAATAGGTATAATAGTGATGACACTATATAGCTGGTTATGACATGTACCTACTACATGGGTGCCATCAGGAGGTGTCAAGGGCCGTGGCACAGTTAATTTGAGCACATAAAAATATAATGTGCTATAAAGTTATTCAATCGGTCTAATTTAATAAATGATAATGATAATAAATAAATTTACCAATTTTCATAAAAATATTATTATTAAAACAATTTATTTTTGTCGTGCATATGCGGCCACTTGAGTATCAGTCGAAAACAACAAGTAAATGTCAATCTTTAGATAACAATTTCAGAGTCAATCAAGGGTAGAAAAAATATAATATTTTGTCAGTCTATTCTCTGAGGGTTAACTTGTTGTCCTTGAAAATCTGTGACCGGGTGGGTAGTCATTTCAAGGACCTGCGACATGAGAATTCAGTGAAGCAGCACTATATCTCCTGCTATCATTCAGCATCATTTCATTTGCTATCAAGAAGGTCCTGACTTTATGCACCTCAACAATTCTAGTCTAGACGTATCTACATTTGATTTACTCATATGGTCCATAGAGATGAGTATCATCAGCATAAATATGGTGACTTAGCCCATATTTACCTTTGATGTCAGCAAGTGAAAAGGATAGGTCCAATCAGTCATAGATCCTTGTGGGACACCATACCTAGTTGGTAGTTGTGCCAACCCTGACGCACTGTATGGTGGATCCATAAGGTATGATGGAATCCATTCCAAGGCATTTTGACTGTTCTGTCTGTTCAACAGTATCTGATGGTCAATTGTATCAAATGTTGCTAATAGATCTATCAATATAAATATTACTGATTTTCTATAACCAGGTTTCGGATATCATTTTGAACCTTAAGTCGTGCAGTTTCTATACTATGATATTTCTTGTAGGCAGACTGGAACTTGTCAGATAGGTCATTTTGCTCAAGGGGGGTATTAATTGGCTGGATACTACTTGGTTAGTTTTGATAAGAGAGGATTGATTTATTGTGACATATCATAGCAACATTAACAAAGTTATGAGAGTATTTAACAAGTGCACTGAGCTGGGTTTTGGTCTGTTAAATCATGTCTGTTAAATCATAAATGAATTATAATCTCAGCCTTTGATGCGCAATTGTTGGTATCAACATCAGATCTATGAGATGATTGATACAAATGTTGATATTGGACATTTTTACACTAATTACTGTGAGGTCACTCCAATGTGATGCCCTCTACACTATCAAAATCATGATCATTCTAATGCATACATTTAAACAGCCCATTTAGACGTATGCATTCCTTCATTTCAGGCAATATATGCCTCAATAGACAATGTCCATATTGGTAACATGTTCTCCAAAAACATGTTGCCTATGTGGACATTGGCTATTGAGGCTGTTTTAACTGTTCCAATGGCATATCCATCAGCAGTACTATATTTTTGTTAGTACAGATGAGCAATACTGTCTTCCCATCGTGCAGCTTATCTTGTTTGTACTTAGGAAGATCCTGACCTAACTTCTTGGCTACTTGAATGATCCAAAGGGATATAGATCTGAGTATCATCAGGAGAGACATGGCAGCGGTTTAAGAATCAACCTGTGTGTCCCAACCTTTACACATTGTTTCTGACCTATTAGATATAACTTGATCCACTTAAGGGCAAGGCTAGTTACACTGTATTTATTTTCCAACCTTCTCAGCAGTATAACATAGTCAATGGTATGAAAGGCATGTATCAAGGTTACAGGTCATCGAGTCATTGTCTCATGGATGTAATGTTCCTGATATATTAATGTAACAGCAGCTGCCATCAAAGACTATAACATAGCTTGATGCATCTTTTTTCTTCACACAAGTCAGGGACCTATTTTACAAAATGCATTAATTTTAAAGCTTTAAATTATTTACTTGACTTATTTAAACACCTAGGTCAGTGAGAGATGAACCAATTTCAATTAATTCTCAATTGCATGTATGATGAAATAAGAATGTTAAATTGAAAAAATGTACACAAAGAGTGCATTTCATATTGTTTATTCTATAATCATAATACTACATTTGATTGTGGTCCACAAGATTTGCCATATTGTTTCATAAACGATTTTATTCATTATATATTAATGCATTACATTGATCAGCAAACCTGTTGAAATATTCACGGCAGTCATTGGCGTAGCAATCAACTACAACATTGTTCCTATAAGATAAAAACAAAAATTGTTTTTATCAAATAAAAACAAAAATAACCAAAATTTACAGTGACACAATGTGTTAATCATTCCAAGTTACCATATTCCCTTGAAGAATTAAGTCATAGTTTTGCACCAATTACATATATATGTATCTAACCAGTTTTTAATCAGTACCAAATTATGATGGCCTGGTTAACAGGGTTCATATAGCCACTGCAAACTGCAGTCTCCTCCATTGACATTTAAACAATTTTTGAATGCATATCATTGAAAATAACAAAGCATTAATTATTGAAATTGACAGCCAGTGATTTGACTGTCAGTATTTGACCTTGTGCTCAGACTTTTTTTCTAATCATTTCGTCCTCTTAACAGTGGATGTATATTCAATCCAGCTATTGAAATCATGTTAAGCCAGTATTGTACCTAAGAGATATCAGAATCATGATGAAACTCAAATATATCTACCTGCAAGCCTCAAGAGAAATTGGTGGGCAGGGGCAGTTTTGCCTTTCCTGTCTGCTGTTTCCATGTGCCTGAATGATATGTAAAACAGAAAAATAAATTGATTTTTAATGATAGTCTAAAACCTCTGCCATACATACCTATTTTGTGAAAGCGCATCTAAATTTCCTTTGCTAAAGATCTGATGTTATCATGTAAATATATTGAAAGGATTTTGTTGGTATTTTGTGTTGTTAAGATTGTTTACATTATGATATTGATTTTATGAATCATATATCTAGTCAAAACATTTATGTTTTTACCATTTTTAGGCACTGAATAACCGGTTGATATGCCTTTAAGCCACTTTTAATTCATTCATGTAAATATAAACAAGTACAAACTTTATATATGGAGAAAATACACTGATAAATTGTGAAAATATATGTAAAATATGAAATATAGCATTTAGCATAATACAAAGCACAATGCCCTAACATCAATGAGGATGACTACTTATTGTGCATATTTACAATCCAACAAAGCCATTAAAGTATAATTTTGACCTTTAATAGTTAAATTTGTTTCTGTTCAGATTGTTCAGCACATATTTTGTGCAAAATATCATCTGAATCTTAAGTTACATTCTAAATAGGTGCATTGTGGTTATAGCACTAATTTGAATCGATTGTCTTTTTTGCTGAATAAGAAAAAGAATAATCTTAACAAATAATCATGATATTATAGATAATGTTCTACTTACAGGCCAGGCATACATAGTAATTCTGCTCTTTTTCCACAAACAAAATTACTGTTAGACCATCACTGTAGTAAATGAGTTACTCACCAGTGTGGATATGGCCACCAAGAAAACTGCAATGAATAACACTTTCATGTTGATTTTTGTCTGGGTTGTTGACAGTTTCTTTCACTCTTCTCTTTCCACAGATTTACTGATGTGAGAGATGAACTTATATATACCATTTGGTAAATGCAATCAAATAATATCACATTATTATTGATAAGAGTCATATAATTGATCAATCATTTGAAAATTAACAATAAATTTGTACCAAATTAGGAAAGAAACATGTGATTTACATATCACCCAGAACATATTTCCAACCATTAATTATTTTGGCAAGCAACGGAAATTTTATGGGAAAATCAAATCTATTTTACATTTATCTATTGCTATATGACGTGGGAAATTTAGTAATGATGAAAAACACAATCATATTTATAACTTTTTGATAACTATATCATGTTTTTTTCTTCATTTTTGGAATATTATGATCATTTTATTGTTTCATTCTATTGTTCTTTAACATAATTAAGCCAACCACTAAATGATTTAACAGTGCACTGCTTTTAAAAAGATAGTAACTGTTGTAATCTATCACTTGACCCTGTTGTTTTGATAAGTGCATGTTTTCTGCAAGAGAATTAGAATATCCTATGCTTTGAAGATGAAACAAAAGAGTTAGGAACAGTAGTGCTTGATTAAAAAGTTGAATAGGGCATAGCTGTAAATGCATTCAAACACAATGTGCTGAGGGCAAAATAATTTATGACGGTCGTAGCCATGTTGTGGAACCACTGGAAATATGGAATAAGCTCACATCACTACAGAAAATATCCTCTTGTCAAATGTATAAAAAGAAAATTGTTCTGGACGATAAACACCATTCTGTATTTTTATGAGATTTACTTATGAATGCTCTGTTTTCTGAATGGGAAAAGAAACTTTCTTTAAAAAAAGTGTGGTGTATACTACACATAACCCAGAATATACATTAACTTCATACAAATATAAAGGTGTGTATTATGGTACTTTGAGCGCTTTAGATCATTCTACAATGTATTAAATGTAAGATAAGTCAGATATTCACCAACTAGTCAATTCTATTATTCAGTATCTGTCTGTTTTAATTCTTGCACTCACTTCACTATCAGCCAGAAAGATTAGAAACTGTACAATAATGCTGGAAGAGGAAGTGTGCAAAAATGCTAGAGGAGGAAGTGTGCAAAAATGCCAGATGAGGAAGTGTGCAATAATGCTGGATGAGGAAGTGTACAATAATGCTAGAGGAGGAAATGTGCAAAAATACTGGATGAGGAAGTGTGCAAAAATGCCAGATGAGGAAGTGTGCAATAATGCTGGATGAGGAAGTGTGCAATAATGCTGGAGGAAGAATTGTGCAATAATGCTGGATGAGGAAGTGTGCAATAATGCTGGATGAGGAAGTGTCAATAATGCTGGAGTAGGAAGTGTGCAATAATGCTGGAGGAGGAATTGTGCAATAATGCTAGAGTAGGAAGTGTGCAAAAATGCTGGAGTAGGAAGTGTGCAATAATGTTGAAGTAGGAAGTGCGCAATAATGCTGGAGGAGGAATTGTGCAATAATGCTAGAGTAGGAAGTGTGCAATGATGCTGGAGGAGGAAGTGTGCAATGATGCTGGAGGAGGAAGTGTACAATAATGCTGAATGACGAAGTGCGCAATAATGCTGGAGGAGGAATTGTGCAACAATGCTGTAGTAGGAAGTGTGCAATAATGCTGGAAGGGGAAGTGTGCAATAATGCTGGATGAGGACGTGTGCAATAATGCTGGAGTAGGAAGTGTGCAATAATGCTGGAGGAGAAATTGTGCAAAAATGCTGGAGTAGGAAGTGTGCAATAATGCTGGAGGAGAAATTGTGCAATAATGCTGGAGAAGGAAGTGTGCCATAATGCTGAAGGAGGTAGTGTGCAATAATGCTGGAGGAGGAAGAGTGCAATAATGCTTGAGGAGGAATTGTGCAATAATGCTGGAGTAGGAAGTGTGCAATAATGCTGGATGAGGAAGTGTGCAATAATGCTGGAGTAGGAAGCGCGCAATAATGCTGGAGGAGGAATTGTGCAATAATGCTAGAGTAGGAAGTGTGCAATAATGCTAGAGTAGGAAGTGTGCAATAATGCTGGAGGAGGAGGTGTGCAATAATGCTGAATGACGAAGTGCCCAATAATGCTGGAGGAGGAGGTGTGCAATAATGCTGAATGACGAAGTGCCCAATAATGCTGTAGTAGGAAGTGTGCAATAATGCTGGAGGGGGAAGTGTGCAATAATGCTGGATGAGGACGTGTGCAATAATGCTGGAGTAAGAAGTGTGCAATAATGCTGGAGGAGGAAGTGTGCAATAATGCTGGAGTAGGAAATGTGCAATAATGCTGGAGGAGGAATTGTGCAATAATGTTGAAGTAGGAAGCGCGCAATAATGCTGGAGGAGGAATTGTGCAATAATGCTAGAGTAGGAAGTGTGCAATAATGCTAGAGTAGGAAGTGTGCAATAATGCTGGAGGAGGAGGTGTGCAATAATGCTGAATGACGAAGTGCCCAATAATGCTGGAGGAGGAGGTGTGCAATAATGCTGAATGACGAAGTGCCCAATAATGCTGTAGTAGGAAGTGTGCAATAATGCTGGAGGGGGAAGTGTGCAATAATGCTGGATGAGGACGTGTGCAATAATGCTGGAGTAGGAAGTGTGCAATAATGCTGGAGGAGAAATTGTGCAAAAATGCTGGAGTAGGAAGTGTGCAATAATGCTGGAGGAGAAATTGTGCAATAATGCTGGAGGAGAAATTGTGCAATAATGCTGGAGTAGGAAGTGTGCCATAATGCTGGATGAAGTGTGCAATAATGCTGGAGTAGGAAGTGTGCAATAATGCTGGAGGAGGAATTGTGCAATAATGCTCGAGGAGGAAGTGTGCAATAATGCTCGAGGAGGAACTTAGCATTGATACAAACAAATAATTTATGTCAAATGTTCCTGCAACAGTTGTCACTGAGATAAATAAATATTACCTTGAATTTTGGAATCATATATCAATATATCTCAGTTTATGTGATTACAATGTATCTTTGAAAGCTTAAAATTTCAATTTGACAGAAAACGATGATGATGTAGGTTTGGGATATTCAGGGGTACTGGCCTGACTTAGTCAACATTGGATGGCACTCTTTTGGCTGCTGAAGGCACTCTCAGTGTGAGAGGTGAGCTTGACTGCGACCAGGTCCCACAGCCTGCTTGGATGGGAGTCGAAAAATTGGCGAAAGGAAAAGACCTGATTCAGGGAGAAGGCTTCTTTTAGCTTGCTAATCCGCTGCTAAAGAGCAGCATGTAGGGTCGTATACCGCTTGTCTGTTGACCATTCTTTAGCGGGCAGCTGTCAGAGTTGCTGATGCTGCCTACATGAGGGTTTTGACGGCAACTTCCAGGGTGGAGGTCATTACAGTGATAGGCAGTGAAACTCCACAGTTGTGGCATGAAGGGTTATATGGCTGTAGCTGTAGAGAACAGGTCAGGAGTGGCTTGGCAGAGGTCTACTGCAGTGGGCTCACTTGTGGTCTCTGAGGTGAAGTATCTCAGTGCAGAGTGTAGGATACCAAAGCCGGAGACAGAAGATGGTGACCTCGAGGGCATGAGTGGCAGAGGGCTGCAGATAGACTGGCTTGTAGTTGCTGGCAGCCATGTACCAGGTTACCAAGGGGGATCCTTTCAGGTTCCAGAGTAGTCAGGATTGGTGGCGTTTGGTAGAGACCCTCCTGTAGGCAGTCTTCAGCTGGTCCAGGGAGGAGGAGACATCAGTGGCGATGCTGCTGATGGAGGCTCCATGATTGTCTACTAGGTTATCCCCAGTGAAAAGGACTGAAGTCAGGAGGGCGATATTCTGTGTAGGTTGAAGATACTGAAGGAGAGACCTCGAGTCGGTGTGAATGGTTACAGGACCAGTCTCAGGAGAGTTGGCTGCATGACGTAGGGTTCAGAGAAGTCCAATCAGCTCTACTTGGAGGGTGGAAGTCGCCTGCGCCTGCTCTGGCTGTATGGGGGGTGCATGCTGCCATCGGTAAAGTAGGTCCTGGCCTTTGACGGGCTTCGCAGGCTGCTTGGTGGCTGCTTGGCAGGCTACTTGGCAGCTGTTGTGTGGGCTTCTTGGCGGCTGCTGTGTGGGCTGCTGTGTGGGCTACTTGGCAGCTGTTGTGTGGGCTTCTTGGCGGCTGCTGTGTGGGCTACTTGGCGGGCTGCTGTGTGGGCTGCTGTGTGGGCTGCTGTGTGGGCTGCTGTGTGGGCTGCTGTGTGAGCTGCTGTGTGGGCTGCTGTGTGGGCTGCTGTGTGGGCTACTGTGTGGGTTACTGTGTGGCTGCTGTGTGGGCTGCTGTGTGGGCTGCTGTGCGGGCTGCTGTGTGGGCTACTTGGCAGCTGCTGTGTGGCCTGCTGTGTGGGCTACTTGGTGGCTGCTGTGTGGGCTGCTGTGTGGGCTACTTGGCAGCTGCTGTGTGGGCTGCTGTGTGGGCTACTTGGCAGCTGCTGTGTGGGCTGCTGTGTGGGCTACTGTGTGGGTTACTTGGCGGCTGCTGTGTGGCCTGCTGTGTGGGCTACTTGGCAGCTGCTGTGTGGGCTGCTGTGTGGGCTACTGTGTGGGTTACTTGGCGGCTGCTGTGTGGCCTGCTGTGTGGGCTACTTGGCGGGCTGCTGTGTGGGCTGCTGTGTGGGCTACTTGGCAGCTGCTGTGTGGGCTACTTGGCAGCTGCTGTGTGGGCTACTTGGCGGCTGCTGTGTGGGCTGGTAGTGTGCTGCCAGCTGGGCTGCTTAAATTGGCGGGCTGTGGAGTCTGCCGGGGCTGGGGCTTGACGAGTCACTGGGTCAACCGAGTAGGGCCGCCTTTGAGTGGTCTGCTTCAGGCTCTGGTCAGTGGGCTGTACCACACGAAATCTGGTGAAGGAACAGCAAGAGTGTGTGAGATGCCCGAAGTGCTGAAAATGAAATAGGTCATGAATACATTCTACTTAAAATTAAAGTAATGACATATTTTTTTGCAATCTGCTAAATTTGTTTTAGCCTCATTCATGAAATGGTCCAAATGAATTTCTTAATCTATGTTCGTATCCTATAGAGAAATACATAGAGAATAAACGCCACCTATTCACTTGGTGTTGTAGCATTGGCATTTAATAAAAAAGATGACATAGAAACATGTTGCTTGTTCTTTAAAGTAAACAATTTTGATACATATTATTAAAACCCAATATAAATGCAAACATTGACAAAAGCTTTCATCTGTCAATATATCCATTATCATGATCTGTATACCACAATACCTGACATGTAGAGGCATATCAACACACGTACAGCTGAGCATTATTGCTACACATATTTCGTCATTCAAATTGTGGCTTTATTGAAATCATAATGGCAATATTAGAGTAAGCAATATTAAGTTTCGTAGTATAGAAATTATAATTCTGTATTTTTAATACTGTCAAAACAATTGTGAAGTCAGAGAACTATTTTGGAGGCATTGACAATATCTCTAGGAAGTGACGTGTTGTGCATGTTGCCATTTTGGCTGTTCTTGGACAGCACATCATCCAAGATGAACCACTGAAAACATTTCAAAAGGCATTTATTTCTAAAAGGGGGAGCAAGGCCTTGGAATGGACATTGGGAACAAGGACAAAATGTTTATATTGCTCTTAGTAGCAATTCTGAAGTATGATTTAATCTTCTCACTGGAGGCCATGGCGCAGTTGGTCAGAGCACCATATTATTATCACCAGTTCCTCATTGGTGATTCAAAGGTCATGAGTTTGATCCACAGCCATGTCGAGATTGAACTCATGATACAATTTCCCATATGAAATATATATCACGATTTCAAGTATAATCAACAATACAACAAGATAATTCAAAGAATACAATGAATTTAACGGACAAGACAGTGCTCTAAATGAACAAAACAAAATAATAGCGATATGCATTATGCTTTGGTCTCATTTGTTGCTGGTATGTTTGTCTCTGAAAAAATTCAAAACATTCTTACGGATTACTATGTAAAGTATGAATTAATAATTCGTCACTTCAAGCTAATAACCAACATCAGTTGTTGTCCATTTGCAATGGACTGAAGAATTTAATGTTTCTGAAAAGCTTTTTGCATTTGTTCCATTAATGTCAATTGGTGCCAGTCTAGGAATCATTATATTGAAGTTTATATCGTCTATAGATGATAAAGCAGGAAAGGTAATGTTTGTCACACAGATCAATTTTCAACAAAGTAAACAGGTAATCTATAGGCCTTTTCAGACTATCCTTTATTTAATGGACAGTCCTCAATGCATGAATAAATGATGATCAATTTGTAAAATAGTTTAAGAGGAAAATAATTATTATGCATCCTTTGGCACAGGCAATTTGTATTAGTTGCAATGTTTGTCATCCGGCAAAATCAACTTAGAAGTGTATACTGCGTGAATCTTAGTGTGTGAGTATTAGATATCAATGATCGTAATTTCTTATTTAAGGTAACATTTATACTTAATATGTAATGCTGGTAACATTTTTTCAAACGAATTTGATAAAGGTCAGGATGCTGTAAATAGGAATGTTTTTCATATATTTTTTTCAGGAGCAATATGGCAACTTTTATGGGAGTATTCTTTTTCACAATTTTATCAATGGATGGAATATTTTGTGGTAATTTGAATAATTGATAATCTGCAGCTGCACACAAAGATACCGCATATTAGTAGAAAGTATTTTTGCATATCTTAAGTCTAATCATTAAGTAGCAATGGTCAAAGAGCATGACAGATTTAACATGGATATTATTATATATGGAAATATATTTAATTTAGAAATATCATTGGAATGGCGGGGTTGGAATACTCTATTCCCAGACCCAAAGGATTCCTTTCAAGTGGATGGTTCTATGATCTGCAGAGTCCACCACAATGGTCATGTAATCTTGGGCAAACTTTTGACTTCCACTGGTTGCTTTGTGTATTATAATGATGTTGACCAAGTTTTTAAGGTATGTCAATACTTGGTGGAACCTGATGGGTACAGGGGCAGCCTACAATGGGAGACTGGCCAGCCTGGGGTTATTCCATGTGGTGCTCTTGCTGGAGGGAGATCAGCAGATGGACAGGATGTGCTCTATTTCGCCAGAGTTAACACTGGGTTTGTCAAAAGAGGTGCAGCTTACAGCAAAAATAAGAAATGTGTTTATGAGAAAAAAGACTTTTCACCAGGCAGATGTGTCCGGGAATTCGACTTTCTCATATACTTTGAAGGTTTGTTAACCATCTTGTTGTTATTTGAATGACAAGGACATTATTGATCTTATCTGATAAATACTTCAGTTGAATAATAACTGGTGCAGTGATTCTAAAAAAAAATTTAATTTGTGGGTATTTAAAATTCTAAGATCTTGGCTTTGAGGTATATTTCCATCACATTTAAGACACTGAATTAACTGATGTTGTGACCAAGGGACAGGTTTGTTAACCATCTTGTTGTTATTTGAATGACAAGGACATTATTGATCTTATCTGATAAATACTTCAGTTGAATAATAACTGGTGCAGTGATTCTAAAAAAAAATTTAATTTGTGGGTATTTAAAATTCTAAGATCTTGGCTTTGAGGTATATTTCCATCACATTTAAGACACTGAATTAACTGATGTTGTGACCAAGGGACAGGAAATGTATAATGCAGAAATTATAACAGATAAAAATGTGTCAACTTGCACCTCAGTACAGTTTCACATTCCGGCTACACTGGATGCCAAGGTAAGTATTTGCATGTTTTTCTATCAATTGAATTATTTTGGTTGCCAAATTGTTTAGGACAAGCATGTTTTTGTTTTTCTTTTCTTTATATGAGGGGTGTTAATCAAATTTAACAGTTATATAAAAATTTAACAGTTATATCAATTATATTATTATATCCTAGGTATTGTTGCCAACCTTATGTCCTTCACCTATAACCACTGTTAATGTGGTAATAACTGGTAGAAGCACAGCGACGAATATATGTGAAGAGCCTGGGCTTGTCGTCATGTCTAAGTGTACAAGTCAATCTCCACTAACTGCCAGTGCAGAAGACAATATTCTATCTGGGGGAGAGTGTGCTGGAAGAGATATGTATGAAGGTTGTGAGCTGTTTGAGCAATGCAATTTTTTGTATGTGAATCAAACAGACAATGGAACTGGAAAGTTGGATATCAGATGCGCATTCCAGTGTTTCATTGATAATGGACCATTGCATATTCAGATAAACAATCCATGGTGGCTTTTAAACACTGGCAATCTGGATATTTGTGAGTTGGAAATTGAATAATATTTCTAGAATATGAATGCATCATGTGCATTATTGAGTAGGCATGTGCATAATTGACTAACCACGTAATACAGAAACAATTTGTAACAGAATTTATGGAAATTAATTTGGTATATTAATAGTTCTATATGGATACGTAACATCTGTTATGGAAGGTATGGTATCATAACACATTGATGCACATAAAATCCTTTGATCCAGTCATGGTTGCCAATGGAGATTGATCATTAAAGACTTACATATATATAAAGACTTACATATATATCTGAAATTGAGATTGAATTCATGGCACATTTTCACACGAGCTGAGGTCTGTGCCAAAGGGTTAACCCGTTGTCCTTGTAAATCTGTGACTGGGTGAGTTGTCGTGTCAAGGACCTGCAACGTGACAATTCAGTGAGGCATCACTATATCATCACGGAATGACTAAAATAGTGTTTAAAGTGATGTAAAACCCCAAACAAACAAACAAAGCAACCAGAGTATGGAGGCGGGACAGTAACTGGTGGAGTAATGCTACTGTGTGAGGGCTGGGGTTGGTTTCAGTGGCAGGGAGGTGACAGTGGCAGGTTAAAATATGTTATGTTTAAGTTTTGCTGCAGCTATTTTGCATACTCGATTTGAAGAAATTCAAAAATGCTTTTTGAAAGGGATTGGAAGCAGTTTTCGGGAGGATAGTAGATAACAGGGTATAACATATAGAAAGGGGTGACTTTGGAGATGAATAGGTTAAAACAATGAAAGTTTGAGATTTCTAGCCAACAATTATGATATCTAATGATTCTCCCTCATTCAAAAATATATCACCTTGGAATTCAGCCCCCTCTGGAAGAGGTCCTCCATCTTGTCATCTCTGCACATGAAAAAAATAATTTAATTGTCTCAGCTTGATAATCAACCACACCATCTTTAGGCGTGAATTAGGAATTGACAGGTTAAGTATAATCATTAGACCTAAGATCTCTGCCACTCCTCCTGTCAAGGAGTAGATCACAGAAGTAAAGGGGCGTCTCCCAGTTCAAAGCCTTCCAGGTGGTAAGGAGGGTTTTAAAATCAATTCTGGGACGAACAGAGAACCAATGTAATATCTCAGATATATGATCAAATTCCTTAATCTTTCCCACAACATTTGATGCAGAGTTCAGTTTCTTAGTCTCTGAATTTGGGAAACCAGCCAGGAGACCAAATCTATAGCCCGGGATGGATATGACAAAAGCAACGGTTTGACTCTTAGCAGTTTTGTCATTTCGACATTGTCTGATGGCTGCTATATTTCTTACTGACCTCACTAATACAACATTCCAGTTTATGTCCAGACAAAAACTGGACTACTGGTGTGATTTGCAGAAATGTACATGTAGATATGAGTATCATCGGTATTAATATGATAACTGAGCCCATATTTTGTGAGCATGTCAGCAAGGCAGGCATGTAAATTGTAAAAAGGAACGGTCCTAGGACCGATCCATGGGGAACTCCATGGACCTCAGAGAGGATAAATGCTGTCCAACTTTGTCAAACCTCAGAGAGGATAAATGCTGTCCAACTTTAGACAAGGTATTGCATCCTTTCCATACCTATTAATAATTGGTCGGCTCTGCAATATCAGAGCAAAGCACCCAGCTAACAATTTTACGTTTTTTCTACGTTGTAGGCACGTTGTGTTTTGGTGCTGAGCATGTTGTAACATGACGTTGTATGGACGTAGATCTGTGAACACCAGTTGGGAGCACGTTGTTGTACAACGTTGTGAGCACTTCCTCAGCACTTTTTTTCTACGTTGTGAGCACGTCCTCAGCATGTTCTTAGCACGTTGTGAGGATGTGCTCAACACGTTGTG
This sequence comes from Amphiduros pacificus, assembly GCA_949316495.1. Classification (NCBI taxonomy): domain Eukaryota; kingdom Metazoa; phylum Annelida; class Polychaeta; order Phyllodocida; family Hesionidae; genus Amphiduros; species Amphiduros pacificus. The sequence goes on from OX439012.1 coordinate 26,573,349, forward strand.
AGCACGTTATAAACTGACATTATGTTTTGAACATGTTGTGATTAAACCATTTAAGCATATTCTCAGCATATGTTGCAAGCACATGGTGCTCAGCATGTTGCATCCAGCTGTGAACAAATTCGGCTCTCTTGAGCCAAATCTAGTTTCTCAGTTGGGATTGTTTCATCAGCTGGCATGTTATGCTGATTTTTTGATTTTGTCTAAAGTTATATGGCTATATATTGCAGTAGATAATAACAATAAATTTCTTTCACAACAAGAGACATGATCATTTATTTTTTTATTATATTTTAGTCATTCAGAACACTACGTATTGTCCACTAAATTCACTGTAACTTTGAATTACCTAACAACTAAGCTGTTACAGGTCGCCATTTTCTGTGGTACTGCAGCAACCTATTGGCCAATTTAATCACCACAAATTTTCTTCTACGTGCTCACCATGTTGTCAGCACGTTGTTAAAAAACATTGCAAGACAACGTGCTGACAACGTAGTCAGCACGTAGAACAGCAACGTCGTTATTAAGTCAGACCACAACGTTATCCTTCTACGTGCTCAGCATGTTGAAAAAACATAGCAAGACAACTAAACCTTATTTCTACGTGCTCACAACATTGTTTCTACGTTGTGTGTTACCTGGGCAGCAACAAATTCACAAAATATTTCATCAAACCGAAACAAATAGACAGATTGCCATCCAATGTTGCCCGCCCAACCAAAATTAAATGCACACCGACCTGGGTCGCCATCTCCTGCCATTGTTACAATGGACATTTTTTGTTTAAATTTGTTAGCTGGTGATATCATTAGGATTATTAATTCCAAAACCACAAGTGACAATGTATTGTGGTTAATTTGAATTACCCTCACACCCTCACACCAAAGCTAGGTCAATGGGCAAATATTTAATATTGATATCCACAAGTATGTCTCCCTTAAAATCAAACACTCTTGTGAGACTCAAATGAATATTTTCTGACTCATTGAAAGGATGAAGTGTAACATCTCACCAGGTGTACTTTATTCATATGCTTGTTTTGTATATATTTGTACTAGATCAATTTGTACTAGATCAATATTCAATATATGTTTTGCAATTAAGACTCAAATCATATTTTGAACATTTCACAACTATTTCTAGAATTTTAAAAGATTGAAGTGCTGAAAAATAATATTGATGTCAAACATTTTATATCCAACATTTATATTTATAAAGAGGGGCCAATTTATACCATTATGAACATGACAGGGGCTTGTTGAGACATACATGTAAAAATTGCTATGAAAAACCCCATTAAATGCAATGAAATGAAACACACCATTATTTCATGTCTTGTATGTATTCAAGCTACCGGAGCTTATGATAAACAAGGTAATGTTTTAACAAAGCATCGGGGTAGAATAAATCATACAATGTTTCTGAGTTGATATCCAACCCGTAGATATATTGGACGCCTGCATTTCAAACATTAGGTCAGATTTGGAAAGTGTGTCATCCTGGTCTTATAGATAGAACATTAACTACAAGCAAGCAACAGAAGCTGGGACTTCAGGTTAGATGGTTAAGGTTGGACAAGTATTTCTGTCATGGTCATGAAGAAATGATGTTTGCTACTAGGTTGTCCCTCATTCCATTTGGTTATCAAAGGCCATGATGAGTGCAATTATGTCTATGTGATAATGCAAAGGAAAGATCCCCAGTCAATCCTCAAAAAGAGTTGGGCATTAAGTCATGGTGACAGGCTTCCATTTGACCTGTTATAGCCTGAACCGTGTCGTCAAGATCGTTAATACAAACAAAAAGCCATAATCGTTATCCGGTCTGGAAATGCTATACCAATAGACAAGAACATCAGTGCAAATAGTTTTTTTGTACGTTTTTTTTGTATATATATATGACTATGTATATATATATGTATATATGTATATATATATGTATATATATATGACTATGTATATATATATATATATATATATATATATATATATATATATATATATATATATATATATATATATATATATATATATATATATATACATATGTCTACATTATCCGAATGGACAAGATAGGATGGACAAATAAACCAATATTAAAATAATTTGCTAAGTTACATAATATGTGTAAAAATAACAAACTTTATTTATGAATTTGTCAGTCTAAAAGTTCTTGCTAGTATTGGCTTACAAAAAAACTATTTGCACTGATGTTCTTGTCTATTGGTATAGCATTTCCAGACCGGATAACGATTATGGCTTTTTGTTTGTATTAACGATCTTGACGACACGGTTCAGGCTATAACAGGTCAAATGGAAGCCTGTCACCATGACTTAATGCCCAACTCTTTTTATATATATATATATATATATATATATATATATATATATATATATATATATATATATATATATATATATATATATATATATATATATATAATACAATATTTGTTATGGTAGACATGCATATGCACAGTTTATATAGCGCTTCTCAAAAAGTGGTTTCACTATTGATGTTAATTTACTATTTACTGTAAAATGATAATTCAATGTATCTATGAAGGTTTGCTGTATGTGTTTTTGAACTTACAAGCATGTGTTGCTCCACTTCATTAATAAAGCTTTCTCCAAATCATATCAGATGAGTCATGTTCTCTCTCAATTATTCCCGTGAGAACCCAGGACAGATCCATACTAATTGGACATCAGAGAGGATATATGGTGTCCAACCTTGACCCATTGCCTCCTGTCCAATACCATTTCTAACCAATCACAGTAGAGTATTATAGAAAGAGATCTGATAGGAATGAGGATTAACCATTTCTCTAGGATGTAATTGATTTTTAGTGTCACACACAGATTGGAGATAGTGCACATTGGATCTCCTCTCTAACTGTGTAGCCTTACTGCATAGGCTCTGAGTGCCCACGAGACATAAGTGGAGCGGCCAGCATATCAAATCAAAATCAAAATCTAATCAATGTTCGCCAGGGATTGGGTGAGAGTAATGCATGGTTGGGCTCATCTGGATCCTTGTGATTTTTGCAAAGGGGAGGATATAGATAGGTGCTGGGGAAAGGCAGGTGCCTAAATGCTGGGTGTGGCTGTTCCTAAATGGCACTACTGTATGTAAAGTGTTACACAGGGTGACGTGTATAGTTGAGAGGATAAGGAATAGAAAGATTGGAGATGTTTGTGATTGTTTGGAGATGTTTGTGATTGTTTGGAGATGTTTGTGATTTACAGTACATAAGATGTTACATGACTGCATATATACTTTTTTCAGTAACATTAAAAATGGGAGCGTTTCAACGTTTGACCTTCCGATTGACCTTTACCTGAGCGCAATATAACTTATTGCTCTTAGCCTTTACATGTATAATTGTTGCTCAATTAGTGCAAAAATCATAAAAGACCTACAGGCACGGCCGGCAGAGGGCTCAAACATTGGAAAATATTTCATAAGGTTTCATATTTCCTCATGTTTGAGCTATTTAAAACTCCTCACCTTTAACATTTGCTCAATTTGTGAGAAAAAAAACCACGAAGGCACGAGGTAACCAGTGTGATGATCCAGTTTTCCCGCCAAACCCAACTTTATAACCCCCAGATGGCAACACTGTCTGCTATCACTAGATGGCTCTGCTTTGAGACTTGTCTCCTATCTTTATTTTTACAGAACGTAAGTCGAAAAAAGATAGGGACACCGTGCATTACAAATCAAGGTCAACAAACAAAATGGCAGCGCCTGTATGTGCACGTTTTTCTCCTAATTTCCATAGAATTGTTCTGAAATTTGGCAGTGCCAGGTTATTGTTCTCAATCGGTAGACATCCAATGTGCACATCCACACCAGGAGATAATCACGGTATGTAGAGTGTTTATCATATGCACCTGTAGACCATTATTTGTGCCGTTTGTTCATCTCAACTCAAGAGTCAAGACCAGGCCTTGTGGGCTTGCTTGCTTGCTGTCAGATCAGTCTGTGCTAGGATTTACCAGTGCCGGGGCTGATGCGGTCCTTAATTGTAAATAAAGGTTGGACCATTCATCTTCCAGACCTGTTATTTAAAATAACAGCGATAGCAAGTGGACCGCGCTATTGAACTGCCAAATTGGACCGCGGTCAAGCTGCTGAATTTGGGCATTTTATCTTTCTGAATTATCTACAACTTAAGTACAAGTTTAAATGATCCACAAGTTGGAGAAAATATGAGTTTAACAATGCTCAGAAATGCATATTATGTTTTGGAAGATTAAAATGGCCGACCAACTTGAATATGTATTTCTAATGTCGGGGCCAGAGTAAAAAGTGAGAATATTCACAGTATTATATGCCAGACATTAAGTCTAATTATGGCGGAAGTAGCTTATTAAGATTAAGATTGGCAACTGACACTTGTAAATAATTGATAAAATATACAAATTCAGCCGCTCGACAGCGGTCTGATGTGGCTGATCAAACAGCGCAGTCCACTTGGTACTGTGGTTATTTTGACCATATTCGGCGACAGTAGCAGTTTCTTTTCTACTCCCAAAGACATCGGAATGATGGACTGAATATTGTACGAGTTTTCACTTAAGTTATGAAGGGTTCACTAATATCTTGGGAAATAATACATTTACAGAAATAATATATACATTTTAAAAATCATGAACAAGATTTTTAGTATATAATTTATCAGGAGATTTTAATTAGATATAATAACATCAGCAAGACTTTGTGAGTTACAGCCCCCTACCTCAGGGAAGACCCTCACCCTAAAAAGGTTCAGAGGAAAGGTAACAGTCAAATTATCAATGTATTCCAAAGCATTTATCTATATGATCATGTATAAATATAACAAAATTATGAAACAGGTCATCTCGTGCATAGACATATATCAAAATAATATAACATGTCATCATATGCATAAACATTGACCTCAGTGACCCGCTTAATGCCACATACAGTCTTCCCGATAGTCACCAGACCTTCAACGGACCGTAAAAAAAAGAAAGAATATCATCGTGAAAAGTAAACAAGCCAGGTACAAGCTTCCCAAACAGCGATATAATTAAAATCTTTCTTTTATTTTGCACATAGAAATATTCTGACACGTGTTGGCAATAGTCCGCCTTCATTTTATCAGTTTAAAGTATGCACAAGTCAGAGGAAATGCGAGTTTAACAATGCTTAAATACGCATATAAGACACAAGGTCGTCATTTTGAAAACCGGAAGTGACGGGGACAGGCTCGTATTTTTGGCGCGAAAATGATCGGACGCTATTCATTCGCATTGAAAATATTAATGTATTGCGCAATGATGGATCCCTGACACTTCGTATTTACGTTTTACTTTTAAAATGACTGCCGAACATCTCGAGGGATAAATTTTGAGAAAAGTTAGAATTTTCACAAAAATACATGTCGGACATGAGGTCCGACCATGACAGAAAATATGCCGGACCGTGGCAAAAAATATCGGTCTGGACCGGCGGTCCGGCGGTTATCAGGAAGACTGCACATATGATGGCCAGGTCATCCAGGTGTGAGTCATAAGTGTGACAAAATAGATATTGGACTAACTGATTCTAACTGTTAATGCATTCAGATGTGTCACCCCATCACGATCAGTCCCAGGGTGCCTCAGATCCCGCACCCCTCTTCACAGATTCCAGAGTTCAGGAAATATTACACCGGATCACAGGATTTGACCTTGACCAAGTATTCAAGGTGCGCTCGACGCCAAACTACAAAGCCCCGGATTACAAACTTATGACAGACCAACAACTCAGAGAAGTAAGTTTTGTATTCTTAACCAGTTTCTGCCAAACACTCTATAGATATTAAATCTTCTATAAGCATGACCAAATGAGGTCACTCGTTTCAATCAAGTGAACATATTGTATTTGTAATCACTCACCAACCTAGTAAAATAAGGTCACATATACTATGGCTATATGTGACCTTATTTGGTCACATTCATATGTGTTAAAGTCTTCCATAAGCATGACCAAATGAGGTCACTCATTTCAATCAAGTGAACATATTGTATTTGTCATCACTCACCAAGCTAGTAAAATGATAAAATCATTTACTATGGCTATATGTGACCTTATTTGGTCACATTCATATGAGATCTAGTGAAAACTAGGTTTATGGCTGTGCGTGACCTTATTTGGTCACATTCATATGAGATGGAATGAAAACTTGATTCTTTGTGAGCAAAATTATATTCTACACTCTATATTTTTCTGGGCATTTACAAATAATGCAAATGATACTTCAACATGTATGATGATTTAATTCAAGGTTTAAATATATTTGGAATTGTAGGCGCAAGAGGAAGCTCTGCAGATGTCAGCAGTCCGCCTCCAGATGCCGCCAGTGTTGAGAGAGCGAGACAACAGCCGGCACGAGGTGATATCGGAGGACCGTGAGATCGCTGACTGGGGGGATTGCAAGATGGTCTTCACAGATATCACATACGGAGTACCACACCATGTCAGTATCAACAGCTTCATTCACAATGATCTGAATTAACCGCTGGACATTGTCTCCGCAAAGTGATGTCCTATAATTGATGAATTAAATATTAATCTAAAAAATATTTCAATTAAGATAACTCACCCAAAAATAAAAAATTAGCACGAACTCTTGTTTCATATATTTATATACATACACACATAAATATACACACACATACATATATTTGGCAGCCGTGTTGGGAAACATAAAATATGAATATCCCTATGGTAGGTCTCAATCTCGCCTCCTGATGTAGGCTAAATTACCTTAAATAGGTTTTTAGTACAAAAAAATTAAATTTAAAAAATGTAAAAATTTAGATCCCCAGGAACATTTACATATGAATAGAGCACTTACCAATAGACAGTTTGAACCACACATCTATTAGGTCAAGGATGAGTAAATTAGGTTTAAATATTGCCATCCAATAGCCATGTGTGACCTCATGATGTCATGTTATCAGCATTCCTTACTTTATATTGTCATCTTTAAACTTGATTAAACAGGTGTATGGCCCTTCCTGGTAGATGGTAAAGCAGCCGGCCAGCCTATGTGACGATTATCTATATTTTGTTTCAGAAGCGCATGGTTGTGGTGCGAGAAGTTGATGGCATCTTGAGAACAGCCAACCCAGAAGAGAGGGATCGTATACTCCACATCTACAACCCACAGTCTGGCAAAATGCACAAAACACCCAAAATATTCACCGCAGCAAACTTTGAGGTAAGCTCTCTCCAGACTGTGGATTCATCCATGGCCAAAGGCCCAAGCAATTCACCATCAATCCCATCTTTCCAACAATATGTATATCTATCCCATCAATTGAATGTGGATTGACTTACATTCTACAGAACACATGTGGCTAAATGGGGCAATAAAGTCATCAGTTCATCACATAGAATTAGTACTTCATCACATAGAATCAAGCACTGCATTTAAGGTCTTTCAAGTTATGTGATGCATGTAATTATTTAGACTGATAAGACCATGCCATAACCAAACCTTCTGTGCCCACACCACCTTGTCAAATGTTGTGATTACACATTCAGAAAAGACCCTATAAAATTGATATAGGCTCTTTGCAATTTGTGAGGTGGACACTACAATGATGCCGAATGATATCAGATTGCTTTGTCACTTGGTGATATTTTGTACACATTTTGATCTTAGAATGTTACTGTTATACATCATCTTATCAAGATGATTTTTACTTTATTTCTTTGACCCAATATTTTGCAATATACAAATCTTTGTTGGAAAACTATCTCTAGAAATCACATAATTATTAGCATATCTATTAATACATTTTAAGTTTCTTTCTTTTGAAAATGGTAAATCCATGTAAAAAAGTTGAATAATGATAATGATGGAGATATTTCATGCTTTCATCAAAATTCTAATTGTCACAAAATTATACTGGGATGTTGGCAGAAAAGATGGTCAGAAATTGAGAGCAATATATATCTGGAGGTGGCAAATTCTGGAAGTGGGTAAACATGATATCAAAACCTCATGAGGTGTTGATAATATCAGACAAGGGGCTGATTGTCATCTCTGGCACAGGGGCATGAAACCACCTTGCTGTGAGGGCATTCAAAACACATCTAACTTTTAATAACACCACCTTCAATCTTTTATCTAAATTTTCCATGCAAGATAATCATGTGGGTAACTACTTCTTGTAGTCATTGTAGTACTAACATGCATCCCACAATTGACCTGCTGGTGACAGACTCTTAATCTGCTCAACACGTCTGATATATTACCAGGATCATTAGTTTATGTCTTGACAACATAAAGTAAAGATAGTCAACTTTATCAATCAATCATGATCAATTTGAATAAAAACTAAAGAAGTACAACTCTGCAGACATCAATTTGTGTGCTGTAGGGATGTGCAGATTTCTAGCTAACATTGTATCTGTGCCATCTTAGTCAGAGGAACACCCTGTCCTTTGTTTACTATTACATAATGTTTACACTGTTATGCTTTGATGTGAGACCATTTCCTCAAAGTGCAGGAATATATCTTGCTCTGACAGACCATTGACCACAAGTTGGGTGATGTATGTAAGAGCAGAGGGAAGGTCAGAGGGTAGATGTGGGTACCCTGGGTGGCATGACATAATACCAATTAACACATACAGAAGACAGGACTATCATTCCACAAATGAATTCTTGATCTTTTGAGCAATATGAGTTGGTCGACTTAGATATTGGATAAAATATGATTCATCTTAACATCATTTCCAACCATTTATGAAAATAAATTTATAGAAAACATGCTTATAGTGTATTGTCCAGACACATCCCATTTTTTGTAGGGGGACATGCAGACATGAAGGAATCCACTGAGTCGTTCATGCTTTTCTGATAAGTGTATGAAGTAGATTTGACTGAGCTTCATCCCTCTTCCTGATAGACCCCACAGCATAAAACGGTTGATAAAGGATGGTGACAGTCAAGGGGTAGATTACAAATAGACATGCATTAGTTCTGATTCATCTGATTCTGATAACAAGGGGGCTGATTGAAATGGTTGATAGAAACAATAAAGTCATTAATTCCACACCTCACCATAGGTGGGCCTCATTAACACCATCAATAGATTAGCAGGGTGGTTTGATATATGTGAAGAAAGTTCAGATAAATGGGTTTCTTTCAGTTTATCAAGACAGAAGGACAGGACATGCTATAGATGGGATTGATAGAATTGTTGGAATTTATAGGAAGTAGCCAAAGATGGAATTGTTCAGATACATCCGATTCTTCTCATTTCTAGAAATATGGGGTTTACCAGATATGTGTAGGAAAATATACAGAGCTTATGGACTGTGCAGGTTTGTACATAGAATACTTACTGAAGGTATGATCAATATTGAATTATATTGGTTCATGGGATAGATGGAATTGTTGGAATTGATGGACACACACAAATAGATTTGTTCAAATCTTCTCCTTTATAGAATACAACCATATTTCTAGATAAATATAACATATAAGATAGGTCTGATTTATCAAATATCTTCAGTACACTTCAATCACTTGTTGGGATTGATATATGTGTTGTTGGAATTGATGGGGTTGTTGGAAATTAGAGGGGGGCATTGGCCATGCCTCGATTGTATAGGGCTGGTTGAGCCCTGCTTCTTTGCCTGGTCTGGATCTCTCTTCCCATATTGATACCATGATTTCTCTGCCTTGTCTCTTCTTGTGGTAATACATCTCTACAAATCCTCTGGTACTATATCTCTTCTAGTACCATGTCTCTTCTTGTACCATGTCTACTGGTACCATGTCTCTACTGGTGCCATGTCTCTTCTAGTACCATGTCTCTACTGGTACCATGTCTCTTCTAGTACCATGTCTCTACTGGTACCATGTCTCTACTGGTACCATGTCTCTACTGGTACCTTATCTCTACTGGTACCATGTCTCTTCTAGTATCATGTCTCTACTGGTACCATGTCTCTACTGGTACCATGTATCTTCTAGTACCATGTCTACTGGTACCATGTCTACTGGTACCTTATCTCTACTGGTACCATGTCTACTGGTACCATGTCTCTACTGGTACCATGTCTCTACTGGTACCTTATCTCTACTGGTACCATGTCTCTACTGGTACCAATAAAAACACATTTTATGCTTATATGAGAAAAGTTTGTATGAAAAAAAGATAAGTATTTTCCACATATAAAAAAATAAAGATCTTTAGATGTTCCAGATCTATGTACTTTTGATGCCTTACAAGCGATCTTATCCTTTTATCATTTATCGTAAAGAACAAAAAAGACATTAAACCATTGAATAAAGAAATACAAGAATGCATAAATAAGATATCCAAAAGTGAAATTAAGTGCAATAAAAGTTGAAGCATCTTTTTAGACACTACATTGTAAATAAGAAGAAAGAACACAGTAAATGATACAGTTGGGTTAGATAAATTGTTTTTGTTTTCTGGGCAGCGTGTCTTAGCCGAGGGGAAATATGAATATCTTCTGGATTGGGCCTGCCTGCAGTTTTCTCCAGATGATCCAGAGTATATTCGGGTATGTGGAAACACTTCTAATATTTATAAAGTAAAAATTATTTATTAATATATCACTCAACAATTTAATGAAATAAGAACTTACAGGGAATTAATATGTAATGATTTACAGCTCTCAGGTGGTTGTAAACATCTATTCACTCAACCATAGATATGAATAAATCAGGTCACGCAACCTGTTCCAGTGACTGTATTCTAGTGACTCTATCATGTTCATGCTGGACTATTTCCTAATTCTTTGATTTTATCAATGCTTAGCATGTTAATTTAAGACATCTGAGACCAGAATGAATAACCTACATTTTTATACCTTTTTTGTAAGATATATTTTTTTATTTTTTTTATTTTTTATTTTTTTTAATATTAATGAATGATTTTGCCACCAGGTGACGCAGCGTTCCTATGAGCACATAGACCGGGCAGGAAAGTACCACAGTTTAAGGAATACAAGGCATTTTGGTGGCATGACATTTTACCTGACCAGACATCACAAAATAGATGGTCTCCTAGTGGACATGATTCAGAGACAGATGTAAGTTAGCAAATGATAATCTACGAGCTATTTCTCCATGTATTGATGTGGGGCTGGTAATTAAAATTTGTCTAAATTTGTCTAAATTAAATTCTAGAAAGATTTGCTATAAAATGTCAGCACATCAAATGAAGCCATCTGTATAGTTGTTCATGAACGTGAACATTATAAAATCACTCAGAGTTATTGTGTAAACAAAGCTATAAGTGAACAGATAATGACATGCCACAGCTGTGAGTGACCAAATAATGCCATACAACAGCTGTAAGTGACCAAATAATGCCATACAACAGCTGTGAGTGGCCAAATAATGCCATACAACAGCTGTGCCCGAACAGAATGACTATGCGTGAACCTATTTATTCACGATCGTGCACGACCAAATAGATGTCTGGCCCGAACTGTTTAACTAAGCTGTTAGTCTGTGTTATAAGAGATTACAATACTGAATGTTTGTGAGGAAGATGATTACATGAGCTAAGTGGAATATAACTATTTCAGGTTAAATGACGCCTACGATACAGTGTGTTTGTACCACCTCGTGCATCCAGACTGTGAATCTGCTACCCAGACCAGACAACAGAATCTCACAGACCAAGCCCACGTCATTAAGGTAAATGCCATACAACAGGAATCTGTCCGAGTCTTTGACACGGAGAGACCAAGGCCACTGTCAGGTGTCCCCATGTTGGCTTGGCTGGAATTGTTTAAATTCACTAGGGAATCGTTTTTATAAAAGTTTACCAGGATTTTTCAGTCAGAAAATGCTACAAATCCAATCTATCAAACACAATATATTAACAGGATTATTTTTTGTTTAAATTCACTAGGGATTTTTTTTTTTAATAAAAATTTACCAGGATTTTTCAGTCAGAAAATGCTACAAATCCAATCTATTACAATTTTTGTTAAAATGATTATCAAAAGGCCTTTTTTTGATAAGTGAAAATACACTTGTAACAGTGATTGTTGGTTTGTTTTCAGTTATATGCCACGACAGACGCGAAGGATGGAAGCCGGGTGGAGTTAGCACTACAGGCCTACCAGGAGAACGAACAATCTCAGAGCATGGCCACGTAATACATACTCCTGCCACAAACACTTCTAGCATAAATGAACTGACTAGTCCATGCCAAATTCCTTTTCACAATGTTAAGTCAAACTGTATACAGGAGGTTCATCATGCCATTTATTGCCACCAGACGGAGCCCCTGTATCGAAGAATATCAGTATAAATATTTATGTAAAAGAGGACTTGTAAACCATGATAAATCCTGTGTCAAAAGTGAAAGACAATTCAGACGAAATTTTGATGTTAATAATAGAACTTTCCAGTTAAGAAAATAGCATTTTCCAGTTGAGATAATAGCATTTTCCAATTGAGATAAAAGCATTTTCCAGTTGAGATAATAATAGCACTTTCCAGTTGAGAAAATAGCATTTTCCAATTGAGATAATAAGGCAAGAACATGTGAGTACAGTGTTCAGGCTGGCAGATCTCTCAAGTTGGTTCTGGTGGAAGGATCTCAAGAGTCCGAAGGACGAGTGAGATCCTTCCACCAGAACCAACGAGAGAGATCTGTCAGCCTGAACACTGCACGAACCTATGTTCTTGACTTTATCTCATACTTAATTCCTAGAGATAGGTATGAGATAAAGGTTTTGGTTTGATTTCCAATCTATTTAAAGCAAAACAGAGAGGAAAACATTGCAGCATGTGTGGACCTATGTTGTGTGTCAAACAACATAAACAATGCCACGCCCCCTTTTTAATGACGTCACACTCAATGACGTCATTGCAACATATATTTTACGATGTAATGACGTCATTGAGAGGTGGGCATTGAGATCCTTCCACCAGAACCAACTTGAGAGATATCTGTCAGCCTGAACACTGCACTCACATGTTTTTTTCTTAAGATCTGTACTTTTTACAATGTTAACACTGGTCTGGTATATAAACCATCTGCGGTAGAAAAATTTGAGAAAAACTCAAGAGCATGGGTTCATGCAGTGTTCAGCCTGACAGATCTCTTTTGTTGATTCTGGTGGAAGGATCTCACTAGTCATTTAGACCAAGGATGATTTGCAAAAGTAGTTCGGCACATGGGTGATCTGCGAAAGTAGTTCGGCAGAGGGGTGATCTGTGAAAGTAGTTCGGCAGAGGGGTGATCTGCAAAAGAATATCTCATAGGTGCAGAACACCCTCTTGAAGCACCAAGTATGAGATAATAGCATTTTCCAGTTGAGATAATAATAGCACTTTCCAGTTGATAAAATAGCATTTTTCCAATTAAGATAATAGCATTTTCCATTTGAGATGCAAAGCGGATGATTTGCCCATGCCTGCTATTCATGTACATTGTAAATATAATCAGATCTGTTTATGTAATAAACAGTAAAATAAATGTCAATGTTGTGTTCTTTTTAAATCAGAATAACAAACTTTCTACACACCTCTGTGATTCCCAGTCACTGGGATTTTATTTATGAATATCTTTAGAAATTGTCTTGATATCGATTAATTTAATTGGAATAATGGGTAAACATTCTTATACATGACCCTCTTTTGCAAAATACAATTATGATCTTCAGCACCGTTTTTCAAGAGCATTTTTACAATATAATTGAGGGGAATTTTAACTGTGCCACACCCTCTCAATTCAGTTATATCTGTTCCCAGTTTCATTGATGGAGCTTCCCAGAATCGCATTGCAAATTATGCCCATAAGGTCTCCTGCAGTAAATTTGCGAGCTCGGGGCTGGGGGAGTTCAGGGAAATATTGACCTCTCTAAGATTTACCAGAAAAATGTGTCGCAAAGAATAATAACAATTATTCCACCAGAAAAAACTTACTTAGAACTACAGCTTTGCCAGTTTAATTCTGGCAAATTTATTCTCCTACTTGCCTAGATCGATTATTAACCAATTAGAATACAACATTTATTAGCACTGGTTTATAATCCGTCCCTTTTTTCCTTTCTCCTCTGGCCATTTGTTTAACACTTAATATGGGAGATTTCATCTTCGTATAGTATGATTCAATTTGTGATACACAGTGGGACATCTAGCAATCTCTCATCCCAGGGATGCTGGAACTATTTGGACTATAAGAACTATGGGTCAAATTAAACAACTATGGGTCAGACTAAAGAGTTAAAAGGGACTTGAACAGGTCTGGTTTTGGCTATCATGGCCACAGGAGTCTTAGTGGACTGGAGCAGGTCTACATAAGTTATAAGGGATTGGGGCTTGTTGTTGAAGCTGTCTGGGCTACAGGAGTTGTAGAGGACTGGGGCAGGTCTGTGGTTGTAGGAGCTGTCTGGGCTACAAGAGTTGTAGGGGACTGGAGCAGGTCTGTGGTTGTTGCAGCTGTCTGGGCTAAAGGAGTTGTAGAGGACTGGAGCAGGTCTGTGGTTGTTGCAGCTGTCTGGGCTAAAGGAGTTATAAGGGACTAGAGCAGGTCTGTGGTTGTTGGAGCTGTCTGGACTACAGGAGTTGTAGGGGACTGGAGCAGGTCTGTGGTTGTTGGAGCTGTCTGGACTACAGGAGTTGTAGAGGACTGGAGCAGGTCTGTGGGTGTATGAGCTGTCTGGGCTACAGGAGATGTAGAGGACTGGAACAGGTCTGTGGTTGTATGAGCTGTCTGGGTTACAGGAGTTGTAGAGGACTGGAGTAGGTCTGTGGTTGTTGGAGCTGTCTGGGCTACAGGAGTTGTAGGGGACTGGAGCAGGTCTGTGGTTGTTGGAGCTGTCTGAGTTACAGGAGTTGTTGAGGACTGGAGCAGGTCTGTGGGTGTAGGAGATTTATAGACTATAGGAGTTGTAGGGGACTGGAGTAGGTCTGTGGTTGTTGGAGCTGTCTGGGTTACAGGAATTGTAGGGGACCGGAGCAGGTCTGTGGTTGTTGGAGATTTATAAACTATAGGAGTTGTAGGGGACTGGAACAGGTCTGTGGGTGTAGGAGATTTATAGACTATAGGAGTTGTAGGGGACTGGAGCAGGTCTGTGGGTGTAGAAGATTTATAGACTATAGGAGTTGTAGGGGACTGGAGCAGGTCTGTGGGTGTAGGAGATTTATAGACTATAGGAGCTGTAGGGGACTGGAGCAGGTCTGTGGTTGTATAAATAATGACCCAGTTGTTATTATCACTTTAATGATCAAACCTGCCACAGCTGTTTCCTTCCACAGCTGTGATCAAAGACACTGTCCATACTACCTCAGTGTACACAGCTGTGACCACCTGACCATATGTAGTTATTATACCTCATTTTACAGCACAGCTTTGAAGCAAGATTGGGAACTTTAATAATATATAAAGATTTCATGAACTTTAAGCCCTCTGCTTTGATATATTCAATAAGTATTGTTTGTGTGTGTGTGTGTGTGTGTGTGTGTGTGTGTGTGTGATTTTTTTCATGGAGTCAAATGAGTTAGATGGCTAAGATTGTGTTTGGCAAGTCTGTTTCTATGGCAATGACCAGAAACGTGTGTCAGAAATCCAGTGGACCATCGAAACAGACACAAAAAAGCAGTCAATAATTCACATTTTATTATAACCACAGATTATAACCATGTTCCAGGACAATACCCTTTTGTCAAAGTTTCTGACAAACGGTCACAAGTGAAGCATAAAGAACATCAAGTCATGATTGAAATAGTTTGTGCAGCAAATATACAAATATGTCCTGAAATGATTTCCTGGCAATTCTTTTAAACCATATAGAATTCAATAGCTCAATCTTGAACCCTATACTATTGAAATGAGCAACACCTTAAACACACTTAATTCTATCCACGCTCATTTCACACATTTTGATCAGATTTAGGGTTTATTTTATAATTCATATTAAAATGAAGCCATACACCAGACCAGACCGTCTGTAGTGGGGGCGGGGGAAGAGGGGGGAGGGTGTTAGTGGTCGGGGGGTGTTTGTGCTAAACCTGTTTTTTTCATGGTAGCACCTGGAAATATGTGGCCACAATCCTGAGATGCTGCCAACCATTCAGTGACTTCTCAATAAATTTTCTGCAATATTCTGACAACGCAGATAAAAGTTATTGCCAGAGACAGACAACAAATGTTTCTTAACAGTTCTGATACATATATATGTTTTCATAAGTCCTTTTTTAGGTGATCGTTGTTTTATGCATGGCTATGTAGAATTATGAAATGCCTGTCATCAAATTCAAAATTATAAATTCATGCTTTAGTAAAGAAAAACATGTTTTACAAGTGCACAAAAAAGGTCCAAATAATTTGCAATGCAGAATATATTCCCAACTGTCAGTGCAACATGTGTTCCCAATTGTCAGTGCAACATGTGTTCCCAATTGTCAGTGCAACACGTATTACTAATTGTCAGTGCAACACGAGTTCCCAGTTGTCAGTGCAACATGTGATCCCAATTGTTAGTGCAACATGAGTTCCCAATTGCCAGTGCAACAGGTGTTCCCAATTGTCAGTGCAACACGTATTACTAATTGTCAGTGCAACATGAGTTCCCAATTGTCAGTGTAACATGTGTTCCCAATTGTCAGTGTAACATGTGTTCCCAATTGTCAGTGCAACACGTATTAGCAATTGTCAGTGCAACACGTATTACTAATTGTCAGTGCAACATGAGTTCCCAATTGCCAGTGCAACATGAGTTCCCAATTGTCAGTGCAACATGAGTTCCCAATTGTCAGTGCAACATGAGTTCCCAATTGCCAGTGCAACATGTGTTCCAAATGTCAGTGCAACATGTGTTCCCAATTGCCACTGCAACATGTGTTCCCAATTATCAGTGCAACATGTGTTCCCAATTGTCAGTGCAACATGTGTTCCCAATTGTCAGTGCAACATGTGTTCCCAATTGTCAGTGCAACATGTGTTCCCAATTGTCAGTGCAACATGTGATCCCAATTGTCAGTGCAACACGTATTAGCAATTGTCAGTGCAACACGTATTACTAATTGTCAGTGCAACATGAGTTCCCAATTGTCAGTGCAACATGAGTTCCCAATTGCCAATGCAACACGAGTTCCCAATTGTCAGTGCAACATGTGTTCCCAATTGTCAGTGCAACATGAGTTCCCAATTGTCAGTGCAACATGAGTTCCCAATTGCCAATGCAACACGAGTTCCCAATTGCCAATGCAACACGAGTTCCCAATTGTCAGTGCAACATGTGTTCCCAATTGTCAGTGCAACATGAGTTCCCAATTGCCAATGCAACACGAGTTCCCAATTGTCAGTGCAACATGTGTTCCCAATTGTCAGTGCAACATGTGTTCCCAATTGTCAGTGCAACATGTGATCCCAATTGTCAGTGCAACACGTATTAGCAATTGTCAGTGCAACACGTATTACTAATTGTCAGTGCAACATGAGTTCCCAATTGTCAGTGCAACATGAGTTCCCAATTGCCAATGCAACACGAGTTCCCAATTGTCAGTGCAACATGTGTTCCCAATTGTCAGTGCAACATGAGTTCCCAATTGCCAATGCAACACGAGTTCCCAATTGTCAGTGCAACATGTGTTCCCAATTGTCAGTGCAACATGAGTTCCCAATTGTCAGTGCAACATGAGTTCCCAATTACCAGTGGTTCCAAGTTGTACTGTTCTACTGTATTGATGCTAAGTTTTCTGTACTGTTCTTGTTGTAATACTTGTTTATGTAAATTTGTCTATAATATTATAATCTAAATAAGTATATAATATCAGAATTGATTATGAGCTTTGACCTACTGCACATATTTCATCGATGCAAAGTAAAATTATCTTATCTTTGTTTGATGGCTTTCCAAAAATATATTTTATAGGATCTGTTTCCGTCCAGACCTGGAAATTGTCAGAATTGGTTTCAGACATACTTGCTTGCCTGGAAGGTGGCGCCCTCTGTGAGGAATATCTCGGGTTATTCCACTTTCCAAGGTGACCTTCCCAACAGAGCACTCCGGGAGGTCAGCCACACAATTTCAATAGGATAACATATTTAGCTTTGTATTATTAGTGAAATAACGTGATAAATTAGTTTTATAAGTAAAAGGCATGATGATTTAATATCAGTAGTCAATATGTAGTCAACCTTTTGGTCTATGTCTTTTTACAGTTAGTCAAATAATACTTTCTCTTGTAGACATTTGAATTATTTTTCACAATTCTGTTTTTGACATCAGACATATCTTTCTGATTTTACATTGCTCACGCATTGTTTGAGACGTGTGTAGCTCAGCATTGTGTGTGTGATACAGACAGCTTGCCGTGCCAAATTGTATACCACTAAACATTACTTTTGCTTCATTGACTGCTTTATACATGTTATTGTTTTGAAACAATTTGTAAGCATTTCTAGGAAATATCCACAAATTACAAAAGCAATGGCCAGCAAAGCTGTTTGCCTTTTGTCTATGTTCAGACGTTTCGTTTGCTTCTCATGTTTTGGCAGAGTGCATCATGGTCCTGATTTTGTAACTTACAGGAATGTTTTCAACTCCTGTTAATAATTGCTCTCTTATCCCGTGAAGCATATAGTACATTCTATAGTTACAGTGTACTGTAAAATTTATGGTAAATTAAAATTAAATATATACTTTGTGTTATCAGGCCCTCTTACCAAACAAAGAGCATTGTAAGGTATTAAATATTCTTATCAATCTTATCATTTTTTATCAATCTTTACCGGAGAGTACGTTTTTAAGTCAGGTTCTGGAAGTTCATGTTATTTCCTCTTCTATGTATTTGCCCTCTTGATAATATAATGGTCTAATTTTGATCAGATTAATTTCATTGGCGATTTCATTTCTCTCCTTCTTTATTTCTAATGATACTCTACCAGTATATGTCTGTTTCCTGTGAGTGAAATATTAGGCAGAACCCATAAGAAAATTGTCCCATTTTATCAAACTGAATTACATATTAAATTTCAAAATTTTGCATTGTGAAAGGATGCTTACATGACGTGAGGTAAGGATCAAACCACAAGGTTTAAACCACAAAATATAAACCACAAAGTATAAACCACAAAGTATAAACCACAAAGTATAAACCACAAAGTATAAACCACAAAGTATAAACCACAAAGTATAAACCACAAAGTATAAACCACAAAGTATAAACCACAAAGTATAAACCACACAGTGTAAGATTAAATGTAAATCATAAAGTGTAAAACTCAAAGTGTAAACCACAAAGTGTTCCTGAATTTTGATTTATTATTTTATTCAAAATATAATCACATTTCTTCATGATGAATTTGTCTCAAGTTTCAAATTTGTCTCAAGTCTCAAAATTAGATTACACTTTAATTCTAAGTAAAATATATCCACATTAACTGCTTTATATAATGCTTTTGACTACCTAACAACTGAAGTCTGGTTTCTCCCCTTTTTCATGGATCAGTGAAGCAACAAAAAGGACAATTTTGGTGTGTGGAGTGAACGCATATAACTTGGAGAGTGAATAGCAATTTAGCACTATTTTTTATCGGGTATAATGATGCCAGGGCAGTTTAATTTTATAATCATTTTTCTGATGAAATGTTATATATTGAATTAACTATTGCAAAGTAAGTCATTCCCATAATTTTCAAAAGTGGTTGAGTTAAGATGAAGTGTGAGATAAGACAAATAGGTGCTCAAATTGAGCCACGTGTTAACGTTATAACATTTTAAAAGCATACAACATTATTGCTAAAATATATTAATTCTCAACAATATAGTGAAATCAATGTCCAAATATCTGCCGTAACTACAATTTTACATAAATATCTTTCACAAATCTTTGCCCTATATTATTTTTTAAATACACACAATAAGGATAAAACCCAAGATAAGGGAAACCTTGGTAAGTCGGGATAAAATGTAAGATAAGACAATACATTGTAAGACACCTCAGGATAAAATGTAAGATTAGACAATACATTGTAAGACACCTCAAGATAAATGTAAGATTAGACAATACATTAATTGTAAGATACCTCAGGATAAAATGTAAGATTAGACAATACATTGTAAGACACCTCAGGATAAATGTAAGATTAGACAATACATTGTAAGACACCTCAGGATAAATGTAAGATTAGACAATACATTGTAAGACACCTCAGGATAAATGTAAGATTAGACAATACATTGTAAGACACCTCAAGATAAAATGCAAGATTAGACAATACATTGTAAGACACCTCAAGATAAAATGTAAGATTAGACAATACATTGTAAGACACCTCAGGATAAAATGTAAGATTAGACAATACATTGTAAGATACCTCAAGATAAAATGCAAGATTAGACAATACATTGTAAGACACCTCAGGATAAAACGTAAGATTAGACAATACATTGTAAGATACCTCAAGATAAAATGTACGATAAGCCAAAAAAGGTGAAAGTTGAGATTAGAAATAAAGGATCTAATGTAATGTATACCATTAGAGACAATATGTAAGGTAAGACAATGAATAAAATATGAAATTAAGAAAGCACAGGTGCTATAAGGGTAAATATCACTGCAGGATCTGGAGCATGGAAAATGCGCCTCCGTCACTAGCTTAGCTTGCGAGTCAATGTCCTTTACCAGCCCAACCTATATTCAGGTTTTTGTCTACTTTTTTTTGCTTTAAATTTCAATTCATTATACTTGTGGAATAAACTGTTCACCTCCATTTTTTGCTTGTTATAAGATTGCACTTAATGACTGTAAGGTGATGGAATGTGTTTATCTTAACACTAAAGGAGATAAATGATCACATGGTGAGCACTGATGTATATTCTCTATTTTTCAATTTCTAATTCAGATATAATATTAGAAAGAGCATTGATTGAGTGGGTCTCTACCATGAAGATACAAAGATAGATATTATGGTAAATGGTTGGGCATCCACTAGTGAAATAGCGCAAATATATACTTGTATACCAAATATACTGTTTCAATATGAACTCCAAAAGACTGAGAGACAGGAG
Organism: Amphiduros pacificus; assembly: GCA_949316495.1. Lineage (NCBI taxonomy): Eukaryota > Metazoa > Annelida > Polychaeta > Phyllodocida > Hesionidae > Amphiduros > Amphiduros pacificus. The sequence goes on from OX439012.1 coordinate 26,594,397, forward strand.
GCTGAAATGTTCCAATGCATTTTTGAGTAATGGTCAATTATTTCTGGTATGCATGATTTCTAGGCTTGTGGTTGTTGGGGCAGTTCATATAGAGCTGAATAGACTGTGGTCTTGGATGGGTGAAAATGGCGGATTTGACACATGGAAGACTTCACTTCCAGGACAGTTGAAAGGCCACCCCGCCCCAGTGCCTCTCAATAAAGGTTCCTAGAACCTCCACCGTGCAGCAAACCTTTTTTAAGACATGAAACCACCCCGAGAACAAGTTTGTTGGATTTTTTTGTAAGCTTCAGTGGAGCATAGAGGAGAGATTTTGGTGACATCTCGGTGGTTGCCAGCCAGTAAGGTGTGTTGCTGTAGCGGCCAGACCCTTTCCTTCTGTACTGGAAGCTGACTCCAGAAAGTATGTGATCACATCTTATTTTCACATTTTCTTTGGGAGTTTTCAACGAAACAGCAATTAGATTGGAGTCTACAATACAGAGGTATGATAAATATATTTATTTATATATATATATACATATTTTTTTAATAGAACTGCAAAATAGTAAGAGGCTAAAACGCTGAAAAAAATATTTCCTGTTATAACCTTTTGGTCATTTCTATAAATGAATTCCAAGGAAACTATTGTCAATGTGAGCTAGAAATAAGTTTGTAAGATTAAAACTGATATATATTGTTGTTTCATATTTTCCTGGTTTACTGGATTACAGACCCAGGTTACAAGATGGTGGTTTATGCCAATACGCCCTCACGATTCTAGAATGATAGCTTAGTTTTAAATAAGTAAAAGATTATATATTAAGATATAACAGATATATTGTGTACATTCAAGGATAAAGATATATTATTTTAACTTGCACGTAGCTAGCAAGTCATGCATTTCCAAAGAAAAAAAACTCTTCCTGAACTAGAATCTTAAATAAAGGAAAGGATAGTGTCCCTGTATTTAAACCTCAGTTTCATAGCTTTGCGTTTTAATAATGGGTTGCCCCCATGTTAGGGGATGTACGATGTGTTTTATCCCTAATCACTTGTCTATATCCAAACGTTAACCCTATTATCTAATGAACAACCCCAATGTCTATTGTTTCATATATTTTGCAAGTGAAACCATGAGCTCGAATTTTTGTAGCACTCTTATGAGTGTACATGATATAGTTCATTCCCCAGGTTGTATCACCAGGTTGTATCACCAGGTTGTATCACCAGGTTGTATCACCAGGTTGCATCACTAGGTTGCATCACCAGGTTGCATCACTAGGTTGCATCACTAGGTTGCATCACCAGGTTGTATCACCAGGTTGTATCACCAGGTTGTATCACCAGGTTGTATCACCAGGTTGCATCACCAGGTTGCATCACTAGGTTGCATCACTAGGTTGCATCACCAGGTTGTATCACCAGGTTGTATCACCAGGTTGCATCACTAGGTTGCATCACCAGGTTGCATCACTAGGTTGCATCACTAGGTTGCATCACCAGGTTGTATCACCAGGTTGTATCACCAGGTTGTATCACCAGGTTGCATCACTAGGTTGCATCACCAGGTTGCATCACTAGGTTGCATCACTAGGTTGCATCACCAGGTTGCATCACTAGGTTGCATCACTAGGTTGCATCACCAGGTTGTATCACTAGGTTGTATCACTAGGTTGCACCTCTTGCAGGTAACAGCTTGCATTTCTTGGAGGTAACAGCTTGTATCTTTTGTAGGCAAGAACTTTTACTTCTTGCAGGTTAACACTTGTACTTCTTGAGGGTAATAGCACTTACTTCTTGCAGGTTTAACTTTTACCTCTTGAAGGTAATAGCCCTTACTTCTTGCAGGTTAAACCTTTACCTATTGAAGGTAACAACTTGTAGCCGGTAACAACTTTTACTTCTTGTAGGTAATAGCTTGTATCGTTTATGGGCATCTACTTTGGGGACAAAAGCTTGTACTTTAAGCATATATAGCAGACATAGATAGAGGATAGCATCTTGTACCTGTTGCAGGTAACTGCCTGTACATTCTAAGGACTGTACATCTTATGAGCAACAGCTTGAACCTCATCATAGGCTACTATTGGTAACTCTTGCAGAAAACAGCACCTTGTAGGAAAATGAAAAAAGCCTCTAGACCTATGCTAGTGTTGCCATCACTGAATGTGGGAAAATTAATTCATTGAAGGTTTTCATATGAAACTTGTAAGAAATCAAATTTATGAACAGTTATGTTTTATCCCAACTTTAGTATTTTGTATATCTGTAGCTTGCACACCTAAAATTCATGAATTGGACAGTCCAAATGGGAGCTTTGGGTGTTAAAATACATGAATGGTGCAGTCCAAATGTGAGGAGTAGGTAATGAGGGTGGAAGCGGACAGGATCGTCTACCTGCAACCTACATTGCTGAAAAGGCAATGATGAGAACACTTAGTGCGCACGAGACATGTGTCACGCTCCCTGATAGCCCACCAAAAGCTTTCTTCCTTCTTTTTCTTTCATTTCAAAATTAGAACCCAGCCCTTAACAAGAATAGCTAATTGGTTTCACAGTTTAGGGGGCTTGGTTTCAATTTTAAAAGCTGAACTTCTGTACTTCGTCTCTGTCTGTATATTATGTGTCTTTCACAAGATGACATGAAAATAGTTTTTTTAACCAGTTGGAGCCAAACATATGTTTGGTCACGCATAAATGTGACCAAATAAGGTCATGCAGAGCCATTGCGTGACTGTATTGTATCATACACAAGGCATGTGACAAAATAATGTCACGCAAAAGCTGTGCATAACCAGATAGTGTCATGCGATGGTGATTATATGGTCACATTTATGCGTGACAATATAGAGGTTTGGCCTCCAACTGCTTATGGTTATGGGTCCTCTAACCATTCAATTCCCCAATTTATGCAAGCTATCTGCATACATGTTTTGTCTTTTTCAAAAAGATATTGTAATTTTGGTAATCTTTTCACAATCTTCATTCTTTATATCCCCCAAAATATCTGCCAAAATCATAGAATTTCTCAGATGAAATCTTTGAACTGGGACAGGTAGGCCAACTGAGTTTTCCTTTCAACGTTATGCTTTGTGAATTTGAATAAATGCAAGAAAAATGGCCAGCACAGAAATGTGCATGATCCGTGACGATTATTGGCTTCTCTCACATTCAAACTGCATTTTATTTCTGTGGGTTGTTCCAGATGGAATAGTAATGACAGATCATGTGCATATTCTGTTTAAAGCCAACTCTGGTTAAGAAGTGGACAGAATATTGGTCCAAAGGTCATTAGGTTGTATTCAGTGGACTTGTGTGTCAAGGTTATGTGAAGGTCATTTAGACTGTAGACATATGTGAGGGTTATGTGAAGGTCATTTAGACTGTAGTCATTTGGTATATGTGAGGGTTATGTGAAGGTCATTTAGACTGTAGTCATTTGGTATATGTGAGGGTTATGTGAAGGTCATTTAGACTGTAGTCAGTTGACATATGTGAGGGTTATGTGAAGGTCATTTAGACTGTAGTCATTTGGTATATGTGAGGGTTATGTGAAGGTCATTTAGACTGTAGTCATTTGGTATATGTGAGGGTTATGTGAAGGTCATTTAGACTGTAGTCATTTGGTATATGTGAGGGTTATGTTAAGGTCATTTAGACTGTAGTCATTTGGTATATGTGAGGGTTATGTTAAGGTCATTTAGACTGTAGTCATTTGGTATATGTGAGGGTTATGTTAAGGTCATTTAGACTGTATACATACGTGAGGGTTATGTGAAGGTCATTTAGACTGTAGTCAGTTGGTATCTGTGAGGGTTATGTGAAGGTCATTTAGACTGTAGTCATTTGGTATATGTGAGGGTTATGTGAAGGTCATTTAGACTGCAGTCATTTGGTATATGTGAGGGTTATGTGAAGGTCATTTAGACTGTAGTCATTTGGTATATGTGAGGAGGGTTATGTTAAGGTCATTTAGACTGTAGTCATTTGGTATATGTGAGGGTTATGTTAAGGTCATTTAGACTGTAGTCATTTGGTATATGTGAGGGTTATGTTAAGGTCATTTAGACTGTATACATACGTGAGGGTTATGTGAAGGTCATTTAGATTGTAGTCATTTAGTATATGTGAGGGTTATGTTAAGGTCATTTAGATTGTAGTCAGTTGGTATATGTGAGGGTTATGTGAAGGTCATTTAGATTGTAGTCATTTAGTATATGTGAGGGTTATGTTAAGGTAATTTAGATTGTAGTCAGTTGGTATATGTGAGGGTTATGTAAAGGTCATTGAGGCTGTAGTCAGTTGGTATATGTGAGGGTTATGTTAAGGTCATTTAGATTGTAGTCAGTTGGTATATGTGAGGGTTATGTTAAGGTCATTTAGATTGTAGTCAGTTGGTATATGTGAGGGTTATGTTAAGGTCATTGAGGCTGTAGTCAGTTGGTATATGTGAGGGTTATCTAAAGGTCATTGAGGCTGTAGTCAGTTGGTATATGTGAGGGTTATGTAAAGGTCATTGAGGCTGTAGTCAGTTGGTATATTGTGAGAGTTATGTAAATGTCATTTACCTTTCTCAACTATACTTATTTGTCTAAATAAACCAGCCCCAATAGCACAGTCGCTGGAGTGTAGGATCTGTGCCTTTGTTGTTAAATAAGTGGAGGACGGGAGGTGGTGGGTTCGACTCCCACTGCCGACAGTGTTACTTTCACACTGGTTATATAAGTGGAGGACGGGAGGTGGTGGGTTCGACTCCCACTGCCGGCAGTGTTACTTTCACACTGGTTAAAAGGCTCGAAAATCGACCTGATATGGCCATAGTAGCTGAAAGGGTGGTAAAAACAACATTTGAACAAATAACAATATACACCAATATCAGATCATAAAGAAGCCTGTCGCCGTGAATTAATGCCCTACACTTTTCAAAACAGCACAAACAAATTTGTGTAAATTTATTTGTCTTTACCTATATTTTTCAGGGAGTCTCATAACCTTTGCCATGGCGGGAATGTGGATTCAGCTCTGTGTTCTGCTCATAGGTAAGAATTTTTTTTTAAAATCGTTCAAAACACCAAATTATAATTTCACAAAACGACATTTGCCTGTTAATTTTCCTCCTTCCAATATCATGATTCATTCCATAGAAAACATACTAAAAAGAAATCATCTCAAATTACCCGATCACCCTATTTTGGCCAAAATTAAATATGCTTCCTAACTTGATTGATATCTCCTTTTTTGATTGATATCTCCTTTTTTGATTGATATCTCCCTTTTTGATTAATATCTCCCTTTTTGTTTGATATCTCTCTTTTGTTTTGATATCTCTCTTTTTGATTGATATCTCCCTTTTTATATATTGATATCCCTTTTTGATTGATATCTCCCTTTTTTATTGATATTTCTCTTTTTGATTGATATCTCCCTTTTTGTTTGATATCCCCCTTTTTATTGATATCTTCTTTTTGGTTTGATATCCCCCTTTTTGTTTGATATCTCTCATTTTGTTTGAAATCTCTCATTTTGTTTGATATCTCTTTTTTTTATTGATATCTCCTTTTTGATTGATATCTCCTTTTTGATTGATATCTCACTTTTTGATTGATATCTCCTTTTTGTTTGATATCTCCCTTTTTGTTTGATATCTCCCTTTTTGTTTGACATCTCCCTTTTGACTAATATCTCCCTTTTTGTTTGATATCCCCTTTTTGTTTGATATCTGTCATTTTGTTTCATATCTCCCTTTTGACTAATATCTCCCTTTTTGATTGATATCTTCCTTTTTGTTTGATATCTCCCTTTTTTGTTGATTCTCCCATTATGTGTCCCCAATATAAGTCTGGGATGGGAACCAGTGAATGCAGTTGAAAAATTCCTGGGCTTTAGTGCTTTCACAGCTTATCTCCCAATACCGCAAATGGACACAATACGTGTGAATTCATTCGCCACCATTCAACTTTTAATATCCCACGCTAGTTCCAAACCAGAGACTTTCCTCTCATAATTTGATATTTTCGTTTATCATAAAGAGACTGGGATGAACCAAGGAAGAGTAATTTCCCCTCAAGTTTCATTGAAAATAATGCCATGTTTTACTAGATTTTGGCCCCCAAAATCTATAACAAACTGTACCGTGTGAAAACTATTATAAAATAGATCATATTTTTCATTTGAATTTGCTGCTTGTCTTAAAATAGTCATCACGACCAAAAGACCTCCCATCTCCTACATCCCAAATAAGGGCTAGGTTTGGAGTTCTTCCTGTGTGAAATCTATATTTGTGTTTCAATATTTTAGAATAGAAAGTCCTATCCTTACAATGATTCTAGAATGATATTTTTCTTTCTTCTGTTTATAGGAACCAGACTTGTCTCCAGCCAGCTTTGCAAAAGTATGTATATAATTACTATTATTATTAGACTAAATAATTGTTTGGGAGTTCTTGTATTATATTTATAATATAGAATAGTATTAAGTTGTCTTATAGGATTCATGATCGTGAAATTGTCTTGGTGTACTCATGATAGATTAATTGTTACAGGATACGTGATTGTTAAATTGTTAAAGGATTTATAATTGTTTAATCATCTTACAGATTTATAATTGTTGAATCATCTTCATGATTTACAGGATTCATGATTTTTAAATTGTCTTACAGAATTCATGATTGTTAAATTGTTAAATCTATTATAGAATATCACTAATGTCAGTCATCCTATTGAAATGTAAATACATCACTGACTCATGAAATAAACAAATTCTTCTTTCTGTTCTGAGGGAGACTTAGCTTCGCTCCCTTAATTGATATTTCGATGGTAACTGCCTGTTGATAAATTGATAAATTTTGATTTACTCATTTTTGTCAATAATTACCACAGTCACTGCGGAGGGTTCCAAAACCTGCCAATTTCCCTTCACGTATCAGGGTAAAAATTACTGGACCTGCGTCAAGGGTCTGACTGGCCTAACAGGTGGCGCTGCCTACTGCGGAACTAAGACTGGAACCAAGCCAGTGACAAACGCGGTCGCTGACATGAAGAAATGCACAAGTAAGTCCCGCGCCTTTCTGGCACTCACTGCTCTCGACAAAAGTGTAGCGGCCAACATATCGAATCAAATCAAATCAGACCTTTACTCTGCGTTTTTAAAATTTATTTATTTATTTATTTATTTATTTATTTATTTATTTATTTATTTATTTATTTATTTATTTATTTATTTATTTATTTATTTATTTATTTATTTATTTATTTATTTATTTATTTATTTATTTATTTATTTATTTATTTATTTATTTATTTATTTATTTATTTATTTATTTATTTATTTATTTATTTATTTATTTATTTATTTATTTATTTATTTATTTATTTATTTATTTATTTATTTATTTATTTATTTATTTATTTATTTATTTATTTATTTATTCATTTATTTATTTTACTATTTCTTTTTTTATATCATTCGCTTTTTTTGTTTTTTCTTTAATTTTCTGTTTTGATATAATTTTCAGTACCAACAACATTTTATACGGGCACAAAAACCGACACGGGGGTTAGTTGTTCTACGGGCAGTGTGAAAATTACATACTCCGGTACTTCATCGAAGACGGTGACAGGCTGCGTGTATGACAAGCGGCCGGCCATTCCAGCCAAAACGGCGGGCACCAATAATCCCGCCACTCCCGCTCAGGCCGCCATGACCAAATCTGATACAAAGGTACAGTGCTGTGGCATTCACAAGGTTTTTTTTAATGTCATATTTAATGTGTAAGAATAAGTTAAAATGAGGCTTTTTACAATCCCAGAGCAAATAATTGTCCTCAAAAGAGCTGTGTAAAAACGATTTATTGAAATCTTAATTGAAGATGGCAATAGAGGAGGCAAATATATGGTATCTAAGGAAATAAATGAAGAACAGTATAGGATAAAAGTATATGGCATCTAAGGAGCTAATATAGGGCAATATTGAAGGGAAATATATATGGCATCTAAGGAGCTAATACAGGGCAATATTGAAGGGAAATATATATGGCATCTAAGGAGCTAATACAGGGCAATATTGAAGGGAAATATATATGGCATCTAAGGAGCTAATATAGGGCAATATTGAAGGGAAATATATATGGCATCTAAGGAGCTAATACAGGGCAATATTGAAGGGAAATATATATGGTATCTAAGGAGCTAATATAGGGCAATATTGCAGAGAAATATATGTGGTATCTAAGGAGCTAATATAGGGCAATATTGCAGAGAAATATATATGGTATCTAAGGAGCTAATCTAGGGCAATACAGGAGGGTATCTAAGGAGCTAATCTAGAGCAATATTGCAGAGAAATATATGGTATCTAAAATATATGGTATCTAAGCAGCTAAATATAGGGCAATTTTGGAGGGAAATATATATTATCTAAGGAGCTAATAGAGAAATATATGGTATCTAAGACTGATCATAGATAGCCAGAACATAGATAACAATATAGGGCAGTGAGTTCAATTCATACAAGGCAACAAAGAAGATATATAGATCCCATATTCAGTCCATAACTTTATTGAAGCTAATGTACAAAAGAAATTGTACCTTTATCTCCCTTTTGAGGGATTGAGAGAGGTTTTAATTAATTTTCACAAAAATGTGATTTTGTTTTATCTTAATTTCTGATATAGGCTTGGTGTTCATTCGAAGCTAACGTTCCTCAGAAGGTAGCCACGACCAAGAACCCAGGCTGGGGATACTGCAAACTGCCAGGTTGGTTATATTATCTATATATTAACCCTTAAATCCATTGTAATGCCATCAGCAATCCATCAATAGACTTAACATGCACATGTGGATGTGCCTCAGTGTTCAATTGTCAATGTTAAATGAAGGTTGCTGATATCTTGTAAATTCAGTCTAACATTTCATTTGCGGATTGTAAGTTCAGTCTAACATTTCCTTTGCTGATTGTAAGTTCAGTCTTACTTTATTGCTGATTGCTTGTCTGTTCAATCTAACATTTCCTTTGTTGATTGCTTGTATGTTCAGTCTAACATTTCCTTTGCTGATTGCTTGTATGTTCAGTCTAACATTTCCTTTGTTGATTGTAAGTTCAGTCTTACTTTATTGCTGATTGCTTGTCTGTTCAATCTAACATTTCCTTTGTTGATTGCTTGTATGTTCAGTCTAACATTTCCTTTGCTGATTGCTTGTATGTTCAGTCTAACATTTCCTTTGTTGATTGTAAGTTCAGTCTTACTTTATTGCTGATTGCTTGTCTGTTCAATCTAACATTTCCTTTGCTGATTGCTTGTAAGTTCAGTCTAACATTTCCATTGCTGATTGCTTGTAAGTTCAGTCTAACATTTCCTTTGCTGATTGTAAGTTCAGTCTTACTTCATTGCTAATTATTTGTAAGTTCAGTCTAACATTTCATTTGCGGATTGTAAGTTAGTCTAACATTTCCTTTGCTGATTGTAAGTTCAGACTTACTTCATTGCTAATTATTTGTAAGTTCAGTCTAACATTTCATTTGCGGATTGTATGTTCAGTCTAACATTTCCATTGCTGAT